>CM038796.1:256154724-256754724 GCA_021764765.1 Vicia sativa | reverse complement strand
CAGAGTAACCATACAACATAAATAAACTTTCACTATATTCTGTAGTAGGCTGTTTAGAAGTCAGAATTGCATACACACATCATAGAAACACTTAGCTCCCGTCAAAGTATTTGTAATCAATATTCATGCAAAACTCTAATAAATACTTAGTCTCCCGTCAAAGTACTTATCAGTTAGTCAGATAGGATTACCTACTCACACTAGGTAAAACTGACAGCTTTCTTCTTCACACCTATGATACTTGCTGAATCTTTGACAAGACATCCAATCATGGCAGCCAAAACATTCCAGGTTAGGTCAGTGGCTTGACCTTAAACTCATTAAAAAAACACACACTTTCATGGCTGAAGAAACTGAGATGATGTTCCAACATTTGATACGATATCATCTATTCTTAGTATAGTTTTAAGGGTAACATCCATAATAACTCATACTCAACTCTTGTGGGGGGGAGGGTAACACAAGCAATTATACCAACAACAACTGATCAATCTTCAGGATCAGACTACTAACATATGCAAAGGATTGTACGAACCATATCTCAATAAGCTCTACTTCAGACCTCCTGTCTAATTTTAAGATGATGGATGTCATTGTCTGTACCTATAGAGGAGATTCCATCTCATAGGTTTCTGGAACAGACTTAACTAGGCATGACACAAAAATATACAAACTTTTCAATGAAGTCTGTTTCCCTTGATTCTTTAAAAACTAATATCCTTCCATCAAAAAAATTTCACAACATCATATCTGACATCATATTAAGGGCAGTCACAACAATAATTAGGAGCATCAAACAAACATTGTGGTTGGATCACAATATTCCTCTTCAAACATAATTTGTTCTATGGCCACAAACATGATTCCATAAATCTAGTTCCTATGATCAGAAGGATCTCCGAGAGACTAGCTCACTCATATGCATAAAGGGTCTGGTGGAGAAACCTTTATGAGTTCTTTTCAAAAACATGGAGCTCAACCTCTATACTCCCATAAGCCTTGGTCAGAAATAATCTGACACACGAAGTAGATAAATTGTTGATCGTATCCTGATCAACTTACACAAACCAGATGGCTCCTCTTCCATATCAGGAGTAGGTTCCAAATAAAAATATACATAACATTTTTGTTCAACACCCAAATCATCTACTTTTCAACTAGTAGATGCATACATGCTGAAGTAATGTTCTAATATCCCATAGAACATCAGTTCAATCTTCTTAAAACATACCATCCTTGGCAGTTTTCAAGGTCTTCAAACAATATGCAAATTTATATGAGTATCACTAATCAATTGATTCTCATCAACCTTATTAATAAATGTCTTCATGAGTGGACTTGAGGAAGATCTCAAGTATCTTTGACACTTTTAATAATACGGTTGAAGAGATCTGGCATATATTTTGTTGAGGATAATAACCCTAGTATTCTTCCCATACTTTCAGGGTTAACCATATATAATGCAGTGGAATATAACAAACTCCTCAACAATATTCAGGCACAATACTTACACCATTATCCAAGTGTAAGCATGGCAACCTAGGATTGAAAATAAATCAACCCTACATATAGCAGCTTCCCACCAAGCTACAAGGCTAAAGGTAATAGACAGAAAAAATATCATTCGTTACACCTTTAAACAGATCCACATCTCATCCTGTCACAGACGTTCCATCCTCCACTTCAAGGGACCATAGAAACACAATATGAACCAGCCTTGTTAAAACAATTCTTCAATACAAACCTTCTACCTTGCACATAACCAGAAAGTACCCCTCATAGATCTCATCTAAAAACAGACAGGATGCCTGCTCTGATACCAATTGAAATTCTGGTACAATAGTCCCAACTCCCAAATGTCTTATAGAGATGTCGAGACATCTGATCTGACATTAACATACAGGCAAGGTAAAAATTACAAAGCAGAAAGCATAAAGAACACATCAACATTGTTCACCCAGTTCATAGCAACTCTCCTACATCTGGGGGCATACCAAGTCAGGAATGAAATTCACTATCAATAGTAGTAATTTAGAGTTAAACTCGTCCGTTTACAACCCCTCACTTAATCCCTACACAATGACCCTTCTACCTAGGTCCTCCCTAGATATGGAATATCCCCATCACACTTCCAATCATCGCAATAATGTGTAGCAGTCAACACCTCAACCACTGCATCAAAAGCTTGATTTCCAACAACTCTTCAAACACATAAAAGTAGAAGACATACTTCTATCACAAACTACCTAAGAGTTAAAGCCTCTTTCTTCTAAATTAGAACACACCTTGGAGTTACTTCAAAGCTTCCTCCAAGAACATAACTCAACTCATTACTTCACAGCTTCTGAGTGAGAACAACACTCCTCTTGCCTACAAGCTTCGAGGTAAACTTGGTGACATTTCCACAACTCGGGAGGTTCACTCTACCAACTTTCCTAGAGAGTGGCTACAAACTCAGCCCTAAAAACTACATCATGATAAATCACAATTGTTCCTAAACTAGGTTACAAAGCTTTTATTTATAACCTATACCCAACTGAATTTGGGCCTTCAATCACATCTCATTAGTTGTTACAATTCTGCAGAAGATTCTGCACAAGAATAGGTCTTCAACAAAATCTTCCTAAATAATCTCCTTATTTAGAGGTTCTTCATTCTCCTTGATTTCAGATTAAATCTTCAAGACCTTTAAATATGCCTTTAAATATGTGCCATATATGATGCATAATATTCT
Source organism: Vicia sativa (assembly GCA_021764765.1). Lineage (NCBI taxonomy): Eukaryota > Viridiplantae > Streptophyta > Magnoliopsida > Fabales > Fabaceae > Vicia > Vicia sativa. Next base: position 256,751,990 of record CM038796.1, on the reverse strand, counting down.
TTAAATATTCTGCATAATTCAAATCAGAACTAAATCTCATTATTCAGTTCAACAGACGCGATGTCGAATGGTTCTTCATAGGACATCTTCTTCGACATATTATCCAGATGTTGAAACATTTCAACTCAACATGTTCCTTTGTCAAATAGAACTTCCACTTGCTTTCCCTTACATGTTACAAATTCTATCTAACTAATTGCTAGTATATTAGTTTTACTAAACATAATGTCAATTCAAATAATAGAGAACTAAAATTGTATATGAAATATTTGTGTAAAATCGATTTATTTTTCAATTCTTTACAAATATTATTGTTTAAATATTTAGATGAGTATTATTGTTGAAATTTATGAATTATTTAAATGAGTATCTTTTTAAGATTTAGTAATAAAACGTTAATTTCTTTACAATTTTTTTAAGATTTAAATATTTTTATTTAAACGTTAATAAAATATAGCATGATTTAAATATTTATTTGGTATTTGTTATTATAAAACATTATATTAAAACATAAAAATAAATATTTGTCATTTGTTATTTTAAAACGTTATGTTTAATATGTTTATAATTTACAATTTAATATACTTAATAATATATTTTAGTTTAATATAGAAAAAATACTCATTTTGATCCCTTATCTATAGTTCATGGTTCATTCTGGTCATTTATCTTTTATTTTTGTGTCACATTAGTTCATTAATTTTTAAAACGATGTTTCCGTTTATTCTGTTAATCAAAGTCGGTTAAAAATCTATGTAACACATTTGACAAAATATTGTGACGAAATTAATGTCGAAAAAATCGACGCTAAAAACAATTTCTGAATTTTAATTATTGATGTTCATCTTCTTTCTCAAATTTCTAAATTCCATTACAATTGAAATGTAGAAAAATACCATAAACACAAAATAGACATTTATTACAATTCTACCCACCTTGTAATCTTCTTTAGAAATGACAATTGCAATTCTAAACAGGATCGACATGGGTTTTGCAATTCTAAACAATTTTTAGGACATAACTATGAGTTTGTTAGCAATTTTTAAAATTGGATCGACATGGGTTTTGGAATTTGAAGGTTGAAATTGTTGAAGGGTTCAGCAAAAATAAGAGCTTACAAGGCTTCCATGATTTTTGGAAGGAAGAGACTAGGTTAACTCATCGCCACCAGCTAAAATAAATACATAGTTTCATCCCGTAAAAATATTAGGCGATAGAGAACGGTACAAACTCAAGCGGTAATCGTTATTCCAGTTTGTACTAGAATCTTATCTCAAGCTTCAAATCAATGCAGTTTTGTATGGTAGATTTTTATTTTCTTCGTTTAGTTTTTCGGTAACAGATCAAGCAAAGGATATTGAATATCTATTTATTAAATTAACGAGGTTGGAAACTTAAATTAGAAAAAGTGGTTCAACCATACATGCAACTTTGAAGCACAATATCATTAATTTCATCATTTTTATACACCACATTAGAAAGGTAAAAGCTGAATATAAATAAGTCTAACGATGTCTATATAGCGACCCATTATTAAGATATAAATGTCAATTTTGCGTTTATGATTTTTTTTTTAAAGTTTTAATTGTAATGGAATTTAGAAATTTGAGAAAGAATATGAACATCTATAATTAAAATTCAGAAATTGCTTTTAGCGTCGATTTTTTTGACGCTAATTCCCTCACAATAATTGATCAAATGTACCACGTAGATTTTTAACAGACTTTGACTAACGGAGTAGACAAAAGAGACTTGTTTGAATCGTTTTGAAAATTAAGAGATCAATTTAACACGAAAAAAAGATAAGGGGACAGAATGAACTATAACCTATAGTTAAGAGGCCAAAATAAATATTTTTCCTTTAATATATTTAACAATATAATTAATTTCAATTTAATAAAATGTTAATGTTTAATATGTTTACAATTTAATATACTTTTAATATATATACTTAATAACATACTTCAGTTTAATACACTTAATAATATAATTAATTTCATTTTAATATACATTCAGTTTAATATATTTTTAATATATCTACTTAATAATATATTTTAGTTTAATATACTTAATAATATAATTCATTCCAGTTTATAAAATGTTTATGCTTAATTCATCTCAGTGTATTTAAGAAATAGAAAGAACATTCGGTTTAATAGGAGAAAATTTAGTTGGAATGATGATGATGCATGGTTCTAATTCAAGTCACATGAAGTGTCACATTCGGATTTGTCCTAAATAATATGGGGCATAATATGGGGCAAAATAAATATTAACTCATATTATTATGATACGTTAGTAAAGTTATGATAAAATATATTTAAAACCTTTATATAGTTATGTATTTACACTCTTCACCCCTCTAAAACATTTTCTTAAAGAATTGTCTTTCTACTATTGTAAATTTTAAGTTTTGACCCCTACTATAATTTAATGACGATTTCTATAACTTAACGATTGAATAAATGACAATATTTAACAATAATTTATTATTTAGTGATGTTTTTTTCACTTTAACTATATAATATCTTATGATATACTTTAATTGGTTACCTTAGAGATAGAAAAAAAAAATCATTTATAAGATTTTCGAGTCAAAACTATAATAGCAAGTTGGTAAAAACTATAAATAAATATTATTATTGATGAAAATACAATCTTAGTAAGATGTAACTGTAATTTATTACTTGACGATGAGTTCATTATACTTGTAGAACTTTTTCATCATTTTTTTGCCATTGGTGTCTTAATTTCAGCAATGAAATTTTAATTTTATTAGAAGCTTTTTTATTCATAAAATTTACTTTACTATAGTGGATAAACTCACTCTAGTAAATAAACATTTGTTTTTAATGCACCTATACTTACGAATTTGAGTTCGTTTTGGACAGTCAGCATCTGTTGTACAATCAATTGCTGCTGGTGCTGTAATGAAAAAACATAGTAAAATAATATTACTAACATGATATAAAAGATAAAAGTTTATAGAAGAAAGTTGGGAAATTATGAGAAAATAAATTACGAGCGCCATCATTTCTTGCAATTAGAAATAAAAAGAAAAATAAAACCATAATATACACAATCAGGAGAATTTTAGCCATATTTCTTTTTCTATTTAGATACAACAAATAAATATTATTTGAATTGTATAAAGAGAAGGTTGTATTGCAAACAATTAAATATTTATATCTTTTAAGGAGTTGTGAAATTCCCTTTCTAAATGTCTTTTTTGTGTTGTGTTTTTTCCTTTTAACATATTTATTTATTTATTAAAACGGTTGATATATATATTGCTACTCATTAGAATTGAATATGTTAAAATTATATTTTCAACCTTTGGAAATGAAAAGGGTTATTTTTAATAATGATAATAAGTAGTAGTGTATAATAATAGTAATAAGTCACATTATTTTGTACAGAAAATATATGTTATTGAATCAATTATTAGTTTTTTGTGATAACTAATTATTAATTGGTTTATTAGTGATTGATATTGATTTTACTAGGGATGATTACGCTTCGATTCTCCTTCAATTCTCCGTAACTCTGATAGAAATGAAATTGAAACTATTTGTTTCAAAATTGTCCCCAACCACAATTAACGAATCAAATCAGAAACTCTCAAATGAATTAAGGAGAACCTAATTTTATAAAATTATATATTTTGTATATTAATGTCAATCAAAGCATTTATATCAACAGAATATGTTGACACCGTAATTTTGATCGTTTTGGTGGTTGAGGTAAAGAGGAGTGTTATAAAAAGATATACATTTCTCTTCGATTGAATTGTCAATCAAGAGAAAAAAAATTAGAATTGGTCTTGAGTTCAATCTCTAACAATAATATTTTTTGAACTTTTAAAATTGTACTCTTTTTTTTTTTATCTTGGTTAAAAATATGACCTGAAGTGAAATATCTTGTTTACATTATTTTGATTTTAATCTTTTTTTTTTCATTTTAATCTGCAAAAAATTTGAATCTTCCTCATCATCATCACTATACCATCATCATCATCAACAACAACAACAATAACAACAACAAAATAAATGAATAAAATCGTTAAATATTATCTCAAGAACAATAACAAAACCAATAAAATCTTTAAAAATTATATATCAAAAACAACAACAACAACGATGACTATGATAAAAAAAATAAACAAAATCAATAGAATCTTTAAACATTAAATCTCATAAAAAAAACAACATTAAATATTTTACTTCCCACAACAACAACAAATAACATTGTGAAGTTACGTCGATGCTTTCATAAACTAACATTAAATATTTTTATCAAACAATTATAAGAGAAGAAATTATATTAAGGAGCAAACCTTGAAACATTTTTTTTTTGCTTTGTAATCCTTTCTAGAGAAAGATGTTGTATTTATGCTAGTGCTTTCATTATCACTATTTTTATTACGTTAAGCTTGTTTCAACACTTTGCATCTAAGATGAATTATTGTGGCATTGATGTTTCAACATTTTTCATTAGGCAGATCATTGATGTTTCATATGGAATGATGAGTTGACAATATCTTGATTGTTGTTACTTTATAAATCAATTGAATAATTTCGTTACTTAATTTTTGTAAAATTGGACAAAAAAATTCCCTATGTTGCTAGCTCAGTCGAGATAATATGTCATAAATAAAAAAAATATAAAATATGCTAAAATATTTTTTTTTTCAATTTGAAAGGGAGGTTGATCAATAATTTTTCTCTCGGTTTGCATCTTAACCGATGTAATAGGTCATAAAAAAATAAAGAAAATCAAAGGTGCTAAAATGTAGTTATTAGGATTCGAAGGCGTGTCTCTTAAAAACTTTTCCACTCGGTTGCCAACTCAATGAGGGAAAAGATCATAAACAAAAATAAAATAAAAATGCTAAAATGTAATTGTTGGATTCGAATATATGTCCCTTGAATAATTTTCCACTCGATTGCCACCTCAATCAAGATAATAGGTCATAGAAAATATTTAAAATAATTAAAAGTTTCTAAAGTGTAGTTGTTGGGATTCATATGCATGTCCCTTGAATACTTTTCCCCTTGATTGTCAACTCAACCAAGGTAATAGGTGTCACGGCGGGAAAAATTGAGATTATGCTATTGATTAAATTAACTCAGAAAAAGCAAGAGTTGCCACTAAACTTTATTGTTTCCAAAGGAAAAAGAGAAAAGGTTGAATAAAACCCACAAAAAGTTTTTTTAAAACAAAAAACAAAGAAATCTAGATACATAGGTTGGTTATGCAAGGGGAAGGTATTAGCGTCTCTCACATCTATGGCACTCCATGGGAACCATTTGCATTTGTTTATGAAAAAGGCTTTTGTTTGTTGTTTGATTTTAAGTGAAAAGACATTTTGTCATATTCGAGTGAAAAACTCAACTCACTACTCAAAAATATGAGAAAATGAGCATTTGCATCATCTTGACATGGAGAACTTTACTTGGATTTACTCAATAAATATGTCTCAACATTTAAGTGGAAAATGTCAATCAATTTCTCAACATACTGTAGAAGTATAGTGATTTCCATCACGACAAGAATAGACTAATATCTTTCTTTCAGAAAAAAGTCTGGTTTAAAAAAGAAAAATGCACATAGCACAAAAATAAGTTTGATAAGGTTGTTTCTTTTTTAGAGGTTTCGAAAGAGTTTGTATATGCTTAAGTGTTTTACCATTTTCTAGGAAAAATATTTTCTGGATCACTTGACAAAAGGTTTGTTAAGAAAAAGAGTTTTGAAAACAAGAAGGTTTTGAAATAGGGAGAAGATTTTGAAAATTAAAGAAGGGGGTGGATATGAAGAGACTATCCTAAAGCATAAAATAAATTACATAAAATAAAATGTTCCTTATGTAAGGTATCCCAAAAGAAAGCCTTTGTGTGTGCAAGTGAACTAACCAGAATAAAGCAAGCATTTGACATTGGTCAAAACAAGCATTCATTTTCCTTTGGATTTAAGCCACAAGTTCATCAAGCAGAATGTGAAGATTAACATCATAACATCTAGATAAAAGTCATAAGGTCTCAGAATAAGGCCAAGTCTCATATCAAGCAAGTCTTAGATGAATTAGAGGTTTGTTGACGCAGTAGATGAATTAGATGTTCATTCTAAATTCGGATTCGAACTGTACATGTTTGTAGCAACTCAAACCCAAACAAAGCAAACAATCATCACTATTGATTTGTAAAAGAAGTTTTATACAACACCATGAACAATAAATATACATATAATAAAGGTAAACTTACACACAAACTCACAACAAATTGAAATCACAAAGGGAAGAGAGGAGAGGAATCAAAATCTCCAATAGTGTCAATCACTATCCAAGAATCATCAACCTCTAATCGTCGAGTTGCAACCTCCATTGATGCTTTCTAAGCTCTCTAGACCAAAATATAAAGTTGACAGTGTTGGGACTAAAAAAAACTCAACCCATCACCTAAAAATGTGTTTTTTCCCTATTTAATGAGTTTCAAAGTTGAAGTGCGCACTAAGCCAGCACTAAGGCACTTAGCGAGCTCCCTGCTGTGCCGAAAACATTTAGCACTTGTTTTCACCATAACTTGAGAACCGTAACTCTGATTTACGCACGGTTGGAAGTGTTGGAAATCTTATTCAATTATCTATCTAAAAATGAATAAATGCATGCTTTTATGACTATTTGAAATATGTGAAAAGCTTATTCTTTGCTTTGTGCATTCTCTTTTATTGCTCAAGATTACATCTTTGAAGTTATGTATTTGGATCTTATTACTCGATGCTCCAATTATGAATGAATACCTACAAAAAGATGAAAAACTATCAAACTATGCGATATTTACACAAAAACACGATTATACTCAATATGTACAGATACACACACAAGTTGAGGTTTATTTAAAGGATTACAACAAAATGAGTCAATAAGTGCCACTAAAATATACTTAAATATAATGACTATTTTTCACTTATCAAATTCTCCCAACTTAAAATATTTTTTGTACTCAAACAAAGTCAAACATAGGGTCATAATACCTTCCCTTTGTATAAACTAACCCCCGTACCTTAGATCTCTTTGCTATTTTCTGCTTTTAGTTCTACTTCTTGCATTGCATGTTAAAATAATAGGGTTTTGATATTTTCCCTTTTCCTTGGAAACAATAAAGTTCAGTGGTGGCTTTTTAACTAATTGTGAGTCAAGTTCCTCAATAGCTTGGTCTCGATTTTTCAACGAGACAAGAGATACATCACGATTTTGACGAGTATTGCATATTGAGTACAACTGATCGATATGTTTAAGTTCGTGATGAGTGGTGTAAACTAATGTTAGATAGTTTCTCCTCTCCAAAGAATGTATTCTTTTTCTGTTCATAGTTTTAATTCCTTTATTTACTTTAAACTTGTTCAAAAGAAAACTTATAAACATGAGACTTGTTGAAAGGTGACTCAATATCACTAATCCATGGGGAGACGATAAAATATACTTACTCGGGTTTTTTGCTTAAGAACCGTTAACGGAAGCTGTCAACAGGAAACTTGAAGGGTATCCAAAAAAGGGAAAGGAAGATTATGTGTGCAAGTTGATTGGATTAAAAAATCTTCTCGACAAAGGAATAGGAGATTCGACAAGTTCACGGCACACATAAGTTTCACTAGAAGTCAGATCGACCACTATGTTTACTTTAAATTTTGACTTGGAAATTCATTTGTTATTTTTTTGCTTTATGTGGATGACATTCTTATAGCAAGAAAAATGTCGAGAATGTAATTAAGGTGGAGGTTAAATTCAATAAGGAGTTCGACATGAAGGATACGAGAGTTGCATCTAGGATTATTGGGATTGATACTTGGAGAGATATAAAGAAGTCAAAATTATGCTTTTATTAAGAGGCATAACTACGGAAGATTCTCGACAAGTTTGGTATGTCAAATTTAAAGGATGTTGTAACTCCGAAAAACCCTCAATTCAAGTTGACTATAGATCAGTGTCCCAGTACTGAGGTCAAAAGATGTTGTATGAATAACATCCCACATGCTAACGTAGTGAGTTCTTTGATGCATGTTATGGTCTATACTAGACCCGAGATATCATATGTAGTAAGTCTTGTAAGCAAGTACATGACGAATCCTGGAAAATCTAATTGGAAAGCATTGAAGTGGATTCTAAGGTACATAAATGAGTCTCTGAACATAGTCTTAATTTATGGTATAGCCTATGATAAAGATAGAAAAACATTAATCGAAGGATATGTCGACTCTGATTATGCAGATTGTATGGATTCCAAAAAAATTATTTCTGGAAATGTTTTCACTATGTTTGACACAACAATTAGTTGGAAAGTGAAACTTCAAAAGGTTTTCACCTTATCAACACTGAAACGTAATATATCACTCTCACTAAAGTTGTAAAAGAAGTATTGTGCCTTGAAGGTTTGGCTAAGGAGCTTAAACTTCCAGGACAAGTTATCATTAATAATAGTCAAAGTACCATACACCTGTCAAAAAATTCAGCCAATGATGAGTGAACCAAGCACATCTATGTGAGACTTCATTTCGTTTGAGAAGTAATCGAGCGTGGAGAAGTCCAAGTGCTGAAGGTTTCGACATATTGCAATATTGATGATATGATCACCAAGACACTGCCAAGTTGCAAGAAGAAAGCTAGTATGTTCCCCTGGTGTTATAGAGTTTGTTCCAAGGTGCAGATTTATGAGATACTAGATCGAATTCTAGTATGGTCAAATGGGTAGCTTCTCGTCCTACAAGAATTAATCATGAGGTCGAATCTTTTTCGCATGATGTTGTCGAAATAATGTGTGTTATAGTCGAAGTTGTTCTAACATGCATTAGTCGATATTACTCGGTTTGTTAGCATGACGAATTGAGTTTTTTTTCCGATTAAGTCCAATTGGTTAAGTTAGCTTGTTCCTTAAGTTAGCTTGTAATAGGTTTGTGTGTAAAAGTCCATTAGTTTAGTATATTATTTTTCCTATAAATAACATATCAGTCCCTTATCATTACACAATACAAATCCTAATTAGGGTGAGAGAGGTTATTTGTTATTCTGTAACATTTGTAATCTTATTTCAAAGAGAAAGTAAATAATAGAAATTTATAATCAATTCTGTTATGAATAATTGGATGATTTGTCTCCCAATAACTTCATTCCTTATTTAAATCAATATGTATTTATTATATTGTTTGTATGATGTCCTATAAATACGACCTACTTCATTGTATATGATTACCCCGATTGAAATAATACATTATCACTCTATCTTTCTCTCTTCCCTTTATTCTTTATTTCTCTATATTTGATAACGTGTTATCAGCACGAAGCTCCAACTTTTAGAAGGTAATATTTTTTATTATTTATATATTATGAATAAATATTGATTAGAAAAAGAAAAAGAAAATCAGTGATGATTCAATGATGATTTTCATGCATCCCAGAAGAATTGCTGAATAAAGCATCCATTAAGGATTGCAAAACAAATTATTCATATAAATCCTGAAGAACTTATCAAGCTATCCCTGAAGGATGGTCAAATAAATTATTTATAATATTCCTGAAGAACTTATCAAGTTATCCCTGAAAGGATAGGAAAATAAATTATTTACATAGTTTCTGAAGAACCTATCAAGCTATCCTTGAAGGATAGAAAAATAAATTCTTTATATAGTTCCTGAAAAATAAATTATTTATATAGTTCCTGAAGAACCTATCAAGCTATCCCTGAAGGATAGAAAAATAAATTATTTATATAGTTTATGAAAAATAAATTATTTATATAGTTCCTAAAGAACCTATCAAGCTATCCCTGAAGGATAGAAAAATAAATCATTTATATAGTTTCTGAAAAACCTATCACGCTAACCAGAAGGTTCCATCTATAATATTAACCAATCCCAGAAGGATTTGATCTATAATATTAATGAATTCTAGAAAAATGCATCAATTATGTTAAAAATTAGCAAAAAGATTGCATCGATAATATTATCCCATTCGAAAAAGATTCAAAGAATAATATTGAATATCCCAGAAGGATTTCATAAATATTTTTTTAACAAAATAATTTTTATTCCAGAAGAATGACACAAATTGGATCTATAGTATTAACGAATTCTAGAAAAATGCATCAATTATGTTAAAAATTAGCATATCCAATTCGAGGAGGATTGAAAGAATAATATTGAATATCCAGAAAGATTTCATAAATATTTTTTGTTATATCAATCTAAAAATTTATAATATTCTCATAAAATAATTGTTATTCTAGAAGAATGACACAAATAATTTTAACGCATTCCAGAAGAATGATTATATATTTTTTAGATCATTATTTATAAAAATAATAATTTTAACACATATGGATAATCACCCAAAATGATGATTATAATTTTTAGATCATCATTTATTAGCTAATAATTTCAACACATCCCATAAGGATGATTATATTTATTTAAGATTATGTTTATAAATGTTTATATTATTCTAAATTTTTTCTCTCTAAAATTTGACATTGCTAACAATTAGTGTTTATTTAGAAAGTTATTATTTTGTTGGGTGTAAATATGGAGCATGTTTCTTTTAGTATTTTGATGAATGAAGATTTTAAAATGTAGGTTTATCAATTAATATTTTAAAATTAAGTTTTTGTTATATTAGAAAATTTTGTGAGTATAAAATTTATTAATATCTATTTCTAACGTGAGTAGAATATATATTATTATGGGTTATACATATAATATTTATATTGTGAAAAACTATATATACATATCTAGTATTTGAAATATATATTAATATCTATTTTTAATTAAGTTTCTGAAATATATTTATATATATAATATGATTGAGGTAAACAATTGAAAATGAAATAGAATTTTGGTTATAAATTTAGCATTGATGTGTATATTTTTGGGCAATTTACAAAATTATAAAATATTTATGAGATATCATAAATTAATATGTATGGTAATTTCGGATTAATCATTATATTAGAATGTGATTTAACTGGTGTTAATTGGAAGGTTGGTGTTTAATTTATTTAATAAATTTTGTAAAATATTTTATGGTGATTTATTTGTTTATTTAGAAGAAATTTTTTTTATTACCTTATTGAAGATGGTAGAATTAAGAAATAGAATTTATGAAAATTTCCTTCTAATTATTACAATAAGTTTTTATGGTTGTTTTTGCTTGTTAATTTACCTAACCTGTGTCTTTAAAATACGTTTATAACACATCGTTACATTTTTCTTAGAATGAATAGTGACACTAACACTAGTAATAAAGATATGTGCCTTGTTGATAGTGCAACTACACACACAATTCTCAAGAATAAAATATATTTCTCTAATTTAGTGAATTGAAAGACTGATATTAGTACTATATTTGGCAACTCATAAATAATTGATGGCTCCAGAAGATCCAATGCGTTGTTATATGGAGGAACAATATTGCACATCAAGAATGCATTATATTTCCACAAGTCTCAAAGAAATTTATTAAGTTTCAAAGATATTCTCCTAAATGAATACCATATTGAAAGAGGAGATGATAGAAGTATTGAATATTTTTGTATTATAAAACATAATTCAGACAAAAAATGTGTAATAGAAAAGCTACCGGCTTTTTTCTCGATCTTGTACTACACTTGTATTAGTACAATTGAAACACATACTATTGTAAACCAGAAGTTTACAAGTCACACTTAAGTGTGTTGTTGGCAAAATTGATTGGGTCATCTCAAGTGTATTATAATGCAAAAACTAGTTTTTAAGAGCCAGAAGTTTCTTCAATCAAACAAAAAAATTGAGAAATCGAGTTTTTATGACATTAATTGTTGCATCGACTAAAAGATCATGCATATGTCTACTCACAAGTCACAACCAGAAGTTTGTGAAATTATTTTCTCAACTAATTAGAGTCAGATCTTATTATCTGGATTTTTCAGAAATTTATTGATAAATATCACATATATTATTCAAATTGATATTGAACATCATGTAGCATATGTTCATAAAAATGGTCTTGAAGATCCATTCTTTAGACGTCTAAAGTTAATTGTATGGTTGATACTTGTGAGATCACAAATTCTAAGTTAAATATTTCAAACACACAAAATACGAATATTAAGAAATTTATTTGTATTAAGCCAACAAATTAATATATGTGCATTCTTCTCTTAAATTACAAATCGTTGTAGTTTAATAACCTAATGCATCCCATCTAAGTAAACTTTTGGATGTGTTGAAATTATTCAATTGCTCCAGTATAGTACGCTAAGATGAGTTTTGAAAGAATGTTGAGAAAATTCATTTTATATGAATATCATACTTGAGGTTTATTTTGGTCAGATAATTGGATATATGCTTGAAGCCTAGTAGAATGATTATCAATTGATAAATTAATTTTCCCAACATTAGGGGGAGAGAATAAGCAGCTCAGAGTGTGAACCAGAAGTTCAACAGAACAATTTGAAATAAAATATTATTATATTATTTGATCCTCGAAGTTCAAAATACAATTTATTTGTAAAATCTATGAAACAAAATATCAGCTGCTAATACTCCACTCAAAGTGGATTTTCTTATTGGACAATCTAATATTACAAATGAGTTGTAGCCGCACCTGAAGCGTGGTAGAAAAGTTGGTTCCAATGTTAAAAGTCCACTACCAAGAAAAGTAACTAAAGTTAAAGATGACCCAAGTGAGGATATAAATATTCTAAGAGAATATTGACATAATTTATTTTCAGTTCCAGAAGAACTAATCAAGTACTTAAAATATCAAATAAAGAGATCTTGATAAATTATATCATGGATGAAATAGAACGGAACTAAAATTAAGATAATAAAATAAAGTCGAAATTGACAATGTATTTATATACAATATAACGCTAAAGATGATAAACAATAACGGGGATCGTGAGACAAAGACTACCAAAGATTGTAGACAAAGTAAGAATTGGTCGAAATGAATAAATCATGAATCAAAGTCTATCAAAGATAGTAGACAATGTGATCAAAATGAACAGATCATGAATCAAAGTCTATAAAAGATTGTAGACAAATGGGAATTGGCCAAAATGAATATATTCAATTGAAGAAGAATTAAACTCACTTTACAAGTGACTTGATTTTGGACTTGTAGTCCAAATACCTCAAGGTGTAAAACCAATGGGATATGACTGAGTTTTTGTGAAAAAGCAAAATATGAATTGTATAAAGTTTGATTTGTTTCTCAAAGTTCTAAGATTTATTTATATGAAACATATCCACCTGTCGTGGATTTAATTAATTTTTCAATATTCAATTAGCCTTGAAGAGCATGAAGGGTTTAATATGAATATGATGGATGTTGTGACATCTTATTTATACGGCTCACTTGATAGTGACATTTACATGAAAATCTCTAAAGAGTTTAATATATCATAGACACATAATTTTGGATATGGAGAAAGCTACTCCATAAAATTGAACAAATCTCTCTATGGGCTGAAACAATCTGGACGTATGTGGTTTAATCGTCTTAGTGAATATTTGCTTAGAGAGGGGTATACTTATAACTCCATTTGTCCTTGTATTTTTTAAAAAAGATCAGGAAAAGAATTTGCAATAATAGTTGTCTATGTCGATGAATAAATATTATTGGAACTCCTGAAGAGCTTCCAAAAGCTATGAATTGCTTAAAGAAAGATTTTTAGATGAAGGACCTAGGAAAGACAAAATTATGTCTAGGTTTACAAATTGAGCATTTGGACAAAGGAATATTTATACATAAAGAAGGCTATATATAAAAGGTGTTAAAACGCTTTTATATAGACAAATGTCACCCGTTGTCTACTCTAATATTTGTTAGATCATTATATGTAGAGGAAGATCCTTTCAGGCCTCGTGAAAAGGATGCAAAATTTCTTGATCCTGAAGTACCATATCTTAGTGTTATTGGAGCATTGATGTACGTTGTTAATCATACATGTCCTGATATATTTATGGTCAATCTATTAGCAAGATACAGTTTCACCTACACGAAGACAGTAGAACGGAGTAAAACATATACTTCGTTATCTTATAGGTACAATAGACATGAGTCTGTTATATACCAAAGTACCCAAACTCGAATTAACAGGTTATGTAGATGCGGATTACTTGTCAGATCTTCACAATGGTAGATCACAGACAAGTTATTTGTTTACATGTGGTGGTACAACTATTTCATGGAGATCATTGAAATAAAAAATAGCAACAACTTCATCTAATCATGCAAAACGTTTAGCACTACATGAGGAAAGTCGATAATGAATTTGGTTGAGATCCTTAATCCAACACATACAAAATACTTGTGGGTTGTCTTTAGGAAAAATAAATACAACGACCATATATGAAGATAAAAGTGCATGCATCATTCAATTGAAAGATGGTTACATTAAAGGAGACCGAACAAAACATATCTCTCAAGAGTTCTTTTTCACTCATGATCTTCAGAAGAACGGTGATATAAACATTCAACAAATTCTTCATGTGACAATCTTGCAGACATTTTCACAAAGTCACTCCCAAATAGAACTTTTAATCAACTAGTACAAAAGATTGATCTTCATCTTCGAAGAAATAATCGTTCAGCTGAGGGGAGAAATAAATTTGTTTTAAAAAGGATATTGTACTATTTTCCCTTCACTAGATTTTTTCCCACTGAGTTTTTTCTAGTAAGATTTTAACGAGGCATATCCAAAACAAACATCCAATGGGGAGTGTTATGAATAATTAGATGATTTGTCTCCCAATAACTTCATTCTTTATTTAAATCAATATGTATTTATTATATTGTTTGTATGATGTCCTATAAATAGGACCTATTTCATTCTATACGATTATCCAAAATGAAATAATACAAAATCATTCTATCTTTCTCTCTTCTCTTTATTTCTCTGTATTTCATAACAAATTCATTGTTTTCTTCTAATTTTCTTCTTTTTTCTACCCTTATGAGTTCATTGTCGATAAAAAATTGATTATACTTCATTATTTCCGATATCGTTTTTCAAAATTGAAATGTGTTAATGAACTCTTCATTTAAGAGAAGTATAATTTGAATTATTTGAAAACTAAAAAGTATATTATCATGATATGATAGTGAAGTTATGATTTTTAAATAAAATATTTTTTTCATTTTAACTATAAAATATCTGATGATATTTTAATTTAATTGGTTGCGATAGATACAAAAAGATCAATTCATTTCTATGATCTTAGAGACAAAACTACAATTGCAAGTTGATAAAAAATATAACTAAATATTATAATGGATCAAAATACACTCTTAGAGACAAAACTACAATTGCAAGTTGAACTTTTTCATCATTTTTTTGCCATTGGCATCTTAATTTCAGCAAGGAAATTTTAATTTTATTAGAAGCTTTTTTATTTCATTATATTTATTTTACACTATAGTGATTGAAGTCACTCTCATTGATCTACATTTGTTTTTAATACACTTATACTTACGAAACTGATATCTTTTTGGACATTCAGCATCTGTTGTACAATCAAGTGCTGCTGGTCCTGTAATGAAAAAACATAGTAAAATAATGTTAGTAACATGATATAAAAGTTTATAGAAGGAAATTGGGAATTGATGAGAGAATAAATTACGAGCGCCATCATTTCTTGCAATTAGAAATAGAAAGAAAAATAAAACCATAATCATGAGAATTTTAGCCATATTTCTTTTTCTTATACAACAAATAAATATTATTTGAATTGTATGAAGAGAAGGTTGTGTTGCAGACAATTAAATATTTATATCTTTTAAGGATTGTGAAATTCCCTTTCTAAAACTAGAAATTTTTCTTGTGTTGTGTTTTATCCTTTTACATTTATTTATTAAAACGGTGATCTATACAGATTGCTATTTATTAGAATTAATACTATTAAAATTATATTTTCAACCTTTGGAAATAGAAATGGTTATTTCCAATAATGATAATTAGTAGTAGTATAATAATAGTAACAGGGCCCATTATTTTGTATAGAAAACAATGTTTTAAAATTCGGACCGGTCGTCCGGTCGGATCGGTCAAACCGGAAATTGGTCAGATAATCGATCTGGTTCAATTATTAGATTAGAGATGTTGTTGAGCCGGTGAAAACCGAAAAAATCGACGATTTTTTAAAATCGGTGGGTCAACTGTATTTTTAATTTTTAATTTTTAATTTTTTCAATTTTGAAAAAAATATGCATTTTAATTTTTTTATTCATTTTGATTATTTTATTAAAATATTATATTGAAATAAAAAATAAAAAATAAAAAAATTAATTAATTAATTATATTATTGACAGAGAAAATGTTGCAGATCCGATTGATTTTGTTACAGATAATTTTGATATTGAAGAAGGATATCTCAATATTGAAATAATCTTTACTCCTTTAAACTAAATAATAGAAAATAAAATTATTTTGTTATAAATTATTTAATTATACTATGTTGCAATTATATTTTATAATTTTATACTATTTTATTATATATGGTATTTAAAATTTAAATTTAAATTATTAAATTGTAAATTTATTTATGATATGATATTTTCAAAATATTTAAAATTAAAATTAAAATTATTAAATTATGAATTTATTTATGATATGATATTTTTTAAAAATTTAAAATCTAGTTATATTTTGTAAAGAATGAGTCACCCGGTTTGACAAGTTTTATATTTATATAGTTCTGTTACAAAGACCGGTCTATTCAACCGAGTTATCCCATTTAGTCATGCGGTTCGACCAATAACCCAGTGGTTCAACCAATAATAGAAAGTGTATTCTATTGACGGATCAAATTAGAAACTCTCTAAAGAATTAAGGAGAAGCTAATTTTATATATATATATATATATATATATATATATATATATATATATATATATATATATGATTGTATAAGTTCTTATATATTTTGTATATTAATGTGAATCAAAGAATTTATGCCAACAAGAATATGTTGACGTCATCCAAAAAACTTTCATTAACTAAATGTTCAATAGTAAAAATACACTATTACAAATAATTGATTTTATCTAGTGTGATGATTGGTTTTTTCATCGGTTGTTTTAAAAATAATGAAGTCACCACCTAATTTTATTTGTTCTAAAAAGAACGGGGAAATATAGATAAAACCCACAAATAATGGATAAGGCGGTCTACGTGACCAAAAGATATGAATTCGGGAGTCGGTTATACAAGAGGAAGGTATTAGCACCCCTCACATCCATCGTACTCGATGGGACCCATTTAGTTCGTGTGTGTTCATGTGTGTATTTATTGCTAATTTCTAAGTTATGAATAAGAAAGAAGAGAAGGGGTGTATTTATTATTATTTTGAGTTTGCCGCGGTTTCAAAACCTTGTGCCTGCGTATTCCCTCGTGCAACGGGAAAGTCAAAACTCCGTAGTTCTTCTCGAAAAGGTCTTGGTTGGTTGTTTTGATTTTATAAGAAAAATCGTGCATTAGACATTTCAAATGCTTGACCTTTGACTTGTTTAGTTTGTTTGAAAAGCTAAGTCTTTGTTCGTGTTTGAAATGACTATTTCACACTCTTTGTAAGAAAAGAGTTTGATAATTGCATACGAGCGGAAAAAGAGTTTGAGTGAGTTGAGTTGATTTTAAGTTGTGGATGACAAGTACTGAAACGTTAGGCTATCATCTAACGATTCAAATACTAGAAATTGGCGAGCATGTTCAACCAATCATCTCTCATCCAAAATCTTTATTATGAAAAGGGTGGGGTGAAGCAAGGTTCACGTTTATTAAGTGTGTGAATAAAAATATTTAAATCATTAGGCTACCGTGTAACGACCCAAATACTTTAAATTCAATTAAACCATTGGGCTATCATCCAACAATTTAACCGAATGCCACAACACAATATTTTTGTTTTAAAACATGGATAGAAGTTTTTAGCTTATTAGGCTATCATTTAACAATTTAAAAACTTCAAGTTTGTTTAAATCATTAGGCTATCATCTAACAATTTAAACAAACCCCATCCAAATGTTCTTTTTATGAAAAATAATTTTAGAAAACAAATTCAATTAATTAATTTGATTTTGAAAGTGTTTTGAGGTTTGGTACGCGAGGAAATGAGAAATGGAATCGGGTTATGATTAATTAAGTATACGGACTTAATTAATCTCGTGAGGATAGGTGCTCTTATCCCCAACTATGAGACCCTCGTGCATGGGTAATTGGTGTATGGACCAATATTTATTCAGGTTATGATTAATCAAAGCAACAAGGGCTTTAATTAACCTTGTGAGGATGGCCATGCCCATCCCCAACTATGAGACCCTTATCGGCGACGAGCCAATCAAAAGAAATTGGAGTTGTTTTATATTAATTGTATGTGAAGTGTATAATGGTGAATAAATCGCACAAGCATATGACAGAAGATAAATAATTATCACATAATACAATTAAAAGATTTAAATAATTATTAAAGTCGATCTTTTTTATTTGATAAAAAATCAACTAATAATTTAATCGATAAATTGTCAAATAAAAATTATCATAAGCTAATTATTATTTAATACATCAACCCAAAAATAAATTATTTGCATAATTAAATTGAATAAATAAATTAAAAGAGTAGAGCTTAGAAATAGCCTGCGGGAAGTAATTCTGGGGGTGCTGGAAGTAGAATTTCGTTGGGCCTAAATGGAGGAAGCCCAAGTCCAAGGAAACAACCCATCCGATCTGGTGTGAACAGCTCCAGGATAGACACCGTGAGCCACCTCCTTCTAAGGTATTGGATTGTATACAGCTTCTTAGGGAGCATCAAGGGTGCTCAGATCTGGATCGTTGGATTTAACCTTGTAAAAATCTGATGGCAATTTAACACCTTGCAAGGAGAGGTAACATGATAGCAACCGAAATGTACCATGCATTGGATTAATTATCGACCAACTGGACGGTGACAAGTGTCACCCCCAAACTAAGACACACTTAATTATTATTAACATCATAATAAAAAAACTTAAGGAGAAAAACTTAAACAGATCACATTAGCCAAATAATCTCTCTCTCTTCTCTTACGTGCTCTCACTTCTCTCTAAGAAATCCTCGCCAGAGGGGACGACCATCCGCACCGGAAATCACCTTACGGCGGCAGAGACCGTGTAACACCCCAATATTACCCAATGTTTAATATACAAAAATCAGAGTAATTTAAAATTTCACAAATTCAATACTGAGGCATCACACCTTCAAAAACAACTCACTTTAAACTATTTAATTTAAAGTATAAATATCAGATACATAGCCTCGTCACAAATCATAAATTGGTTCATAAAAATAAAACATCTCCTTTATTAAACCTCCTCATCAAAATCATATTTTCATAAATTATGATTTTTATTCACAAAAGGAAAACAACCAAAGAACAACAACAAGGACAACATAAATATTTTTCCCCCGAGTGCTATCGAGCGATCGACTCGACTAAATGATATATATCTCCGTCTTTATAACCTGCACGTTACCAATATAAAGGTAACGACGAAACAAGTAAAGGGTGAGATAATCCAAAACATATAATTAAAGGCATGATAAAGTATATATATATATATATATATATATATATATATATATATATATAGTTTCGGAATTACGAAGGGTATAGATTAATAAGTGCATTCCAACATGTAAGTGTTTTTATGTTGGCATTAATTTTTGGTAAAACAAGGATATGACAATGTCTTGACTGATTTCATGACATTCAGAGTTGAAGATAAATTCTGCATTAGAAGAATGATTCAAGTACAGCTCAGACTGGAAGTTTACTGATGTGCTGGAATTCTGCAGACGATTGACTGATGTCATAACCAATGTCATCACATTCTGTATGACATTTATCGCTCAGAGAATCACTTTTTCCGAGACTTTCGTGAATTCTGAGTGTTTTAGTATGATTTATGTAATTGGATCACATGCTCACGTGGCTATATGGTTAATCTTAGTTAAACCTAAATTGGTTGTTAATAAGACCAAGTCTTTAGGTTAAATTAAGTGAACCCTAGCTATTATTATGGAAGCCCAAAACTGAAGTTTCAGGACTGCTTCTATAATAGGAAAAGAACCCTTACTCTGCCTCTACGCCTCTTGAACTGTATTGAAGATTTAGCAGGTTGTTAATTGAGGATTCTAGTTACTCTTGTGAGCCAAGCAATTATCAATTGATAAGTGCCTTGGACTAGGATTTGTTTGTAAGGGTTGTTTATCACTCAAAGCTTTGAAGCACGAGTGTTGTGTCTCTTGATTAAAGCTTTGAAGCAAAATCAAGTATGTTTATTGAAGAGTGTCTTCACAATTCAATTAATCAATAGGTTGATATCACTGCTGTGATTGAGGGGAGTGAGTAGAACTCGGTCTAAGTAGGACTTAGATTGAAGTTGCATTGGGTAGGTTTTAAGTGAAGGAGATAAACCGTTGGTTTATTCCTAATTAATTCTACTAATAGTGAATTTCCCCGGCTTGGTAGCCCCGGATGTAGGTGTAGTTACACCGAACGGGTAAACAATTGTTTGTGTTCTTTACTACTGTTTCAATTAATCGTGAATTGTTAAGAGTGTTAGATACTGTGTCATAACATTCTCTGTGACATCACGTATCTGCTGCCAGGAATTTCAATTGGCATCAGAGCAGGCACCCTGCCTGTTATTTCTGGGTGAGATATAGGGATAATAGTTTCTAGCGTTATGGAAAAGGAAGGAGGATTTGGAAATAGACCACCCATATTGGGTTGATCTAATTATGATTATTGGAAACCTCGTATGGTTGCCTTTTTGAGGTCACTGGACATTAAAGCTTGGAGAACTGCTGACAGAGGATGGAAACATCCTACCAAGCTTGAGAAAGATGGGACTACTAGTCTGAAACCTGAGGAAGAATGGAGCAAAGAAGAAGAAGAGCTAGCACTAGGCAACTCTAAAGCATTGAATGCCTTATTCAATGGAATTGACAGAAATATCTTCAGACTAGTACATCAGTGTGAACTGGCCAAGGATGTTTGGGACACTCTCAAAACTACTCATGAGGGGACATCCAAGGTGAAAATGTCAAGACTTCAGATGCTCACTACTAAATTTGAGAATCTGAAGATGAAGGAAGATGAGACCATTCATGAGTTTCACATGAATATCTTGGAGATTGCCAACACCTCAGGAGCATTGGGAGAAAATATGTCAGAAGAAAAGCTGGTGAGAAAGATTCTCAGATCCTTGCCTAAAAGGTTTGTAATGAAAGTGATTGCTATAGAGGAAGCTCAGGATATCTGTACCTTGAAGGTTGAAGAACTTATTGGATCTCTTCAGACATTTGAGATGGGGATCAGTGACAATGTTGACAAGAAGAACAAGAGCATAGCCCTTGTATCCAATACTGAAGAAGAATGCAAGGAGGATGATGAAGAGAAGATATCTGAAGCTATAGCTATGTTTGGAAGACAGTTCAACAAACTCATCAAGAGAATTGATCCAAAGTCAAGAAACTCTCAGGAGTTTGTAACTTTGATAATGACTCTAGTGATGAGGAAGTGACATTTGAAGAGCTTGCTGAAACTTACAAGAAACTGTGTATCATAAGTGTTGAAGTATGTCAGCAAAATGAGAAACAGAAAAAGCTAATTGTGAAGTTGGAAGCTGAGAATGTGAAGTTGGAAGCTGAGAAGAAGGAAACCACTGCTACTATAAGTCATCTCAACAATGAAATTATAGTGTTGAACTCCAAACTTGATCAGATGACCAAGTCTGTCAAGATGCTGACAATTGGAACTGATAAGTTGGAAGAAATTCTTCAGCCTGGACAAAATGCAGGAAATATGTCTGGTTCAGATATATGACTGCAAAGAAATTTGCTGATAACAAGAAGAAGAACAGGCCTAATAAAACAGTGTCAAAACAGATGTCACAATATTGGGTTCAACATCAAGATCAAAGAAACATGAAGAAAAAGTTTCAAATATGGAGATGTCATTATTGTGGAAGGTTTGGACACATAAAGCCTTTTTGCTATAGACTACATGGATATCCTAATCAGGATCCTTATGTCAAGCCTAAGACCAACAAGGTACCATACACTCAACAGTGGAAGAAGAAGATCGCAAGATCGATAGCTCACACCTCCTTAGAGTCTCTACCAAGGAAGACGGTACTTTGATGGACGCCTAAGCATATGATCGAATCAAGAACCTTCTGAATGATGTCAAACCTCATACTACTAGTTTTGTTACTTTTGGAGATGGAGCTAAAGGAGAAATCAAAGGTGTTGGAAACTTAGACTGTTCTGGAGTTCCAAACCTGAATGGAGTGTTGCTGGTAAAAGGTCTGACTGCCAATCTCATAAGCATAAGTCAACTATGTGATATGGGATTCAAGGTCAAATTCACCAGGTTTGAATGCCTTGTAATCAATGAAAAACAAGAAGTGGTTATGAGAGGAGTCAGATCTAAGGACAACTGTTACCTATGGGAGTCTGAGGACACTAACTTTTCTTCTGTGTGCTCTACATCCAAAGATGAAAAGGAGGTGAAACTGTGGCACCAAAAGCTTGGTCATTTGCATCTTAGAGGGATGAAAAAGATCATATCTGTGGAGGCCGTTAGAGGGATTCCAAGACTTCATATTGATGAAGGGAGAGTCTGTGGTGAATGTCAGGTTGGAAAGCAAACCAGAATGTCACATTCAATGTCAAGACATCTGACCACCTCCAAGGTGCTGGAGCTTCTGCACATGGATCTGATGGGCCCTATGCAGGTTGAAAGTCTTGGTGGAAAAAGATATGCCTATGTTGTTGTGGATGATTTTTCAAGATTCACCTGGATAAACTTTATCAGGGAAAAATCTGATGTGTTTGATGTCTTTAGAGAATTATGCAAAAGACTTCAAAGAGAAAAGGAAGGCTGCATTATCAGAATTAGAAGTGATCATGGAAAGGAATTTGAGAATAGCAAGTTTGATGAATTCTGTTCATCAGAAGGAATCAATCATGATTTCTCTTCTCCTATAACTCCTCAACAAAATGGAGTTGTGGAAAGGAAAAACAGGAATATACAGGAATCTGCCAGATCAATGATTCATGCTAAGAAACTTCCTATTCATTTTTGGGTTGAAGCTATGAATACATCCTGCTATGTTCACAACATGGTCACCTTGAGAAAGGGAACATCCTCCACCCTTTATGAAATGTGGAAGGGAAGAAAACCTACTGTGAAATATTTCCATGTATTTGGTAGCAAATGTTATATTCTGACAGATCGTGATCAAAGGAGAAAAATGGACTCTAAAAGTGATGAAGGCATTTTTCTGGGATACTCTACAAACAGTAGAGCATATAGGGTATTCAACTCCAGGACAAAAGTTATGATGGAGTCTATTAATGTCATAGTTGATGATCACCATGAGGAAAACAATGTCCTATATGATGTTGAGACATTGTTTGAGACATCACCACAAGTTTCTGATAAGGATGATGTGCCTGTCCCTACTTCACCAAAGTCTGAACCAGAGGAAGCTAACAAAGATCCTTCCATCAGAATTCAGAAATATCATCCAAAGGAACTCATCATTGGAGATCCTAATTGTGGAGTCATTACAAGATCCAGAGAAATTGTCTCAAACTCTTGTTTTGTGTCAAATATTGAGCCAAAGAATGTCAAAGAGGCTCTAATCGATGAATCGGATTGGAGCAATGCAAGATGAATTGAACCAGTTCAAGCAACATGAAGTGTGGGAGTTAGTTCCTAGACCAGAAGGAACAAACATCATTGGCACAAAGTGGATCTACAAGAACAAGTCTAATGCAGAAGGGGTTGTCACCAGAAATAAAGCAAGACTTGTTGCTCAGGGATACACTCAAGTTGAAGGGATTGATTTTGATGAGACTTTTGCTCCTGTGGCGAGGATGAAATCAATCAGATTATTGCTAGGAGTTGCTTGCATTTGAAATTCAAGTTGTTTCAGATGGATGTGAAAAGTGCCTTCCTAAATGGCTATTTAAATGAGGAGGTATATGTAGAACAGCCTAAAGGATTTGTGGATCCTAACTTTCCTAATCATGTTTACAAATTGAGGAAAGCTTTATATGGTCTGAAGCAAGCTCCTAGGGCTTGGTATGAAAGGCTAACAAAGTTCTTTACTAATAAAGGTTACAGGAAAGGAGGTTTGGATAAAACTCTCTTTGTCAAGGATGAAGGAGAAAAGATAATGGTGGCTCAAATTTATGTTGATGACATAGTGTTTGGAGGAATGTCAGATAAAATGGTGAAACATTTTGCCAACCAAATGCAAGCTGAGTTTGAAATGAGCCTCATGGGAGAATTGACTTACTTTCTTGGACTACAAGTCACACAGATGGAGGACTCAACATTCCTTTCACAAAGCAAGTATGCAAGGAATATTGTCAAGAAATTTGGAATGGAAAATGCCAGCCATAAAAGGACTCCTGCTCCTACTCATCTAAAGTTGTCCAAAGACACAAGTGGGACAAATGTTGATCAAAGTCTATACAGAAGCATGATAGGAAGTTTGTTGTACTTAATAGCCAGTAGACCTGACATTGCATTTGTTGTTGGGGTATGTGCAAGATACCAGGCTGAACCTAAAGTGAGTCACATCAATCAGGTGAAAAGAATTCTGAAGTATGTGAGTGGAACTTGCAATTATGGTATGCTGTATTCTCATGGATGTGAACCAATTCTGTCTGGCTATTGTGATGTTGATTGGGCTGGTAGTGCTGATGATAGAAAAAGCACTTCTGGAGGATTCTTCTTTTGGGGAACAATCTTGTTTCTTGGTTCAGCAAGAAGTAAAATTGTGTGTCTTTATCCACTGCTGAAGCTGAATACATAGCAGCTGGTAGCAGTTGTTCTCAAATGGTCTGGATGAAGCAGATGCTGATTGAGTACAATGTCACACAGGATGTCATGACATTGTACTGTGACAACCTGAGTGCTATTAATATTTCAAAGAATCCTATACAGCACAGCAGGACTAAGCACATTGACATTACACATCACTTCATCAGAGACCTTGTGGAAGAGAAAGTGATTAAATTGGAGCATGTAGCCACTGAACTTCAACTGGATGACATTTTTACTAAAGCTCTTGATGCTAGTCAGTTTGAGAATTTAAGGGGCAAGTTGGATATTTGCCAATATGAAGAGTTGTAGCAATTAACATTGCTTACAACAAGGAATGGAAGAGACTTTTTATTTCATTTAATTCTAAGTGGGATAATTAATTATTTCCCTCTTACTTTTCAAAAGTCCAAGAATACGAAGAGACATACATATATTTCAGTTTCTTCATTTGAAAGTATCACTTGCCATTCCCTCAATAGAAACTCTCAAACTCTCTGTCAAACTTTTCCTCTTTTCCTCAAGATCTCTCAACAAAACATGTCTTCGTCTTCTTCATCATCAAAGGAAGATGGCTCTCCATCTCCCACTGATTCTAGGTTTAGGGCAAACGCAAAAGCAATGCAGACTGAGATCCTGGAAGTCACTCCTCTACGTGCAATGGCAACTGATCCTGGGAGAGTCAAGAAACTTCGCACCAGACATGCAAGACGGTATCAAGCATCTCCTTCTGGTAAGACCTCTGAACCAACTTCCTCTGTTCCTCCTGAAATAGCAAACAGGGAAGGTTCTAGGTATGTTCATCAAGCCATAGCTAGAATAGTCACTAGGATTCTGAATGAGAATCATTCTGTGCCTGGGGTTTCTGTTCCTTTAAATCAAGAATCTGCTAGCCCTAGTTTAGCAACTGATCCAGATGTCACAAAGAATGTCAAGACATCTGATGATTAGAAAACCCCTGTGAATCCTGTTTCTGAACCCTCTGTTGAATCCCCTGAAAAATGTGCCACTGATAAGCCCCCTGTGATTTCTGATGATGATATTTCTGATGAAATTCTTGAAGAATCTCCTATAAAACCTGCTGATGTTAACATGGAAAAGGCTCCAGAAAGCTCCTCTGATGGAATTCTTGAAGAATCCCCAGAGAAACCAGTTGATGACAACCTGGAAAACTCTCCAGTGAAGAATTTTGAAAATGATGTGGAACCTCCTATCACAGACCTGGATGAAGAATTCTCTGATAATGACGTCCTTGCTAGTGTTAATCCTAGCATTTCTAAGAGAATGATGAATAGAAAAGGGAAGCAGAATGCTACTCCAAGTCCTTCTAAGGAGAAAGTTGCTAAAGTTTCTCATAAGTCTCCTAGGACTGAGAGCAAGACTGAGGAAAAATCTTGTAAGGACAACAAGGCTGGAACTTCCAAGGGGAAGGGTAAAGTGAAGTCTGTTGGAGGTATCTCTAGGCCAAAGAGAACCCCAATTATTAAGAAGAGGAAGGTCCCTGAACCTTCAGAATCTGATCAAGATTCTGACTTTAATGTTGAAGAGAATGTCTCAGACATTCAACCCAAGAAGAAACCTTCTCTAGGCAAACTGCCCAAAGTCCCTGAAG
This sequence comes from Vicia sativa, assembly GCA_021764765.1. NCBI lineage: Eukaryota > Viridiplantae > Streptophyta > Magnoliopsida > Fabales > Fabaceae > Vicia > Vicia sativa. The sequence goes on along the minus strand of CM038796.1, from coordinate 256,725,473 downwards.
TGGCTATTGATAACATCCCTTTCCACCACCCTGAGAGTGCTAGCAGGTGGAAATATGTGTGTTTGAAAAGGATTTCTCTATAAAGGGAACCAAAAAAGAGTGCCCTTGAATGCAAGGATGTTATAGATCTGATCAAGGAAGCTGGTTTGGTGAAAACTATGGTGAAGTTTTCTAACTGTTATGATGTTTTGGTGAAGGAGTTCATTGTGAACCTAACAAGTGGCTGTGTTGATGGAAGGTCAACTGATTTCAAGACTGTGTATGTGAGAGGGAGAAGAGTGAAGTTTTCCCCAAGTGTGATCAACAAATACTTGGGAAGATCAGATGATGCTCAACCTGAGCTTGAGGAAACTGATAATCAGGTCTACCAAACAATCACTGCTAAACAAGTGAAACATTGGCCATTAAAGGGAAAGCTAACTGCCAACAAACTGAGTGTTAAGTTTGCTATTCTTCACAAGATAGGTGATGCCAATTGGGTTCCAACAAACCACAAGTCCACCATCTCCATTGGTCTGGGCAGATTCATCTTTGTTGTTGGTACTAAAGCAAAGTTTGATTATGGAACATACATTTTTGAGCAAACCTTAAAACATGCTGAAAGTTATGCAATTAAAGGACCAATAGCCTTTCCCTCCCTCCTGTGTGGTATTATAATTGATCAATACCCTGACATCTTGGTTGATAGAGATTCAGTATGTAAAAGAGCTCCTGCACTTGGTTTCCATTACAAGCTCTTTCAAGGGAAGCATGCCCCTGACATTGTCATGACATATGCTGAGACATCAAATGTCAAGGCAAATTCTCAGAAGGCAAAGGTCATTGTTGTGCTAAAATAAACCTGTAGGGAACTTGAAGCAAGGAAGCAAACCATTGAAGAGCTGATCTCTACACTGGAAAAGGAGAAAGACACAGAGGTTGAGGATGAAGGTCTAGGTGGTGATGATTCTGCTACAAATCTGGATGAAGATGGTGATGCTGATCAAGCAACTGGTGCTGAGAGTAGTTCAGAAGATGCTACATACCACAGTGCTTCTTCTGGAGAAGAAAGTACCTGATTTGTGGTCACCCGTTGATGATTCTGCTTTTTGTATTCTGATGTTAAAATTTTGTTTCTGCCATTTTTTTGTTCTGCCTGTTTGAACTTTGTATTTCTTTTGATGGGATGTAATATTTAACTTTGATGGTACTTATTAATGTGATGAATGTTGGGCATTTGTAGTGGTACTTTTGGCCCCTTTGTGGCTAAAAAGGGGGAGAAGAATTTATGGGCATTATGGGCAATTGTATGGAAAATTGTGGGTAGAATTTATCTCCTTTAGGATCTGGTTGCTTAGCTTAGTTTAGCTTAGACTGGGTGTTTTATTTCTGCTGCATTTAGTTCTCTGATAGCTTAGTTTGTTTTAGCCAAAAATTTGCCAAAGGGAGAGTTTGTAAGTGTTTTTATGTTGGCATTAATTTTTGGTAAAACAAGGATATGACAATGTCTTGACTGATGTCATGACATTCAGAGTTGAAGATAAATTCTACATTAGAAGAATGATTCAAGTACAGCTTAGACTGGAAGTTTACTGATGTGCTGGAATTCTGCAGAAGATTGACTGATGTCATAACCAATGTCATGACATTCTGTGTGACATTTACTGTTCTACAGAATCACTTCTCCTGAGACTTTTCAGGAATTCTGTTGAGCTGTTTTTAGTATGATTTATGTAATTGGATCACATGCTCACGTGGCTATATGGTTAATCTTAGTTAAACCTAAATTGGTTGTTAATAAGACCAAGTCTTTAGGTTAAATTAAGTGAACCCTAACTATTATTATGGAAGCCCAAAACTGAAGTTTCAGGACTGCTTCTATAATAGGAAAAGAACCCTTACTCTGCCTCTGCGCCTCTTGAAATGTATTGAAGATTTAGCAGGTTGTTAATTGTGGATTCTAGTTACTCTTGTGAGCCAAGCAATTATCAATTGATAAGTGTCTTGGACTAGGATTTGTTTGTAAGGGTTGTTTATCACTCAAAGCTTTGAAGCACGAGTGTTGTGTCTCTTGATTAAAGCTTTGAAGCAAAATCAAGTATGTTTATTGAAGAGTGTCTTCACAATTCAATTAATCAATAGGTTGATATCACTGTTGTGATTGAGGGGGAGTGAGTAAGAACTCGGGTCTAAGTAGGACTTAGATTGAAGTTGCATTGGGTAGGTTTTAAGTGAAAGAGATAAACTGGTTGATTTATTCCCGAATTAATTCTACTAATAGTGAATTTCCTCCCTGGCTTGGTAGCCCCCAGATGTAGGTGTAGTTACACACTGAACTGGGTAAACAATTGTTTGTGTTCTTTATTACTGTTTCAATTAACTGTGTGAATTGTTAACAGAGTGTCAGATACTGTGTCATAACATTCTCTGTGACATCACGTATCTGCTGCCAGGAATTTCACAACACATATCCAAAGCTCACTTACTCTTATCGTCATTCTAAAGTGTATAATCTATACTTAATCGCCTTAGCCTCATTGACACAAATCATCACAACAACACGTAAACCTTCGTCACCACGAAATCGTCACAAGCTAATACATCACTAATTAACACGACAATCTTAAACGACAACGTCAACCAACAACATTAAACAATGCTAACAACATGAGCAAAATAAACAAATCATCACAAATTGGCTAAAGCCCATCGTCGCTTTTGGCATAAAAGCCCATCGTCGCTTTTGGCATAAAAGCCCATCGTCACAAATATCATCACATCATAATTGCATTAAGCATTTCATCTAAATTAAATCATCACAAAACTCACCATTTATATTCATCGCCTAGTTATCATGAAATTATCAAGTTATATTCATTTCATGTTCATCATAAAGATCATCACCAAACAAAGCATCATACATCGTTGCAATTCAATCATCATCAATCAATTAAAAACCCAACGCCAAACAACTCAAACATAAACATAACCGACTCCATGAGACACGACTATGTTATGCATGTGGTACCCGTCGCTTTGTCCATAATTAGGAACACTTGGCATAAAAGCTGGCATAAAGCCCATCGTCGCCAATGCAATGTATGTGACTCGACAATAAAACAACACAACACAAAAACATCATCGTCGCTCATCAAAATTGGCATAAAGCCCACATCGCCATAATTTATCCAAAACAAGATAAATATATCATCGCCTCATATTTGCATTATGCAAAACATCACCACTAATTCATTATCATCAAAAATCATGCATTCACAAATCGGAAGCATTTATTAACAACATCAATATAATCATCACATCATCATGTACAAAGACATATACCATCGCATCGCATATCAACAAGTATTCACTAACTAATACGTCGTCGCAAACATTATGTTTAATCACCCCACCTCATTATCGATTCATTCACTAAATTCTAAATATGGAAAAATAGTCAAACACCTATCATCGTCGCAAAAGCCATCCCTAATAACCAGAATCGGAAAATCGGAACATAATCGGGTTCCAAAAGAAGTGCGAAAAATCAGAATTTTGGAGGCTACAGATGCATCAACACGGGCCCTGTGCATCAACACGCCCGTGTTGAAAAGCCACCGAACAACTCAAAACCCAAAGTCGTGAATCAACACGGCATTCATCAACATGCCCGTGTTGATTGTCCTGTCAACAACTCTTTCCTCTACAATAGATCAACACGGGCGCCCGTGTGAATCAACACGGCCCATGTTGATTGACCTGTGTGAAAACTCCATTTTTAACATTCCCAACCTCACTTTTACCATTCCCATTGATTCTAATCATCATCAACCTCATAATCCCTACTCCTATTCCAACTCTTCTAATCTATTTCACTTAAACAATCAACTAAAACCCTATAAATCAACTCATCAACTTTTCCCCCAAATCCAAAACATAAACATCAAAACCTAACAATATGAGATGGAGAATCAAACCCCTTACCTCTAGCTTGGTTGATCAATGAAGATTCAACAACTCCAACCTCAAGCTTTTCTCTTGCTCTTCTTCTTCTTCTTCTTCTCAAACCCTCATTTTTCTCTCAAACTCTAGGTTTGGTTTTGTGTGGAAAAAATGGAAAGAAAAGGAGGAAGAAATGGTTTTATAACTTATTAGCTTCCAAGTTCTATGTTTGGTTTTGGTATTTTGAATGGAAGGAAAATGAGGAGAAATGGTTTATAATGTGTTCCTTACTAGCAACAAGGGTGAAAACCCAATTCTCATCAATTAATCCTCACACCCCCATCTATTCTTATAAATTAACACACTAATAATATCTACCAATATTATTAATTCAATCAATTAAAACAATTCCGGGGAATTAAATATTGGATCCGAATAATATTTTACCGAACCGAATCGAAACGTCGCCAAATATATTAATAGGTATAACGATTAATATAAATATTCTCTTCGCAAAATAAATATCAATCGGTAACTCGAAAATATTAATATAATATAATATTAATAAAAACGGGCGTTACAGACGGCGGCTCACGAAGGAGTGTCTCCGATTCTCATTTTTTTTACATCATTCCCTTCGTCATCTTCTTCTGAATATTAATCTGGCCTTGATTTCTACAAATCTTGAAGGAGTTGGCCGAGATCTTGAAAGGGGATCTTGAAACCCTAAGGTTATGATTGCGATTCTGACGACGATGATGAAAGATGTGTACCTCTGAGACACGGAACCAGACTTTCTAAAGAGTTAGATTGGTATGCTTGCCTTTCATGACCTGAATGTAGAAGATGATTGAACACTCGTGTACACCTGAAAATTTGCACTCGCTAGTGTATGGAATGAGATCGTCAGCTAAACATGTACTGGAATAGGCTTATAGATTCCATTTAGATAAGATGATGTTGGCGAGTGAGTTGTATTTTAGGCTTCATGCTCATTTTTTAAGGAAGTTATTAGTACACATTGATTTTTAACCAGATATGCAGCATTCTGCAGGTAGAGAGATATCAACGTGTAGTCGGGGATGAGCTTAAAGATGCCATCCGGAGTAGTTGACGATGAGAGAGAGTCAGAATAAACCTTCGTGTTGACTTTCTCTAAAATGAGTATTCGTCAAGATGTAGATAGCTTTCCCGTATTGTTTCGGGTATTAATCTGTATCCTTCCGTCTGTTGGTAAACTCGTCTGGTGGTTCAGATAGTTAAATAGATTAGAAGAGTTGGAATAGGAGTAGGGATTATGAGGTTGATGATGATTAGAATCAATGGGAATGGTAAAAGTGAAGTTGGGAATGGGAAAAATGAAGTTTTCACGCAGGCCAATCAACACGAGCCGTGTTGATTCACACGGGTGCCCGTGTTGATCCCTTGAACAAGGAAGAATTTCTACAGGCCAATCAACACGGGCCGTGTTGATGCACTGACTTTGGCATTTTTGCACGTTCTAGTGGCTTTTCAACACGAGCCGTGTTGATTAACACGGGGGCCCGTGTTGATGCATCTGTAGCCTCCAAAATTGATGATTTTCTCGAACCCGATTGTTCGATTTTTCGATTTTAATTGACGACAGCAAGTTGTCCGAATTCAAAATTGACGTATAGCTAAGTTCGACGTGTAGAACGTAGTGGTGAGGTTAGTTTTTAGAAATTACGAGTTTTTATGAGATGACCCGAAATATGCTTAATTACGGTTTAATTGAATCGAATTTCGTTTTAGTGGATTTAGGACACGTATGGACAATCTGATTACACATTGACGATTATGATTAATGTCAGTTATTGGGAATGGCTTTCACGACGATTATAGGGGTTTGACTATTTTTCCATATTCAGAATTTAGTGAATGAATCGATAATGATGTGGTGTGATTAAACATAATGTTGCGACGATATATTACTTAATGAATATTTGATGATATGCGATGCGATGATATATGTCTTTGTACATGATGATGTGATGATTATATTGATGTTGTTAATAAATGCTTCCAATTTGTGAATGCATGATTTTGATGATGATGAATTATTAGCGATATTTTGCATAATGCAATTATGATGCGATGATATGTTTATCTTGATGTGGATGAATTATGGCGATGTGGGCTTTATGCCAATTTTGACGAGCGATGATGGCGTGTTTGTGTTGTGTTGTTTTATTGTTGAGTCACATACATGGCATTGGCGACGATGGGCTTTTATGCCAAGCGACGAGGCTTTTATGCCAAGTGTTCCTATTTATGGACAAAGCGACGGGTACCACATGCATAACATAGTCGTGTCTCATGGAGTCGGTTATGTTTATGTTTGAGTTATTTGGCGTTGGGTTTTTAATTGATTGATGATGTTGAATTGCGATGATATATGATGCTTTGTTTGGTGATGATATTTATGATGAGCATGAAATGAATATGATTTGGTAATTCCATGATAACTATGCGATGAATATAAATGATGAGTTTTGCAACGATTTAACTTGATGAAATGCTTAATGCAAATATGATGTGATGATGTTTGTGACGATGGGCTTTATGCCAAAAAGAGACAATGGGCTTTAGCCAATTTGTGATGATTTTAGTTATGTTGCTTATGTATTAGCATTGTTTGATGTTGTTGTTTGTTGTGTTGTTTATGATTACCGTGTTGATTTTGGAAGTATTAACTTCTGACGATTTCGTGGTGAGGAATGTTATGTGTTGTTGTGACGGTTTATGTCAATAAGGTTATGGAGATAAAGTGTAGATTATACCCATTAGTATGAAGATTAAAGTAAGTAAGTTTTAATTAGGTGTTGGAATTACACTTATTAATCTATACCATTTATAATTTCGAAACTATATATATACTTTATCATGCCTTTAATTATATGTTTTGGAGTATCTCACCCTTTACTTGTTTCGCCGTTACCTTTATATTGGTAACGTGCAGGTTATGAAGACGGAGATTATAGCTGCTATTAGTTGAGTCGGTATCGCTCTGATACGTAGCACTCGTGGGGAAATACTTATATTGTCTTGTTGTTCTTTTATTATTATTCCTTTTGTGAATAAGAATCATAATTTATGAAAATATGATTTTGATGAGGGAGTTTAATAAAGAAGATGTTTGATTATTAAGAATCAATTTATGATTTCCGATGATGCTATGTATCTGAGATTTATACTTTAAAGCAAACTATTTAAAGTGATTTGGTTTGATGATGTGACGCCTCAGTATTTAATTTATGAAATTTTAAATTACTCTGATTTTTGCATATACAACCTTGGGTAAATTTGGGGTGTTACACCACCATTCCTTGCAACTAGAGATAAAAAGAGAAATAAAACAACAATATACAAAATCATGAGTATTTTAGCCATATTTTTCTCTCTTTACATATAACAAAGAGAACACCAGTTAACTCTTTTATTGTGAATAAAAAATGATTGTGTTGCAAACAATATAATATTTGTATCCCTTGAGCATATCAATGTGTTGTATTTTTCTCTTTTAATATATTTATTAAAATGGTACTGTAAAAAAATTGCACATCATTAAAATTTAATATTTTAAAACTATCTTTTCAACCTTTGAAGATAGCAAGTAATATTTTTAATAACAATAATAATAATAATAATAATAATATAATAATAATAATAATAATAATTATTATTATTATTATTATTATTATTATTATTTGTTCTGGTCTGGACTTATGGTTGGCCCAATTCATACATGTGTCAATGACGGCTCAGAAATGTTGGTCTAATCCATTAGGGCTAATAGGAAATATATCTCCTATGTTTCCCTCTCCTGAGGACACGTGGCCATCCGATCCAACGCATCTCACACAACTGCCCGTGAACTTTTCTACGCTTGGCGACAGACATTGTAATCATTATCCGTGAGGTTTAGGGTAACTTTCCATGATGACGAGCACGAGTTGCCCGTCCTTGCTTTCATAAATCCTGGAAGTTACACATTTTGGGCCTAGATATTTGGCCCATAATGCGAACCAATGGCCAAGAAGTGAGGGCTCTATAAATATCCTCACACATGTGAGGGTTGGGTATTTAAATCTTAATCCTTTTTTCTTTCACGTGTCTCTGGACTTTTACTTACTTGAGTATCAGAGTTCCTTGCAGGTACACCCCTTTTCCTCCACGATTTCAGCATTGTAGACGAAGTTACTGGCCCATTGCAAGTCCTGATCATCGGTAAGATCAGTTGTGATGTTTGTGGGAAGCATTATTTCCCCATCTTTTCTTTCCTTGAAACAAGAAGATCAAAACAAGCTTCCAATATTCAATCATGGTTGGTCAAGAGGAAGACAACCTTGTTCACAAAATTGTCATCTCACATGTTCGTAAAATTGGCAACAACGGAGAAATGTCGTTTCTCGAAAAAAACTATATCACTGAGGAGAGAAAATTGCACCACATCTCTTTCCTCCAACGAGGCGAAGAACGACATCATCTAGTTTGTGCAAACCAATAAATCAAGAAAACCCCAAAGGGGGCACCGAAGAACTTTCAGTTGATTCCAAGGCCATCCAACATCGACCCGGCTATGGTAGCCCTACTCGTAGCCCTCAAATAGACCAATGCTTTGATCCTCCAACAGAATAAAAGGATTAGGGCATTGGAGATAGGACGTGTTTAAGATCTCCCCCGCATACACACCAACGATATGGATTTCGCAGCCTATCATCACAATTATCGAGCAGTTGTTCAGAGTCGGAAAAGCTGGAGTTTTCGTTAATCAAGAAGCGAAATCACACTCCCCCTTAAAGACCGATGCTTCTCAGCAAATAAATCCAATGATAATCAAAGATCAGACAACCATTGTTCACCTCCGCTCAAGCCTAAAGGTCGTCCAAGAAGCCCATCTCCCCGTCGAGACAATAGTTCTCGACGAGAAAAGAACAATTATTTATTATCCATCGTAGGCACCAGACTTGAGGGACAAAGATGACCTCTGCGAGAAAATCGTAGGCACCATACTTGAGCGGGAAAATAACGGATAATCCTCACCCTATTGAGATAGAAAAGCCTTTAAACTTAGGAACATATGATGGGGCAAATGACCCTTATGGACACATTGAGAACTTCGATACTTTTCTTGATTATCGGGGCATTAGGCGTGATATCGAATGTAGATTGTTCCCCCACTACACATAGGAAAGGGGAAATATCGTGTTACAAGAGCCTCCCCGACGAATTTTAAGAAGATTGAATCTTTGAAGCATGATGATGGTAGTGAGACCTGTGATCCCTAGGGGCTCTATGGCATAGAGAGAACGTATTTTGAAGGATTGTTTTAAGTTGATGACGGTGTTTATGATCCAGTTTTGAGGCTAGTTCACATCAGGATTACAGAGGAAGACAACCGCAAGCTACTTATTCCTTTATCTAAGGAATAAGTTTACCCAGCTCTCTTTGACGTGCACCCAGACAAGTCTCTAAGTCTGGATGGTTTCAATGCTGCTTTCTTTCAACAACTTTGGGATCTTTGTGGTGATGATGTGTTTGAAGGAGCCACGACTTGGTTGGAGCGATGGGCCACTAAGAATCAATCTAGTAAAAGAGGGGGAATACACATGATATGGTTCATATGTATTTTGACATTGAGCTTATGTGAAAGTTAATGAAGACTCATTAGAGGATTGATAGAATCAAAGCCTCCAAACAATGATCTTTCAAGTTTTTTGGCCATAGCTCAATACATAATCATACTTGGACAATTTCAAGCATAAAACTTAAGCCACTGAGAACCAATCAATAGGAAGGGAAGAATGTGAATGAGATGAAGGGGATGGAGAAGTCACAGTGTAACCAATGTACCAGATGAATTCCACTAGGTCTAACTTCATCAAAATCAATCAACTATCTTGGTGGATTTGGTCTTTTGACCTATCAACACCCAAGTTCCATTGATGTTTATGAAATTTAGGACTCAAGATGTATACATGTACCACCAAGTCAAAACCAAGTCATCGATTAATAAAAATAATAAAATAATATATAAAAATGATTTTAAAATGGTTATTTAATTGGATTTTATTTATGAAATACATAATGATATTTAAACATCCAAATAGAAATTCAATAAAGTTTCCATAGGTCAAGCATAGGTCAACAAGTGTTGACAAAAAATTGCTGAATTATTTAAAGTCAGAAACTAACTTTAAAAATTAAAGAATTAAGTGAAATAAACCAAACAATCACAAAAAAATAGTAAAATGAAAAATAAAAATAAAATGAGGTCACTAATATTTGTAAAGAGGTCATTAGACCTTCTCAAAAGAAATTCAGAATTTTAAATGACTAGAAAATATTTTTAAACAAATAAACAAATCAAAATAAATGAGAAAAATCGTAAAAAAAATATCAAATCATAAAATAAAATTGTGAAAAAATAAAAATCATAAAGAGAAAAATCAAATGTATTTTGATAATTGTTTTACAACTTTAGAAGTTGAAATGAATTTTTTATGAATTTTTGAAGTTTTAAAAAATTAAAATTAAAATAAGAAAATAAAATAATAAAATAATAAACCAAAAAAATATGGATCATTTGATCAATATCAAAACGTGTTAGTAAGAAAATTTGATGGACCTGGTGCGCTATGCATGTTATGGTCTTCATTTAATAACACAAGGATCATTAATAAGACCAAAAGATTAAAAATAAAACCAAAATGATGTGAACCATCAGATCAATGTCAAAATGTATTATTAAGCAGATCTGATGGACCTGACGCGATGTACGTGATATGGGCCATAAAAACACAGAGGATTCAATTTAAATCGGGCCAATCAAAATAAAATAATTGGCACGCCCTGATTGGTTGAGATGAGACATGTCACCGTATTCAACCTTCAGCCTTCAGAAAAACCAGGGAATACATGATTCTTCAAATGGAAAATTACCCGTTCATAGTGGTACCATTAGATGTGTCTCTTCAAGATGATTGCAACCATATGCTTGCGAAATATTTCTATTAACCACAACTTAGTCGATTTGGAAAAAACTAGAAGAAAAAGTGAAAACGAGTTTTGAAATTACATGCTCAATTCTCCATGAAAATGAAAACCAGAAAGCACGAGCTTCAGAGAAGAAGAGACTACATTTTAGAAATTTATTTGAATTGATTTGGATGAGAATTCTAGCTGAATGAAGTCTACAAAATTTTCTCGGAAACTTGACTTGGCTAGCACGATTTATGACACCTCAAGGCTTGATTCTTCTTCTATTAGCTTCATTGAAGTTCAATGATGCTTATGGAATGGAGAATTTAGAATTGGAAGTGCTCTAAAAAATAATTCAAAGTTGCAGAAATGGAGCTATGGAAGTGAGTTTGGCAGAGCTTCTTTGGCGCTGAAAATCTTGGGAAAGAGTGGGGAACGATCCTCTATTTACATGAGAATGATTTCTGATCTCAAGTGTGTGCAATGATGCAATTTTGAGTGGATTCATGTGAATCCTGAAAAATGAGGAAAGTGTGACTTGTAATTCATCAAAATTCACTTAATTCTTGCGTTTCAAGGCTTAAATAGGTCCAAGCAAGTTTGTTAAACATGTTTAGACAAAAAATCACCCATCAATTTGGTGATTAGCAAGCACAAACACTAAACCCACTTCTGACTATAAGTGAAAACTCAGTTTCAAGGTGTCATCTTCAAATCCATGGGGTGAACAACTCAAGAGGCTTTATGGTCTCATTTTTTTTCATTAGAAATATCTCACAAAAAACTTCACAATGTGCCAAGAAAGGTAGCATTTGGTGATCTGAGATAAAAGTTATGAATATTTGAAATCAAGAAAAACACACAGATACTTAACACTTAAAATTTGCATTTGATCCTTAAAGAGAAGTTGTTAAGTACTCTTTGAATTGGATTGTGGAATTGAGATCACTCAAAAATCAATAAAATTGAGAAAGTTATGGTCATTGGAAAGTGATGAAACTTTCTTGATAAATCCACAAATGACCTATAATCTTTTCAATTCTTAAACATACTTCCAAGCTTTTTCAAGCCTAGCATCTTGAAACAAAGTTGTATTAGACATACCAAAGATTATTGTAGAAAAATAATGGGCTCAAGGAGATAAAAATTGACCAAGTTATGATCACTTGAAGTACAATCATAGAATTCCATGACTTTCCCAAAGGACTTGTAATCTCCATCACATTTAAATGACCTGCCTTGCAAAATTAGCCTTTGAACCTTGAAGGGAAGTTGTTAAGGACTCCTTGGAGAGAATCATGACTTTGTAATCACTTAAAAATCTCAAACATTGAGCAAGATATGACCTTGAGAATTCAACAATCCTTTGTACAGAGATTATCAACATGACTTGTAAGCCCTTTCAACGTTTGATGAGTTTTCTTTCACAAATGGACTTTGCCATGAGAAGGGAAGTTGTTGTAGATGATTATAAGAATCCATATCAAATGGAACCACCTCAAAATATTGAAAATTGATAGATTTATGCACCTGTGATCATAGAATCAAGGACTTGTCCCAATTAGGTCAATCCACTTGGTTGAAACTTGAATCTTTTGAACTTTCTTTGCAAATTAAGGCACAATGAGCTATATTAGACCTTGCAATGACACTATCTTGAACAAAACTTGATGATGTTTATTTTCTCAACGAAACTTGTTTAAGAAGGCATGAAAGTACACATGAATCTATGATTCTTCTTGATGATTCCAACCACTAATCTTTGAGACAAACTTGACCAAATGAAGTTTGAGAGATCTTCTTAGACCAAAAGAGCTTTGATGACATGATATAGCCTTGAAGCTCAAGCTTTTGAAATCCATTGAATTATCATTTTATTGAGGATCAACTTTCAAACCTTGGCTCCATACCTACAATGTACAAAAGTACAAAAAAATATACATCTTTTGTATTTTGGTTAGAGGTTAGAAAACATATAACACATTCACACAAGATACACATTTTAGAGTGTTTGGTGATCCCTCAAGGACAAAATTAAAGATAAGAGATAGTAGAGGAGAGAACCAACCCTAATGGGTGATCTTGATGCATTGTAATGATATAAGATGATAAAGGATCTTAGGGGGAAAATTGAGGTATAACAATGTCGATGTGTTGACTGACCATGAAGGTCGAAAACAGTTGGATGAGTTTGCTTTGGTCGTCAGAATCAAATAAAGACGGGGAAGCAAATGTTTCCCACAGACTGTGTCACTGATCGTACCTGGATCAGAAGAATCTTCAGTGACATGCAACACTCAGACTCTAGTTGTGATGAAGGAGAAGTGAGGGGGTACCAGCAAGACACTTTGATGCTAAAGTGAAGTTTAGAGCAAAAGTGTAAGTACAGAGTTAGAGTGAATGGAGTAATGTACCTGACCCTCTAGTGAAAGAGGGTATTTATAGCCCCCAACGTTGGGACAAGGTCCCCATTATGGGTCAGATGCCTAGGCCCATAATGGAGATTGTGATGATCCTACGTGGGTAGAGGAGACCAGTTCTTGGTCTCTTCCATGGTTCAGTTGCCCCGTGATTCTCGAAAGGTGAAAGACTCGTTATTTTCGAAGACAAGATGACTTCGTGATATTCAGAGGAACATTGATCACGTATCTACGATGACCATATGGAGAAGACGTCCTCGACAAGCACGTGGAAGAGACGTCTCCAACGCAACGTGTGGGGTAAACATCCTTGATGGACTTCTACAAAGTTAAGTACGATTTTATCTTATCAACTTCAAATAAATGGTCAATTGAAAAGAACCAAGTTATTATTGGAAGATATGTAAAGAGGATGTGATTTAGTAGAGAAATGTAAAAACAAATATGATCATTCTCTGGGTTAACATTCCTTTTAGAGCCTTTAGAATCAATTAATTATTTATACTTTAGAAGAATGAAAAGATTTGATATAATTTGATGGATTATCTGTTCAACATAAGTATAATTTGAATTGTTTGAAAACGCAAAAGTTTAACATTATTATGACATGAAATTATAGTTATAAGTTTCTAAATAAATATTTCGATTTTAACTATTAAATATCATATGATAGGCCTTAATTAGTTTCCATGTCGATACATACAAAAAAAACAAATCGAAGAATTTAGCGTAAAAGCTTTTGTTATTTCATCAAGTTTATTTTATACTAGAGTGAATGACTTGAGTCTAATAATTTTACATTTGCCTTCAATACACATATATTTGTGTAACTCAGAACTATCTGGACAGTCAGCACGTGTTATACAAGGAATTAGTCGTCGTGCTGTAAAAAAAAAAGATAATAAAATAATGTCATTAACATGATATAAAAGAAACAACTTTATAGAAGAAAATTTAAAAATGATGAAAAAATAAATTACGGGTGCCATCATTCCTTGCAACTAGAAAAAGAAAGAGAAATAAAACCACAATATACACAAACATGAAAGTTCTAACCATATTTTTCTTTTTTACATAAAACAAATAGAATATTTTTAATTGTTTTATAGTGTATAAAGAAAAGGTTGGGCTGTAAATAATAAAATATTTGTATCCTTTACGGAGTTGTAAAATTCCCTTCATAAAATTAATTTTTTGTGTCCCTTAAGCAGATTATTGTGTTGGTTTTTTGGTTTAACATACTTATTAAAAAGTAATGTAAAAAAGTTGTTAAACAATAGAATTTAATATTTTAAACTATCTTTTTAACCTTTAAAGATAAAAAGGGGTGTTTTTAAGAATAATTATTATTATTATTATTATTATTATTATTATTATTATTATTATTATTATTATTATTATTATTATTATTATTATTATTATTATTATTATTATAATAGTAATAGAACAACCAATATAAAGTGATAGGTGAGTGAGTTCTCTCCCACTTATATATAGACTGAAATATCATTGGTGGGGGAGTTTACATTAAGAACACTGATATATAGTGTAGGACTAGACATCTTTGTGAGAGACATACCACTTATTCATCTAAAATCTTAAGGTGATATAGGCGAATGTGTTCTCCCACTTATATATGCTTAAATCTTTACATTCCTATCCAATGTGGAATTATTTCCTCCACTTACTCACATTTGCATTATTATTCTAACATTGATATACAAAATAATACAGTATTGGTTTAAAAACAAAATTTTGAATGTGAAAAGGATGGAGCATAGAAATAACAACAAGCATAGAAATAACAACAAGGCAAAGGCGGAGATTGCTTTGCAAGCTCTGATAAATGAGAAGAATAGGAAGCAATAAGCAATGCAACTTGATTATCACAAAAAATTATTTTAACTAAATGAGTTCACATGTTTCCATTTCTATGGTCATATACTATGCCTCAACGCTTGATCTTGCAACAACATTTTGTTTCTTACTTTTCCAAGATATAAGGCTTCCTCCAACAAGTACACAATACCCAGATGTGGATCATCTATCAATTGGTGAATCTGCCCAATCAGCATTGGAGTATCCAATTATCTGAGCATGTCCCTTATTTTCATACACAGCCATTTTTTAACGAACATTTGATGTATCTCTGAATCAGGATAACAACATCTATGTGTTCATGACAAGGAGAATTTAAGAATTGGCTTACCACACTTACGGTAAAAGAAATGTTTAGACGAGTGACTGTGAGATAATTTATTTTTCAACCAATCTTATATATCTTCCTGAGTCTGATAGAGGCTCCCCCTGACTGGGTAGCAATTTAACACTTGAATCCATAGAAGTATCAGATGGTTTGGTATTCAACAACTATGTTTATTCTAAAATATTCATAATATTTTTCTATTGAGAAATCACCAAACCGTCTCTAGATTGGGCCAAATCTTTTACAGTGTTCTACATTGCATTTAAATAAGTTGTACTCTACGAAGTACACCATTTTCCTATTTAATACTAGTGTATTGCAAGATCGCACAACGAAATAAATATCACTTATTTATTTTTCCTAGTCATTCCATATTTGGGTGACTATGTAGATTCTCTTAACAATGACAATTATATCAAATCAAACATCCTTAATATATTAAAACAGAATACACATTTAGATGCCAAAGTTTAAATAAAATCTCGCCTAAATAATTTTTAATTACATTATTTTTTTTTCTTCCCAATAAATATTATTTAATATATTAATTAATGTTCAATATTAATTACTCCACCATTAATTTCTATGCACTTTAACTATTCAATTAATAAAAATTCTAATAAAAATTTCTCACATACAATATCTATCTATAATTTGTCTCGTGCATCGCACAGGCTAAAAAGGGTAAAAACACTGCTATTCAAAGTTAAAAACTTTTTGATATAGAGGTCCTTGACATTTCTTGGGTAAGGAGAACTTATTTCTTATATAAAAATACAATATGGACAAACTGATGCTTTACTAAATTTACACTAATCATTCCTGTAGTGTCTTAACTCCATTTTGAACAAGGTTGAAATCTCGTGAATTTTGCCAGGAAGTGATGGCATTGTTGAGACTTGATTTTTCTTAGGTTCATATTTATTTAATGATGCATTTGTAATAAACAAACTAATGTTTTTATAGAAATTACAATAACTTTTTAATTACTCTAGTAGTGTTTTAACTCTATTCTGATTAAGGTTGAAACCTCCTTCATTCTACCAAGAATTGAGACTTGATAACTGGTAGATCAAACTTACTTAATGAAACATTTTTACACATTAATGTTCAACCTTGTTGAAACATGAAAGAGTAACCCGCCCAACCGACAAATCGGACCCGAATGGCCCGAAATAATTTTGAATCTGCGGTTTGGGCTGGATTGGACTTTTGGGCTTGAATTTGCCTGAATTTCGGCCCTAAGAAGAGTTTCAAGGATATGCTCTCACTCCAGAAACATATGTTGCCTCTATAGATGCAGATGCTGTTTCAGCAAAATCTTTCCATGAATCAGTGGATAATATGACAAAATCCGCCAGTTTTCCAAACGATAAGGATCCGAGCTCATTGTCGATGAAGCTTGCACGCGCAGCAGAAATTGTATACCTGTAACATGCAAGAGTGGTGAAGTTTGACATAGGTACTGAATGAATTAAAGGAAGAACCATATAACATTCGAACAAAATTAATTGCTAAACATTGTTCACCCTTTTATTGCAGCTTCTAATGAAATGCACTCTGATGGAATCCATGCATCTTTCCAATTGGGAGGTTTTCTTTTCACTGCTAAATTTATGCCACTCAAGGGATTCATGTCTGCTACCTAGTAAGCATAAACATAATGATCACTAAAGTACAACTTCATAATTTCATTTTTCTACTAGCGATGTCTCTTTTTTTCCGGTAGAAACCAGATATCCTCTGCGTGCAATGGCAAAGAAAAAGGCATCAGTCATAATTCATGAGATTTATAAGTAGCGACGATAGTATCTTCGAATCTAGCCATGGGCACGCAGCAATGTCAAATCTCTTAAGGAGAGTTTGCCACCTATTATGGTTCTACAAGGCTAGGGGAATTAGTCTCTGCATTTGTGCACACAGGATACCCAATTTATACCAAAATAAAAAATAATTCCAAAATACTTACTGGCCAATCAGAACCAAATGCAACTAGTGCATTGGAATCTAAGAGTGACTTGAATAAATATGATTCCCTTTCGGCCCTATCATTGCCAAGCTTTTTAGCAGCAAAATCGGCATCAGCCAATATGTGATCCGGCTGTCGATGAATAGAAACAAGAAACTATTACAAAGTTTGTAAACGACATGGTTTAAACATAACAGTATGAAAAAGATGTTACCTTTAGGCTAGGATAATAAAGAGCGAAAAGGAAGCAAAAGAAAACTACAAGATGGTAATAAAATGAAACCTGCACAGAAGCGATAACCCCTTCTTTGCCAAATCTTTGGGGAGTACCGGGTGCCAAGTGCTGAGCATGCTCAATCTGAAAGCAGAGTTTCGGTTGTTCAAAATGATTATAGTAAATCAAATACTCGCACCGTACAATAGCTATGAAGCATAGACTCCGACACGGACGCTGGGAGGTGATGACACGGACATTCTGACTCAAATAATGTCAAAAACATAGGACATGGACACCACTGCATATATGATAGTATTTCAGTTTCATTTATCGATTTATTGTTGAAAGAATTGAAAATATTCTAATCAAGATTAATATCTTAGATTCTTCATTGATAACATTACTCCACAAGTATAATAGAAAATTATTGCGGGTTTATCAAATTTTAACGAAAAAGATACCCTGAATCTTCGATCTCTAATCCCATTTGTTGAAGCAACTGCGCTATGTAAATCCAAGATCAAATCATTTGCCTTGTCTCCTATAGCATGTATTGCAATCTGAAATAAATCAAAACTAACGAACACAGTAACTAAATTTTATCTTAGCCCATCGCAGGTTTGTCGTAGCAGTAGAATAAAGTACCTGAAGACCAGATAAATCTGACTCCAAAGTCATGTTGAGAAGAGCATCAAGTTCAGTCAGTTGTAAACCATAGTTGTCGGGCTCGTCTTGGTAAGGCTGCAAAATTTGAAATACTAATGTAATCTCTTCATAAGTAACTACATAATGCAATGTACATGCATGTAGTCTACCCCTCTTAGTAGGATAAGGCTCGGTTATTGTCGTTATTGTCTGTTGAATCATATTCATATCGTATCTTGTTAAATGACATGCAGATATTGAATGAGAAAATTTTAAAAAGCTGGTCTCACCTCATAAAACAATGCACTATTGGAACCCAAAGAACCATCAAAAAAAGCTTTGACACCGCCGAAATAAACCCATTGACTTAAGGCACGGCCTGTTTTATTAACCAGATCCTAAGAACACATAAGAAAAAACTATTAAGAATTCAGTTAGCAAGTTCTAAAAATGAGGCACATACTAAAACCGCACTTGAAAAAAAACGACTAAAAATGTGTTTGTTCATACCGTTAACCGTGGCCATGTCTCCATTGGAAAAAACAAACATACTCTAACTTTCATTTTCGACATAGCGTTAGTCCACTGATAAACATCTGTACAATTCGCACAGAAAATAAGCATTCATCTTAAGCAAAGATTGAGGCCTTATAGGATTGAGTAAATAGTTGGAATAGCATTAGAACTTGAACAAGAACACTAAACCTGTAAAATCCTCCCAAGGAAGATCTGCGGAAACCCCTGGAAAATATCTTCCCACATCAACAACGGTTGTCACACCCTTTGTCAAAGCTAGATCGCTTGCTTTTTGCAACGCTTCCCTCCTGTTATCTATTGAAAGCTCGGGAATTCGGGAGACTACTAACGTCATTGCAGAATCAATTAGCAATCCAGTAGGTTCTGCATGAAATAAACGACGCAACACAACAATTAGTAAATAAACTCTTCACACTATCAGTGCATGTGAATTAAATCCGTCTCAGATTACTTGAAGAATGTTCCAACTTCCAACCATGCATAAGAATAATAAATTACTACCTCCATCGGCACTCTTCACTATAGTTCCTCCTTTTGGACTCTCGGTTGAGTTTGTAATGCCGGCCAACCTTAGCGTCACTGAATTAGCCCATCCCATATGCCCGTCCATTCTCGATAACCAAACCTGCTTGTAAACTTCAACTTAGATTCACCCTCCTGTGTATGATGAACATGTTCAAATCAAAGTTAACATTGTATTCCTTACGGGATTATTAGGAGTAAAGTCATCAATCCAATAAGCAGCAGGCAAATCTCCTCCCCATTGATCATTGTTCCATCCACCACCCAAAATCCATGAACCGGGTTTTGCACCTAACATTGATGATTCATGACACATCAAAATTAAACTTCAATATCGTAATTCATCATCTTGATTCATTGCATCAATGGCGCATCAAAGAAGTAAATAAGCAAGTAAGAGCTCAAGTTTTACTTTCTGCTGCTTCTTTGATTCTTCTAATAACTTCTTCCTTCTTATTCACGCCTCTCAGTCCCACCTGCATCATCTGCATTCATGACTATAATTAAAAAGAAAGCAAACAAGACAAATTCGCGAGGATTTCTCAGAGAGAAGAAAACTTAGAAAAACACAGAATCATAAAATGAGGTTGCATGTACAACACCTGTAGGCCGCCGGAAATGAAATGAACATGTGAATCGATAAATCCAGGAACCACAACTTTCCCCTCAAGATCCAGCACTTGAGTTCCATGACCTGCCACTTCCTGTACAGAGTTTGTTAGAAATCAGGGGGTACCATAGCTCCAATTCATACTCACAAGAGATATAGAAAGTCTATAGATACACATGAAGCTTTACTGTATGAAAACTTAATGAAGTTATTGAAAACTGATTACGGAACCGGCTAATTCAAACACGGTTAAACCAAACACAATTGAACCTCGGCTCAATCAGTTCAACCAAACTACAATGTAACACGGATTAAACCAACCGAGAAACTGGATACTTCTCGATTCAATCGGTTGACTTAGCCCGTTCAGTTAGGTTTTTAAAATATTGAATTGGATACAATGCGGAAGATTAGCCTATGGTTATAATAATGGTCTGCAACCACAATTTGGACTGCAATATTGCAGATGCAGTAGCCTCCGCAACCGCAATAGACCGCAATTTTGGTGTGATTTAAAACCACAGTTTCTTAAGCTTTCATTAAAACTCAAAATTTCATAACCCACAAAACTCAATTTACTTATAATGTAATAATGAAAACTCATTACATTAAATATTTTTCAGCATCTCAATCAAAATTCACGTCGCAACAGCCTCAATGCGCATCGCACAAACTGAAACCAAAACACCCGCAAACGCAATTGCATCCGCGAACACAATTTAAAACCATAACTATCTAACTACACCCTCTAGACACTTTTATAAGCAACTTTTACGTGTTTGATACATTTGACAATCAATGTATATATGAACCAGATGTACCAAAAAAGCAAAAGTTGATTATAATAGTGTCCGGAGGATGTATTTATTAACAACCGCTACCTAATTCCAACCTAAACGTGTTATAACCTATGAAGCATGAATACTTCGAACATGACTCCGACATGTCGTGCATTGACACAACAACACTGATAATAATTAAAAAAGTGAACAAATTAAACATAATCATTAGTGTCTATGCATATGTCATAGGGACACGCCTTTTTTCAGAGCTGTCTGATACATGTTGTAACTGATTCACTACTTATTCAACCAATTTTTATATCCGTAAGAAACAAGATAAATGAATGAACCTGGACAAAAGAGTTATTCCCTATACGAAGAACCCTTCCATTAGCCACTGCCATAGAGTCTGCAAACGGGAGAGATTCATCACTTGTGAATATCACCCCATTTCTTATTATCAAATCCGCTTCTAATGAAAGAGAAGACTCTTGAAGATTCTTCCATGGAAGAAAAACTGCAAAACCCAGAAAAGTTTTTTGAATTCATTCATTTATGCATGCAAAAGTGAACATGTTTGTAAGAGAGAGAGAGAGGCTGTGCTGTTCTTACGTAAGGTGGGGTGGAGAAAATGAAGAGAGGCGACGAGTATGGCTAGAAGTAGAGAGACTAGAGCGGATAAGAGTGTGAGAAAGTTCATTTGGAGGAAGAAATATTTTAAAATATAACTGAATTCTAGTAGTAACCTGTGGAAGTTCGAAGATTTGAGTTCTTTTGTGTGGGATCAAATCAATTGGCGTTATTTAAATTTGACATGGCTTTTTGATATTGTTAAGCTATGCTGATGTGGTAACACAAAGATTTACTTCAATCTTAATTTGTTTCTAACAGATTGAATTAGTCTGTCAGATCTGTTGATTTGGAAAATAGAAGGGTTATTGAGTTACTTCGATTGTTGGATACAGTATGTTATTAAATAGGTGGAAATCGAATAAAATCAGTGAATTGACGGTTTGGGAAAATCGATGGATAAAGTATGTTTTGTCTTGTTTTGATAATTTTTAAATAAATAAATATAATTAGATTTTATTCAAAATTTATTTAAAACAAATTCTCTTGTTTGCAATTAGATTTGTTTTAAAGTTTATTTAAATTTGTGTTTTGTATTATTTTGTTGTGAGAAATGATTATATTTAGAATTCAAAGAATTAACATGAGAAATTTTGAAATTTTGAAATTTTGTAGGTGTCATGATAACTTTTAGACACTGAGTCAATTGGTTCGATCGGTTTAATAAATATAGTTTTGTTATATAGGTCAGCTTATTCAACCGAGTTATATAGTTTAATCATGTGGTTCGACTAGTGACCCAATGGTTTGACCGATAAATCAGCAATCCAGTACCCTCACCAGTTTGGTGACAAGTCCAATTTTAAAACATTGATACACACTAATTTTCAGCCATTAACGTTCGTGAACCCTAAATTCCCAAATTGAGTAGATTGGTTTGTTGCGATAGGAAGAACAAAGCTACCACATGAACCCAATAAAACTCATCAATAGTCAATGAATACTCTAGTCACTATAGCATAACGTTTCACTGACGATTCATCCAGGTTTGAATTTTTTTGTTAAGAATCTGAAGTTTTCGTTATGCACGTTTATGTTTTACTGATTTGTTCCTTATTATATTTGTTTAGATTAATTGGGGTATGGATATAATACTTGAGTGTGTCTTATATCATGTGGGGAATTTAGTGAATTTACAAATTTAGGTTACAATGACCTCTAGTGTGTTTAGAATTTTGATCATATGAATTATTGGTTCTACTTTGAAGTATTGTAGTTTACAGGATTTAAGGTGCCCAATTATAGCGAGCTTGTGGTGCCATGACCCTATAGACATTCGTGAGATGGTGCTTTTGAAAGATGATTTAGGTACCAATAAGATGTTGAATACTGCATAGGTGATTGTGAATATGCCTTTATATGTTATCCACCCATTGTCACAATATGAAATAATTGAAGAAAATCAATTTCCCTTTAATATAGTGTTATAGGGTACAATTTAGTTGAGTTGGACAATGAAGGATATTATGTTGTAAAGCCTGATGTAGTGGAGTTAGATAAAGAAGTTAATTGTGAAGCAGAGATTTTTTTTTGGAAAAGAACATGGAAAAAGACAATTGTGAGAGGGGGCCACTATGATGGAAAATGACATGGAAAAAGACAATTGTGAAATAGGGGTCATTGTAATGGAAAATGACATGGAAAAATACAAATGTGAGGGAGGGACCACTATATTATAAAAAAGACAACTCTGAGGGAGGGGTCGTTGATGTAGTAGAAGAGGGGTTAGATTGTAACACATATATAAATTTGAGACTAGGTTGTAACCCTGATATAGATGTAGGACTAGATTGTAACAATAATATAGATGAGGATCTACATTGTAATGATGAAATTAATTATTCTAATGAATACAATACTTTGGATGTTCAGTTTTGAATATTCAGAGGATGACTTTGATCTTTACGACAACTATGTTGATGAAGAAGCAGAGTTAGAGAATGAAAATGGGGGAAATAAAGGGAAAATGAAAGAGAAAGGAAAATGGAAAAAAGAAAAGGTAAAGAAAAGGGAAAGACAAGGTTGGAAGACCATCTAAACAACCGAGTATTATTGATTTGAATACATAAGGGAATGGGAATATAAATGATGATGTGAATGAAGTTGATGAGACAAAGGTACATTATTGAGGTTTTAGTGACATTAAAGAATACAACATCGATAAACTACCTAACAAGTATGATAATGAAGATGAAGAGATCACTCTAAATCCTAATTTTAAATCTTATAAGCTTTCTAAAAGAATTGAGAATTACAAATGAAAAGTTGGTACATATTTTTCTTCAAGAAGATATGAGTACCTACGTTATACAATCTGGTAGGAAGTTGAAGTTTAATAAAAATGATAACAAGATGATGGGAATAATTTGCAAGGAAAGTTATCCGTGAGAGGCATATTGTCCAAAGATATTGCTACAAGAAATTTGGAAATTGATAACTCTATAGGTATAATTTAAAGGGATTCTCAGGGAGGGGTGAAGGTGTATGTTTCTTCCCAAGGTTCCCTTTTATTGGTTAAAGCTCTCCTTTTCTCGGATAAGGCACCCCTTTTGCAGATATGCCATACAAGGACATCGTGGGATTTTAGTTACACCTCCTAGATTTCAAGGAACTGACCACTCATACTTCGAGTGACTACTACATCCTAGGAAGACTTTGTTTAAGGCTCAGGGAACTATAAATACATTAGTATCTTGATACTTGAGAAAACAACTACAACACATATAAAAAACACATACAATAGATTCTCACCTCACAAGAGCCAACTCTTAATATTGTGACAACCCTAAAAGCCTCTAAAAGCACTTACTCACTTGAGTTGTTATGCATTTTTACTTTTAGCGAGTATAATTGGCGCCCATTGTGGGGTCTTTGTAAAACTGATATGGGCCACAAACACAACATTTAATCGGAATATTGTTTTTGCATTCATCTTTCATCATGGAAAACAAAAAGACAACAACTCCGACTATGCAGGAATTTGATGGCATGGAAAATTTCATAATAGAACTATGTGTGGCCATGGACGACCTTCGTCGCCAGAACCAAAACATGAAGAATAACATTCTTCATATCTAAAAGTTCTAACAAGAGACATATATGGGGGATAAATTGGAAGTATTGGATCCCTAATCTCTATTAGATAAGATATGGGATGCGCCAGTTTCAGAGAATTTTAAGCTTTCATTGTTGGCTAAGTTTGATGGATGCAAGACCTATATGATTACGTGACTTCATCAACTCTTTGATGGATATAATTGGGGTACCTGAATCCCTAAAATGGATTTTTTTCCTGAAATTTTTAGAGTGACCCTAATATGGTGTATGAGCCTTCTCGGGCTCTACGTCATAATGAAATATTTCTTTATTAACTATATAGGTTTTTTATTAGAAGAGTTGTTGGAAAAAGTTGAAGGGTAAGGAGTGTAGAAAATACTTATGAATTTAAAAGAAGAAACAATGGACATGGAGAAAGAAGACTAGAACCGTTTTGAGGTCTTTCCGCGAAGGAAACTAGGAAATACTATGTTTTTGGAACAGTTAAATTGAAAAGTCTTCAAAGTGGTAATAAAATAATTTTCCCTTGATAATAAATTATTGGCGAAATTAATCTCATTGTCCTTTAATTTGAAATCTTTTATGAATTACAATTTTAGTTTCATATTTTCTTCAAATAACATACACGTGACACTTCCATACTTGATAAATCTTCGATAAAACTCAAATTCCTCCATTTTCCTCTTCCATTCACCTCTTCAACTTTAAATCTAAATTCTCAAATCTAAAAATTATAAAACTGAGGTACTAAATTTTTAAAAGTAATATTTAGTAAAACTCAAATTCCTCCATTTTCCTCTTCCCTTAACCTCTTCAAGATTTCTATTTTATGGTGCAACATTAATTTTATTATCCAACACGATGTTTACAGTGATTTCTTGTAAACAATCACTAGTCTTCTAAATTGAAATAACTTTGGTAACTTACAAGATCGACTAGATTGATCCTAGAACATGTGTCTAAATTTTTGTATTAAAGTTGTGTTAGGAACTAGCTTTGTTATCCTTTAATTATGAATCGAAAAAGAACTTAAAGAACATGAACGTAAATGACTTTGATTAAAAATGCGAAGCGAAGTAAATGTTGTGTAAAATAAGTATAAAAGACTTGCGAAGAAATTATACAAGAAATGTAAATGACATTGAAATATACGAGTTCTGACTGAAAGAGTAAATTGATATTGGAATTTAAATGACTTTGAAAGTAAAAGACTTTTGATTAATTCGAAAATAGAAATGGTGTTTCTATACGTACAGTCCTCTGCAAACTCGTTTCCTAACACTTTTGAAACAATGCCTGTACATCATTAGCAAATTTTTTATACGAAAGCAACACCGTTTGAGATTCTTGGTATATTGTTCATCATCCTCCCTACAGAGGTTTTGCTTTATTCACAAGAGTTGAGCATCAAAAGCATTTAAAAATAATTATGAGTGAATACGAATGGATCAATTCAAGACAAACATATTCAGTGCATTATGATTAATATTCAAGAATGAACAAGTTTTGCATACAAGTAAGTAATGAACATACAAGAAAGTTTACAAATGAGAATGCAAAATAAAACTCGAAAATTTCCATCGTTGAGGAGATTAGTCTCTGAATGGACTTATTGCTTCAAACGATGCACTTGAAGTCTTGACATTCAATGAGTCAAAGAAGCACCCAAATTTTACCATCCAGTGTGAAACTGATAACCTTTGCATCAAGCAGATCTTGCACTTTATCTCTCAAGGATTTACAACCTTCTGGACGGATCATACAATCTTCACAGTCAATACCACAACCTAGTAATATGCCCTTTTTCAACAAATGCTCTTTCACAAAGGATAAAGGAGATGTCAGTAGATTTACATCTTTAACCAGGTTAAAACTTTCATCCTCAATAATAGCATTAACCGTAGCATCAGCACGAGTTGGTAATGGTTGTTGAGTAGCATCAGGTGTTGGTGCTGGTCCGAAGTTAAAAGCCTCAGAATCAAGCAGGTATTGCACCACGTGCTTGAAATTCATGCAATTCTCAATAATATGCCCCTTCCTGTTAGAATGGAAGGCACACCGAGCATTGACATTGAAATTCTTTTGCAACTTATTAGGATTAATCCTTAAATTATGCAATTCAATCAGCTTCAACCGTTGCAAGTGGGAAAAAAGTTCAATATGAGACATCGACAGAGGATAAAACTTCCTTGGCGCCTTCGGTCGTTGTTGATTATCCTGCTTGGAAGCATAAGTTTGCATTTGAGGCGCAGCAACAACCGGAATAGTCACATCGGAAATTGGGGTAATATTAATTTGCACACTCAAACCCGTGGGAGTAAACAGAATTGTACCCATATCAAGTAAATCCTAAACTTTATGCTTGAATGCCATACAATTCTCAGTATCATGACAAGGTGCCCTCGAATGGAATCACACCTAGCATTTTCATCATAATCACGCGGAAGCTTTCTATGCGTCATGAAAATTCAAAGCTCAACCAACTAAAACTTAAGCAATTGAGGGAGTAACTGAGCATATAGCATTGAAATGGGATCAAAAATTTCCTCTCAGGTTGTGACGACCCTGGTTGATGAGCTTTTCCCTTTGGATCTTTCTGAGCAACATAAATCGGTTGTGGATGGGAAGACCCTAGAACACAAAGTGGAAGAGGAGATGTAAGCCCCGATTCAAGACTTGAAGAAGCCTCCAAAGTATAGGGAAGAATATAAACTCTTGTTGCAGAAGCGGGTGCATGTTCGTCTTCCTTTCTCAACACGGTATTTAGAATTTCCATAACCAAACTCAGCTGAGTCTTCAACTGATGGTTCTACTATTTCAAAAGTTCTTGTCGACTGACCAAATCTTGCATGTCTAGCATCAAAAACCCCATTTGTTCTTTCATTTCATCCAATTCCCCACGAAGTTGTTCCGTCATTTAATTATGATCGCAGAGTGGTGAGAAGTCGAGATTTGCAATTTTGCAAAGAAAATACCAGGTTTGAGTGACGAAAATCCCCCAGTTTCAAATACCTGTTATGAATGCATGCAATGAATGAATATGCATGTTAGATATATACACATGTATTTTTCTAACACTTATTTTGAAAAATAAACATGCTACGATGCAAATACGTTAACCGTGGGTTCAAAATTTCAGCATAACAACGGGTAGCATCTGTACAATCCGTTGGATAACGGCTGGGTAATCTCTGAACAATCTGAATATCACATGATCAAAGGTTCGACACCAATTCAAAATACAATAGAAGAACCAAGTCTGAATATCATAGGATCAAAGGTCCAACATCATTTCAAAATATCACAGAAAATACTAGAAAACCAGGTGTCAAGAACCAAGTATCATAAGACACGCGGTCATCAATAACAAAAAGTCACCGGTGGAACAATATAATCACCATCGGAACATAGTCACCATCTGTACCTGTGATAATGATTTTTATCATCCCCACCTTACGGGTAATTCTAAATAGAACAGGTGGTCCCTAAGTGGAATCTAGAGTCGACAATCCTCCATTTAATACTTTGCCCATGCATAAGGGATGCAGAACAATGGTAGTATCGGGAGAACCTCGGCTGAATGTGGTATTTCATGTGTCCTCACATGTGTCAAAGGAACATGGGATTTCGCATGAACATCCGTCTATCCTATATGTCTCTGGCCTGGGTAATGGGCCTTTTACCTCTTGAAACTCTCACCCTAAATATCTCAGCACAACAGCAGATAATGTACATGATATATGAAAGCGATAAAATGCCATATAGAATGCAATGCAAGCATACAAAGGATGATACGATAAAGCAAGTAAATAAATAAAGACCCAATAGACAAGATAACAAAACCTAGGATCGACTCCTGATCGGACCAGCAAGAGGTCTAGACGATCCCCAATGAAGTCGCCAGCTGAAACAATCGACTGAACATCATCCGATAACTATATCAATGAAGTCGCCATCGAACATTTTTTTTCTCGCAAAAGGAGAAAGGTAAACATCGAGAAAACCTAAAAGGGATAAGACACGGTCTTGCGACCGAGAGATAAGGTAAGGGAGTCTATTATGCGAAGGAAATGTATTAGCACCCCACACGCCCGTAGTACTCTACAGTATCCACTTCTATTTTCTATCTAATGGGTGTGTTTATATCTATTTACTGCTTAATTGCTATATTTGTATGCTAAAAGAGAATGCATGTGAAAGAAAGAGAAAATAAAGAAAACACGGGGAAAAGAAGAAAGTATTTACAAAGTTTGCTCGATCGAGCCTCGTGACAAGATGCCTATGTATTCCCTCGTGCAATGGGAAAGTCAGAGTGCCGTAGTTCGACTCATACATTTTGGTGGGTTTTGTGTTTTTTACTTATGGAAAAGATCTTAAACACAAAAGAAAGCGCCCATAGGCAAAAAAGATTTACATTGGTTGGTTGGTTTTACCTTGAAAAAGGAGTTTGAACTATTATTAGGTATTTTGATTTTTCAAAAGAAAAGAAAACAAGTTTTAGTTTTATTACATGCAAAGATGCAAAAGAAACTAGAAAACGATCAAGCGAAACTATCTAATCCTATCCCTAATGTCATCATGCATGGATTGCAACCTAAGGTCTAACTCGAATCACTACCTAAGATATAGTCGAGATAATCCTAAGGGAACATGGCAAAGGTTCATAACCTAAATCTATATCCATCTCGAATCACTACCTAAGGTAGAGTCGAAGACGACAAAAGGGATAAAGCAAACAAGTGCTTTGGCAGAAGCACAAAAACAATGCAATGCAAAAAACAAGTATCACACAAGCGCAGGAAAAGGAGGAAGTCCCATAGCCTACAACAACAAGCCGAGGGCCAGAAGCAACCAGGAGCCAACATATCCCGATTCTCGTGAATTGTATCACCGCATGACATGAATTGTCAAGTGTGAAGAGTAAATGATGCGAGCTCTACAATAAATGCAAACCCCAGGAAAGTGTGGAGAGTCAGAATAGGGACCTCTTGCCACTTTTTTTATTGACTCAATAAAGGAAGCAACACGATTCGCGTGTGCGGGCTAACACAGACTAGAATTTTGCGGGAGTCGATTACGGATCCCTTTTGCTTGCCCTTCATATCATCATGACTCTATAACAGGAAACGTAAAAAGCGGGACTTTGCTTGGTGGTGCCACGTCGGGTTGCCTAACCACTATGACCTATGTAAGCACAAATATAAACACTTACTAAGAATGGCCTCCCTATACACGAATGAGGACTTTAAACAAAACAAGCACAATTAGCACACAAAAGTTCCCTAAACGGGTCTTTAAATAAACCAGAGGGGTTCTTGAACATGATCCAACTACATAAGCCCCATCATGCATCTCTATTCCTACTTCTCATGGAAAGGAAAGCGGTAAAACCCTACTTATCATGCTCTCTAGAAAAGCGGTAAAAGAATACGATAAAAGGTATAGAAAATACCAAACAGATAATAAATCCGAAGAGCACTGCGAGCTAAGAATACTCCAGAAAACATCGAGTAAAGTCCAATCACAAACTGAATCTCTGCAAGAAATACAATTCAAACAGAATGCCAGAAAAGAAATATAACGCTGGATATACAAATCCGCACTACAACCAACACTTGCATGAAATACAATTCACACAAAGATGTGCAACGACGTGATATGGAACATACAAGTCCAATCACAAACTGAATCCCTGCAAGAAATACAATTCAGGCAGAAAAACCAGAATGAATGTAATGTCAATATACAAATCCACATCACAACAAACACCTGCATGAAATACAATTCATACAATGATATGTAAAATTAATATGAACATACAAGTCCATATCATAAATGGAACCACCTGCAAGGAATACAATTCATGCAGAAAATAGTTCACGATGTAACATCAGATATACAAATCCGTGTTACAAACAGTACCTTCATGAAATACAATTCGTACAAATACATATATCAAAGTAATATGGCACATACAATTCTATATCATAAATAGAACCACCTGAAAGAAATACAATTCGAGTAGAACCTAGTTCACGATGTAACATCGGATGCACAAATCCGTGTTACAAACAGTACCTTCTTGAAATACAAATTGTACAAATACACGATCAAAGTAATATGGAACATACAAGTCCATATCATAAATGGAACCACCTGCAAGAAATACAATTCGAGCAGAAACTAGTTCACGATGTAACATCGGATATACAAATCCGTGTTACAAACAGTACCTGCATGAAATACAATTCGTACAAATACATGATCAAAGCTATATAGAACATACAAGTCCATATCATAAATGGAACCACCTGCAAGAAATAAAATTCGAGCAGAACTAGTTCACGATGTAACATTGGATATACAAATTCGTGTTACAAACAATATCTGCATGAAATACAATTCGTACAAATACATGATCAAAATAATATGAAACATACAAGTCCACATCACAAATGAGTTTCCTGCAAGAAATACAATTCATACAAAGCAGACAAAGAGTGCATACACATGTGTGCAAGATCGAGATATAGATACTACACATCTGAATCTCATGTATAACCTACATGAAATGGTAAGAACCAAGCAAGCAGACAAAGGAATGAACACACATGTGTGCAATAACAAGATATGGATTCCACACATCCAAATCACAAGTATTATGCTTAATGTACCTTGCACAAACAACAAAGTTTTAGAAATAATAAGATAGAGTGCTTGTCGGAAGCACGAAGCTCAAAAGTGATTATTCACAAAGAAATCGAAGCATGAAGGGTAAACTCCTAGTAGGGGCAACAACTATAAATCCTAATGTTTACCTAAACACCTCTAAAAGGTAGAGGAAAAAATTGCAAACAAACATGCAAGAGGAACATAGAAAAACTATACAATTATCAAACTAGTTCCTAAGAATTGTTCCGCTAAAGGTTAGCTTTGAAGTTCTACTAACAACACAATGGTTAGGTTTACATTTAATTAGAATCATGTTAAGGAAAATGTCCTAAAGTTTCTAATAAACACATGGTACTACGCTCATACAACTAGGCAATTCAAATGACAAAGGAGAAGCATGCTTTCAAACAACGCTACATGATCGAAACTTGAGAATTAAGAAATTATTGAGTTAAATTGGGCATGTAATTCTACAAGTCAGTAGCTAAAACATATTAAATGGTCTCAAATAAAATGTAAAATAAAAATCTTGATTGAAACATATTTGTACGCAAAACTAAATCAAAACGACCAATCGTCGCTCTAAGTGTCAACTATCATGGTACCCAAATCATATGACTCGATTGTGGGTACTAAATGAAGGTAAAAAATACCTAAACATGTCAAAAAACTAATCTAGAAGTTAGTCAAGGATTATAACAAGTATTAGACATTATATGCAAAGAAATCGATTTCTAACTAGGTGAACTAGTAAACAATTATCTATCTTTGTGTTCGCACAAAGGAAAAATCGGATAAAGAGTTAAAGACCTAAAAAGATCTAAAAAATTATCAGAAAAATACCTAAAGACTCCTAGTACATCATAGAATCAGAACATAAATTTTAGGAATTTTTATTATTGAGAAACGATAAAAAATCGCATCAAAATGCGAGATGTTATGGGAAAAATCACTTCTAAACATGTTATGAAAACAATTAAAAAAACATTTGAAATCTAATTACAAAAAAATTCCCAAAAAAAGTGATAAAATTATAAAAGTCCTAAAATATCAAGAACTTATTTATTGTCGAGGAACGGTCGAAAACCACATCGAAATATGCACGGTATCATGAAGAAATCGTTTCTAAACATATAATCGAAAATCGACTAAAAACTAATAGAAATTAATTACTAAAAATTGACAAAAAAAATATCAAAAATATCCTAAGGCATTAAAATGTCAGAAACATATTTTTATAAATTTCTTACATGTTGAAACAATTGAAATCGGAAGCAAAATTGGCTAAGTGTAGAAATTATGAAGCATGAGAATGGGGTGTATCACTGATTTCCGGGATTAAACTAAAATTAGTTGTTATTACTACAATTGGGCTTGATCAGGAAGTGTGAAAATGTTAGACCCAATCCAGATTATGGTCAAGTCTAATTTTAACAAAAAAAATTGCTCACTCAGAGTTTTTTTTAATACATGTCACACTTATTATTTTTTACATGTATCTTACAAGCCTGCATTATATCTGCATATCCATATTTGTGTGGCCATATTAAGCAAAACAAATCCAACATGCCTGCTGTACCAAAAACATTCAAACGTGGCATTGGATCCATGGCTAGGTACTCGACTTCCCGACTCGATAACTCGAAATTCAAAACTTTTTAAGGAAAAATTCCAAGATCAAAATTGTGGAGGAGATTTGTACGCACAACTTTCGTGTTGAAAACTTCTTGAATCGGAGCCCGTGGCGTGCTTTAAATCGACACCGAAGATTAGAAATCATAATTGACAAAATACCGGCAATGTCAGCAAAAGTCCACTAAATATTTTTCCATGACTTTAAGGACTTACATCTCTCGATCCACGACCAGAACGAGTTCGAACTCATCTGCAAAGTTGTAACTTGCAGCAAGATGAACAACTTTGTATTTGAACATTTTTCGATACGGAGTCAACAACTATGAGAAAAATCGAACCCGAAGTCGCCAGCTTGACCGTATTGACAAATATTCAGAAATTTTTCTAAGTGTTGGATATCGTGAACATGACAAATTCATAACTTTTAAGATCCGTAACTTTCGATCCGAATCCCGAATGGATCCGACTTCTTTAGCAACATTCGAGACTATCATGAAGTGGACAATCTTGTAGTTAAACATTTTTCGATGCGGAGTCGATATCTATGAGAAAATTACCGAAGTTGTCAGCTGTCATACCCCAAAATTTGTCCTCCATCTCCTCAAGACATTCCATACATCCATACTTAAGGATTCCTCAAGAGTTGATCAGACAAACTCTCTCCTAGACAACCAACCCAAACTAGGGTTTGGCAATTCTCAGCTCCAGATGGACTTCCAACATCTCCAATGGTCTTCATGCCTCCTCATATGATTCAAAGATTCTCCATGTCAAGTTTTAAGCCTCACAAGTCAAGTTTCCTCAAACAATTGCTCAGATGGTTGAAAATCAGTTGTATTGGACAAAAAGTCAACTGTGGTCAACATACAGTCAAACTTCATAATTTTTGGTCAACATCCTCATTTTGAAGTTGAATTCATCATTTGATCAAGGGTTGATCATGATTCATCAAGAAAACTCAAGATTTGCTCAAAAGTCAAACTTTCCAAATTAGGGTTTCTAGGTGAAAAGTCAACTGAACTTTGACTGATCATAACTTTCTCATACTTTCTCAGAAAATTTTCCACCACCTCTTGTTTTAAAGGAAATTCAGTTCTCTACAACTTCATGTCTCACAAGAATGTCCAAAAAATGCTTCATTTGAGAGGTATGGCTCAAAACATTACAGGTCATTTTCAAAGTCAACAAAAAGTCAACTTTTTGTTTTGAAGATATATTGAGCATGGAAACTCCAATTGAGATGAGACCAAAAAGGTTGGTTAGAGGACTCATAGAGCTTTCCAAAAAATCCAAGAACACTCAAAAATGTGGAAAACTGAGCAAGATAAACTATTCAGAAGTTGGGCAATTTTGGACAATTGTACAAAAGGACATTTTGGTCAAAATGCAAAATTTTCCAAATGGGCCTAAAATCTTTTGATCCAAACTTGTTCATGACATTATTCTTGACCCATAAATGCTTGGCCATGGTGATTTTCTATTTTTATGATTTATCTTTGAATTTTAGAACATTTAATTCAAAAATAAATTATATAAAATATGAAAATAATATATTTTTTCAAAAGGAATGGATTTATATCTTACTTGAGGTCCAAGAAAGCCCATAATTCATACCAAATTTGTGCTAGCCTTTGCATTCATGAGAAAATCAATTTTTTACCAAGATTTGATTTATTTTAAATGGAAAATATTGCACATTGATTGATCAATCTTTTTTCACTCCCTTTGCCATCCAAATCCTCTCTATAAATACCAAGCATCATAGACAGCAAGCAACACGGAAACCCTAGCTCAAGCATAACCCTTATTCTTGCAAATTTTTTTCTCAAAACTTGAGAAATTCGAATTTCAAATTGCAGCAAGTTTCAAGGTGTTCCAGCCATCCAATCTTGTTCCTTGGCATCCCAGGAGTCCAAAGCAATCCATACTCGAAGCCAAGTCGCCCTGAATCGTGTCCTTGAACTCTCACCGGTTTGATTTTTCTCAAAATTCGATTTGTGTTAATCATTATTAATGTTGTTGTGTGTTTGTTTGAGTTCAGGGTATCCATTAGAGCGTGGTAGATGCATAACATGTAAGGTTTCACGTAGAAATCTCAGAACGCCATTGCTAGGGTTTTCAAAGTTGTGAGATTCGAAACTCAAAATCCGAGCGGGACGAGGATAGCACCATCGTGCTCGCAAGGATCGAAATAGTCGATCTGGGCATTTGTTTCGTTTTAAATGATGCATTTTTCAGGCTTTTCAGGTTGATGCTTGCCGGAGAAGACGACCGGAGCTAGGGCTCCGGCGTCGCTGACTCGGTTGACCGGCGAGGAAGCTGACGTGGCGATATAACGCGTTTCAATTCGTCCATTCAAAAAACAGATGGGGCCCGCGTGCTGACTGTGTTTGATTTTCAAAAATCCATGACACGTGATCACTCATATTCTATTGTTTTCAGCTTTTGCAACACAAAAAGCCAAGTGGCCTAGTGGTTAAAGCGCTTCCTGTTTCAAGATGCTCCGTTTCATTTTGAGATTTTCTTTTTTACTTTTTCATATTTTCATATTTTCTAATTATTTAATATTTTGCATCTATTTTAATTTCTTTTCATAATTTTATTTATGCATTTAAAAATCATCAAAATATTTTTTCCCTTTTGCATTTATTTTCAGAAAATCTTTATTTAATTTATAAAATTAAAAAATATCATTTTGCATGCATATTTATTTTTATTCATAATTTTGCATTTTAAACACTTTTAATTAGTTTTTAATTATTAAATTGCATTCAAAAAAATCCAAAAAAATTATTTTAGCATATTTATGTTATTTCCAGCATGTCATATTTTTCTCATTCAAAAACTTGCATTTTTCTAACATTTTTTCTCTTATTCGATTCATCTCGTATTTTCTGATGTTTCATTCTTTTACAGGTTGATCCGATTCAGACGTTTTTTTTCTTTATCATTTTATTTTTCCAATAATGTAACTGTCTATGGGATGTAATAGTTTAAATTAGGGTTTTATTTTCCGCAAGTTTAAATTATGTAACTGCCCCAAAGCCATGTAACAGCGTAGGACATTTACTTTCCGCACTTTTACTTTCCGCAATTTAATTTCCGCACCCTATAAACTGTTAGTAACTAGGCATGTATGGCAAGATAAAATTGGACATAGATCACCTCATAACTCCAAGACAAAAATATCTGAATTGACACACTTTTTCACACATGCACCCCTTAGGGTAATTCTCTCTCGTTGCCTTTACGAATTCAAAATGGTCAAGTCCCTCGAACGTAGAGGTACTCTAGCACCGTTGCCTTCAAAAACAAATCATCATAGTCCCTTCGATACAAAGATCATAGACCCACGACGTCGCCTCCGAATACATGATCTTGACCCTCGATTGTCGCCTACGAAAATGATGATAGTCCTTCGAATGTGCTAGGATACTTCCTCAAGTTGCTTTCTATGACCATCCGATGTCCTTCGAATGTCCCGCTTACATCCAACGAATGGAGCTACCTACCAACTAATGGTATGGATAGCGCTATTCTAAAGGAACGAAATAACACGAAAAC
The DNA here is from genome assembly GCA_021764765.1 of Vicia sativa. Taxonomy (NCBI): domain Eukaryota; kingdom Viridiplantae; phylum Streptophyta; class Magnoliopsida; order Fabales; family Fabaceae; genus Vicia; species Vicia sativa. The sequence continues at coordinate 256,689,084 of CM038796.1, read as the reverse complement.
GACCAATTACGAGTAGGTAATAAGACTTTTAGTTGCTTGCTCTATCAAAATACTTTTCACACCTCACACTTTTGTCAAAGTTCAAACTCTTTTCAAAGCGAAACATTTAGAACACTTTGTATACATTCCTACATGAATCATTACAAAGTCAAAGCGAAATGCCTTTTCAAAACATTTTGTCAAACACAGAAAGCACATTTTTAAAGTGATCTAAGAGCAACTAAGAGCCGTAGATAACTACGGATGGAAAGGGGTGCTAATACCTTCCTTTTCATAACCTTCTCCTTACTCAGAATCTAACGAAGGTCTTTTTCTGTTACTTTTACCTTCCCTTAATTGGATAAAAATAAAAGTCGGTGGCGACTCTTGCTATCCGCACATTTGCGATACAAAAAATCCTACAAAGTCAGTTCACCGTATTACATCAGTCTCACCATGTTGACAAACACTTCAAAATATTTCTAAGTGTCGAATATAGTAAACATGTCAAATTCATAACTTTTGAGTTTCGTAACTTTCTCTGCGACGTCCGAAACGAAACAATTTCTGAACGAAACTTATAGAAGATATAGCAAACTCCGACTTTCATGTTCAGAGTTTTTCCATGAGGTGATCCAATCGATGAGAAAAATAACCTCAAACGTGTGAACAACAACTATTTGAATATTGTTAACACAATGAATTCAAGCCTTCCAGGTTTCGTAACTTTTGATACGAGTCCCAAATGAATTTGATTCCTTCAACAAAGTTGTAGACTGCTGTGAGATGAACAACTTTCTTTTGAAGCGTTTTTCTGAAACGGAGCCACGAACTATATGAAAATCGAACCCGAAGTCGTCAATCTGACCTTGTGAAAACTTCAGCGAAATTTCACTGAGTGTTGGACTTTGCACACATGATGAATTCTTATTTTCCGACCTATGTAACTTTTGATCCGAGTTCCAAGTTAATTTGATTCCTTCAGCAAAATTGTAGATTGCTGCGAAATGAATAACTTTGATTTTGAACTTGGCGCAAAACAACGCTTGGAAACCCGTGTAAAATACCTCTGAAGTCGGGCACTTGAACATGTTGAAAAACACTCAAAATTTCACCAAGTATGAACTTCAAAAGTTATGAACATTAAACTTCGGAGCCTCATAACTCGAAATCTGGGCATTTTTGGAGAAATCTTCACAAGGACCAATTCGGAGTACGAAATGCGCTCTTTCTAACGATCACCAATTCACAAATTTTCGACCACAGGCGAGTGAGATAGACAGTCGACAATATGGCTCCGCGAACATAAAGTTCTCAAAACTTAGAAAATATTTATGAGTCCAAGATTACTTAAATTGCAAGAAATCTTGTTTTCACCCGATTCTTCCGACTTTTCTCAACAAACGATCACATTTTCTCAGATATCGACTTTTGACCATAATTTTGACCAAAAATTCCACTCGGCCAAACTTTGACTTTTTGTCGACTTTTCAATACGTGCACTCAAATATCATTTTATCCAACCATTCTTGATTTTCTGATGAATCACATAGATCGATAGGCCGTATAAAGATACTTCAAGACTCACAGAATACCATAGAATCATTTCGAGCTCAAATAATCGTTCACAACCTGCTCTTGCTCGAAAACCTTAATCAATATCCACATGAGAGAAAATCAGAACTCCAAAACCTCGATTCTCATGAGGTAATCAGGAACCTTTAGACATACACATCTTGTGCATTGAGATGACTCTTGAAATAACGAAACCTCAAAAATTCAATCTTCGGAATTGTACACTCTCGCTTAATTATAAAAATTAGATCCCATGGTTAATGCACAAATGATATGTATGCAATGCACCTATTGAATAAGTGTAAGCCAATTATTTATCGAAAAATGAAGAGGGCGAATTTTGGGATGCAATAGAAAGGTATGCTTAAGTGAGTTATTACTAGTTATTCTGAATATGATGTCCTTACAAGGTCAATCCTTCTATGAGAATCTCAAATCGAAGGGCTCAAGAATAAAATTGAAGATGCTCGAACCCAACAGGAAACCCTCAAAACTTCTGACAAAACTCAACTTGATACGCTTGTCTCGAAGAGTTTGGCACAAGTGGGACTTGCTAAAAGCATCAGTGGAGAAATAAATGCTCTCGAAGGTGTTTGGACTGCTTCTCAGTATAAAATGAACTTGGCCAAGATAAAATTTGCCAAACTTAAGAGAAATTATCCCTTCTATATTGATGTGTATTTCTTATTAAACTTCTTATTTTCCTATCTTGAAGATTACAATGTTTGGAATAAAGCCATTTTGGAAAACAATTATTTTCAGTGCCATTTTGGCTTAATGGTTATTTTATTTTCTTTCACTCCGATATGATTCGAATCTCTTGCAAGCATGACTTGTACCTTTTCAAGAACTTTCCATCTACTCTTAAGATTCTCCGATCTTTCGCTAACTCTTCGATTTCATAAACATTATTCGAAAGTACTTGTAGATTTCGAAATGGTTCTTTCCAATGTGGTGACCACTTTCCTAAAGATTTATTCTTTTTATCCATTGATAGTATAACCTTCCAAAATAAATCATTAATTGCAAATAACTTACCTTTAACCCTTTTGTTGTATGACCTGGCTACTCTTTCCTTTTGCCTTCTTAAAACTTCTAAAGCGTGCAACATTATTTCGTCTAAATCAACCAATTAATTCATCATCATTTCCCAATAATGTTCAGAAGGAATTTCATCATGTCTTTGAATTCTTACTGATTGCAAATGAATTTCGACTGGAAAGACTGTGTCATGTTCGAACGTAACTTGAAATGGGTTAGTATTAGTGGCTTCTTTAGGAGATGTTCGACATGCCCACAAAGCTTGGTCCAGAGTTTTATGCCAATTCTTTGGCTTTCGCCCTGCATGTTTCTTTATCAAACTTATTATTACCTTATTGGCTGCTTCGACTTGACCATTTGCTTGGGCGTAGTATGGTGTGGATGTTAACAACTTGAAACCTATTTCGTGAGCGAATTCTTGTATTTTTTGACCTTTAAAAATCGATCCTTGGTCTGTTGTAATACTTTATGGGATTCTGAATCTATAAACTATTTTCCTCTGGGTGAATTCGATGATAGTTTCTTGATCCATGTTTACCAAAGGTACTGCTTCGACCCACTTTGTAAAGTAATCTATCCCCACAATAATATATTTTTGGACTTTGGATGAGGCTCTTCGAATTTCTCCAATTAAATATAACGCACAACCCCTTAAAGGCCATGACTTAATAATAGAATGCAACTCACTTTCAAGAGCATGTTGGATACCTGCATGCACCTGAAATTCCTCGCAAACTTTAGCAAATTATATGTAATCTTTGAGCATGGTGGGCCAGTATATTCCACATCGAAACAACAACTATTTCATCTTATGACATGCCTGATGTGCCCCACATGCTCCACTGTGCATGCTAGACAATGCTAAATATGCTTCATTTTCCCCTAGACATTTAAGCAATATTCCTTCTGGGGTTTTCTTAAACAATTTGTTTCCCATTAAGACATAGGATAACGCTCTATATTTGATTTTCCTTTCTGCATCTATCGAAGGTCTTTCAGATAGTTTATAATTGGGCTTCGCCAATCTGTGTCTGCTAAAATATAAATAGCCAACACTTCGAATTCTTCATTGTTAGCATATCCCCACTTTGAATTCTCCAAGTCTAGAGGGGATAACCTAGTAGCCATTGTTCGAACTTTTGCTTCGATGAGATCCTGAAGCTTTTCTGTTGACACTTTATATCCTGAGGCTATTTGAGCCAAGTTATTTGCCTCCTGATTTTTTATCGTAGTAATGTGTTTAATGTCTACATATTCAAATTTCTTAAGCAATATGTTGGAAATAACAAAATACATAATCAAGTTTTCTTTTATACACTTGCATTCTTTTGTTATTTGCTTGATTACTAATTCAGAGTCTCCTTTAATTTCGACCATGTCTGCCCCCAATTCCAAAAGGCTTCAAATCCAGCTATGATTGCTTCATATTTTGCCTCACTATTCGAGCAAGGAGGACCTTCCAACTTATACTTAAATTTTGTTGGAATTCCTTCAGGAGAAATTATGAGAATTCCAACTCCACTCCCCTCTTTGTGTGTTGATCCATCGAAGAATAACTTCCAGGGAAGAAATTCTACATAATTAAGTGTTGAATTTTCGATGATAGAGTCGTCTACTATGAAATCTGAGACAACTTGACCTTTCATAGCCTTCAAAGGCAGAAAGGCTAAGGAATACTCAATGAGCCCCAAGGCCCATTTACCAATTCGACTATCCATAATTGGTTTCAAAAGCATATGTTTAATTTCATTAAAATGAGAAGAAACATAAACATCAACAGGTTTTATATAATATTTAAGCTTTGTACAGAAAAATATAGGCAGAGACACAACTTTTCTATAGTGCTATATCTGGTTTCTACATTACTTAGTACCCTACTAAGATAACAAATGGCTCTTTCGATGCCATTATCGTCTTCTTGGGCTAACATACTACCTATGGTTACCTCAGAGGCGGATATGTATAATCTCATGGGTCTATCCCTAGAGGGTGGTGATAAGATATGAGGATGCGCCAAGTACTGTTTGATCTTCTCGAATGCTTCTTCATGTTCCTTGTTCTAGTTGAAATTTCCTTATTTGAGACAAAGGAGGGGAGAGAAGGCCTAAGTTCGGCCACTCAGGTTAGATATGAACCTTCTTAGGAAGTTTATCTTGCCCAAGAGGGATTGCAACTCTTTTTTTGTTATTGGCGCCCTTGCCTCTGATAAGTGCCAAAATGTAGTTATTTTGTATATACATTTTGTGGCACTTATCCGTTCTTTTGTTGATATTTAGTTGAATAATCCCCGCTTTTAGTATAAATGTGTACATAATAGAATAATTGAGTTTTGTGTAAATATTGTATCATTTGATAGTTTTCATCTCTTTTATAGGTATTCATTCATAATTGGAGCATTGAGTAATAAAGGCCAAAGGCTAAGCTTGAGTGCGAATTGCACAATCGTCATCGAATAAAGCTCAAATTCAACACAATAAAATCATCAATTTGGGTGATATTTCTTCATGGTTGGATAGAGCATTGAATAAGCTTTCAACGCTTCAAACCGGCGCAATTCCGATTCGGTTCTCAAGATACGGCAAAAATAAGATCTTGACCGGCCTGGACATGTTGGCCGTTAGGCGCGACCTAATCGAATTCTTTAAAAGGGGCTCAAAACACATTTTAGGTTATGGGTTGGGTATTTTGAGTCCCAACACCATCACCTTCATATTTTTGATAGATTTGCTTGGAAAACAACATTGGAGCTTGCATTTTGATGATCCGGAGTCGAACCCCTCGTCGATTGGTGTTGACAAACCAAGAAATGTTTGGTTCCTCTTCTTCTCTTCTCTTTGTAATCTCTTTTGTTGGGTTTTGTATGTATATCTACTCATAACTCTTGTATATTTATCGCCTTTGGCTTGTATAAATTTTGCTTTACGAATTTGTGTCGGTGATTATCTTAGGTTTTTACTTTATGTTAGGGATTTGAGCTTTGCTAGGGATAAATTGCTTAGATTCTTACCTAGGATAGTTATCTGTTAGTTTCTGAATGCTAGGAATGGGTTTAGATCTAACATTCACTATAGAGTACCCGAACTTAATGCCTCTGCGTTGGTGAAGTATGCTAGGAATAGGTATGGAGGTGACGCAGGTGATTTCTATGTTGTTGAGATATGCCAGGAATGGATATTGAGATGATTTAGGAGGATTCTCAATTTGGGTTAGAAATAGCTTAGATTGTGAGAGGTATGTGATGACACGGACGAGTATCGTAGGCCGAGTATGACATGGGTGGTAGATTTAAGTCTGTGACGGGTAGTTTACAGTCGTTCCGGACAAGTTGTCTATCCTTTATACTTTTTGTTCATTTACTTTTTGTCTTTTATTTTCATTTCTTTTAATCTCAAACTCATTAACGGTAGAATTGTCGAACGACGAATCAATAACCAATCTCTGTGGACACGATACGATATAACCTAACCGGTATATATCACCCGGTAAAAATAATACCAACTCTTTGCTTGCCGCTATACCGCCGCAACAAAATGGCGCCGTTGCCGGGGATTGGTTTTATTGGTTTTGTATTGCGATAATTCCGTTGTTTTTGAGTTTTGTAATTAATGTATATGTTGTATAGGCTTTGTATATGAACTTGTATATGTTACTTGTACATGTTATGTTTTTACTTTCTATACTTGTACATATTTGTGATTTTCTTAGTTTTTATGTGATATTGTGAATTGTCTCGTACTCGTAACGTTTGTTGTGTGGTTGTTAGGACACTTTCTTTAGGTTTGCGCGGTGTGGCAATACCATGGCATGGCGAGAGGAGGTTACTAGTGCTCGCACAATAAAAGCGCATGTTGGATACCTGCATGCACCTGAAATTCCTCGCAAACTTTAGCAAATTATATGTAATCTTTGAGCATGGTGGGCCAGTATATTCCACATCGAAACAACAACTATTTCATCTTATGACATGCCTGATGTGCCCCACATGCTCCACTGTGCATGCTAGACAATGCTAAATATGCTTCATTTTCCCCTAGACATTTAAGCAATATTCCTTCTGGGGTTTTCTTAAACAATTTGTTTCCCATTAAGACATAGGATAACGCTCTATATTTGATTTTCCTTTCTGCATCTATCGAAGGTCTTTCAGATAGTTTATAATTGGGCTTCGCCAATCTGTGTCTGCTAAAATATAAATAGCCAACACTTCGAATTCTTCATTGTTAGCATATCCCCACTTTGAATTCTCCAAGTCTAGAGGGGATAACCTAGTAGCCATTGTTCGAACTTTTGCTTCGATGAGATCCTGAAGCTTTTCTGTTGACACTTTATATCCTGAGGCTATTTGAGCCAAGTTATTTGCCTCCTGATTTTTTATCGTAGTAATGTGTTTAATGTCTACATATTCAAATTTCTTAAGCAATATGTTGGAAATAACAAAATACATAATCAAGTTTTCTTTTATACACTTGCATTCTTTTGTTATTTGCTTGATTACTAATTCAGAGTCTCCTTTAATTTCGACCATGTCTGCCCCCAATTCCAAAAGGCTTCAAATCCAGCTATGATTGCTTCATATTTTGCCTCACTATTCGAGCAAGGAGGACCTTCCAACTTATACTTAAATTTTGTTGGAATTCCTTCAGGAGAAATTATGAGAATTCCAACTCCACTCCCCTCTTTGTGTGTTGATCCATCGAAGAATAACTTCCAGGGAAGAAATTCTACATAATTAAGTGTTGAATTTTCGATGATAGAGTCGTCTACTATGAAATCTGAGACAACTTGACCTTTCATAGCCTTCAAAGGCAGAAAGGCTAAGGAATACTCAATGAGCCCCAAGGCCCATTTACCAATTCGACTATCCATAATTGGTTTCAAAAGCATATGTTTAATTTCATTAAAATGAGAAGAAACATAAACATCAACAGGTTTTATATAATATTTAAGCTTTGTACAGAAAAATATAGGCAGAGACACAACTTTTCTATAGTGCTATATCTGGTTTCTACATTACTTAGTACCCTACTAAGATAACAAATGGCTCTTTCGATGCCATTATCGTCTTCTTGGGCTAACATACTACCTATGGTTACCTCAGAGGCGGATATGTATAATCTCATGGGTCTATCCCTAGAGGGTGGTGATAAGATATGAGGATGCGCCAAGTACTGTTTGATCTTCTCGAATGCTTCTTCATGTTCCTTGTTCTAGTTGAAATTTCCTTATTTGAGACAAAGGAGGGGAGAGAAGGCCTAAGTTCGGCCACTCAGGTTAGATATGAACCTTCTTAGGAAGTTTATCTTGCCCAAGAGGGATTGCAACTCTTTTTTTGTTATTGGCGCCCTTGCCTCCATAATGGTCTTCATTTTGTTTTGATTTATTTCGATCCCCTTCTTATGGACCACAAAGCCCAGGAAATCTCCAGCCTGCACAAAGAAGGAACACTTAAGAGGATTCATCTTCAAGCCATGTTTTCTCATTCTCTCGATTGATTGGAGAAGGTGATCCAAATGACTTTCATCTGATACATATTTTATTACTATATCATCAATGTAAACATGCATAAATGATTCGATGAAGTCATGAAAAATAAAATTCATTTCTCTTTGATATGTTTCCCTAGCATTTTTTAAATCAAAAAGGCATAACTACCATTCGTAGGTGCCTACGGCTCCAGGGCATCTAAACATTGTTTTGGGCACATCTTCTTCAGCAATAAAAATATGGTTATACCTAGAATATCCATCAAGAATACTCAGATATTCAAAGCCTGCAACTGAATCAATTAGCATTTCTGCCACATGCATAGGGTATTCATATTTAGGGGTTGCAGCATTTAGATCACGAAAATATATACAAACTCTCAAAGAACCATTTTTCTTAATAATTGGAACTATATTAGCCAACAATTCTACATACCTTGTGGTCCTTATGAATTTGCAACGAAGGAGCCTTTCGATTTCTGCCTTGATTTTTGAGAGGATTTCTAGGGCAAACCTTCGAGGCGTCTGCTTGACGAACTTCTTGCCATCCTTGATTGGTAGCCTTAATTCGACCATATCTCTCTTTAGACCAGGCATCTCATCATAATCCCAGGCGAATCAATCTTTATTTTATTTTAACATTTACTTGCTCTTTAATCATGGGTTGAGTTTGGCACTAATGTATGTGACTCTCTTTGTGCTGTCATCTCCTATATCTATCTTTTCGAGGGGGTCCGATGCTAGAATCTTCACGCTTGTTGATATTGGGTCCCTCTCGAATCCTAGAGGCTCTTCATCGTAAACGGCGTCTAGCCTCTGGTCTTTTGCTTCCAAAACCTGTCCATCAGGGGGTAAAGGTTTGAAGTGTTCTCCAGGACATGTTGTGTGTAGTTATTTTTCTGTGGCTTCTATAACAATATTTTTAACTTTGGCCTCTAAAGCCGTCTTCATTTTGTTTTCGGCCAGATAGGCCGAAATCTTTTCGAAAAATAAGGACTCAGACATAATTGGGATCTTCATCAGACCAGCCTGTTGGCCGTACTCTAGGAACTCCTTCTACGTCCTCTTTATCTCCCATTATTTCTATGTCCCATTGAAATCCATTTGGGTGTAGAGTGAGAAAGTATAAAGCATTTTTGTTTGGTTCAAATGCCTCTTCTGCTGGATTACATGGCCCAATGTTGGCCAAGTTTCGGTCGAAATTTCTTTGATCCACGTGATTGACCTTATCCATATAGTAGATTTGGTCTGCTTCAATGTTCTCTACAATGCCATCTTCCCTCTAGATAGCAACTCGCTGGTGCATAGATGAGGGGACTTCTCCAATCCCATATATCCATTCGCGTCCTAGAAGCAAATTGTAATTAGCTTTGGAAGCAATAACCATGAACATAGTTGGCCTTGTTATTGAACCAACAGTCAGGTCTACTTGCACCACACCCAATGTGTGTCCAACTTTTCTTTCATAGTTTGATAGCACCATGTTTTGTGGCTTGATGTCTGTATCGAACATCCCAATTCTTATGAGCATGAATTGTGGCATGAGATTAACTGTTGCGCCTTCATCTACCAGCATTTTGTTGATTCCTACCTGCTCAACTCTGGCCCTTAAGAATAAAGGCTTGAGATGGACCTTCATCCCCTGGTCAAGCCTTTTGAAGAATGCATTTTGCTCTTCAATTGCACCATTGTTCATCACGTAGTAGCACACAGGTCTGTGCTTCGACATTTCCACTTTGTCAGTTTCTTCAAATTCTTATATTTCAGTTTCCTGATTGAACTCATAGGGGAGCACAGAGACTACGATACAATTCACATTGAAAGATGATTCTCTGTCTGACTCAAAATCGTCATTCAGTATCTCCTCATCATTTATCGGTTTTGGTTGAACCTCCTCTATAGTCACTTCCTTCTTTGGGGGAAAACAATCTTCTTGTTACTGGTGGTTTGCCCATAGTCTGCATAGTTGATGTTGCCTGGTTACTACTGGTTTCATCTATTTCTTTTGAAGCTGATTCCCTTTCTGCCTTCTTCATTCACTGGTGCATCTTCCATTGAGATCTGGACATTAGATTCTTGCCATTGTAGTTTTCCAACCTAATGTATTCCCTTTTTGAAACTTGGAATTTCTTTCTGTACGCCATGACAATTCTGCCTCCTTGTTCGTAACTTCTCCATTTTCCTTTTCCTTTGTCAACCTTTTCCTAAAGCCATTTGTCTGTAGGTATCTCAACAGGTAACTTGAATGTGACTCTTCGCCCTGTCCTGGGGTAAGGACTACCAGGCCTTCTTGGTGCACTTCCTTCACCAAAATTAGGGGCCACAAGGTTTCCAGTCTGGTGGTTCTAGCAAGACACGAAAGGTGTTCTTTCGAATGCTTCTGACATCTTTCGATCATAGACAACAACACACCTTGGACACATCAAACACTCAGTTCCACTCTTGGGCAGCGTACTAGAAAGACCAACAAGCTTTCTTCTGCCCTTGGATACCTTGAACAATTGATTATCTTGCCTCCAGTTTACTGTCGTTCGAGCGCGTTGGATCCTTTCGAATTCTGCAACAATCCTTTGGTTGCAAATGATGCTACATCTTGGACACAATAGCATCTCCCCGTTCCTTCTGTGGAAGTGAAAAAGATAATCACGCAGGTTGATTTCTCTCTTTGGATAGCCATATCTCATCTGCTCCCTTTCCATTTCAAGACATTTCTCCACTTCCTCCATCTATGGACAAGGTTGTTTGAGATCAACCATGTGGACCCCTATACTTTGACTCTCAGTGATCTGAATTTTTTCGAACTTGACCCTGAGGCCTTCAGTAGCCTCTGCCATCCTTACAGTATACACCTTTCTATCAACACCTTTGTCTTTGACCTCAAGAATGATTAGGCCCTCAGTAGCCCTTACCCGAGTCGAAATTTCAGGCACAATTTTGATCAGGTTGGTCGAAGGACATTTATTGATGGGACCATCAACAGTCTTCATGTTGTCACCAACAATAACGAAATATTCATCCCTTTAGAACTCATTTCTCTGATCAACATTGATTCCTCCAACTTCCACCATGTTGATTTCGATCGACTCAACATAATTAGTCTCCACTATCTGTAGAGGATCAGTGTCAATCTTCATGGAATTCTTCGATTTGTCTGCAAACTTAAGCATGCCCTCCTTTATAGAATTTTGAATTAGATCTCTAAAAAGAAAGCATTGTGAGGTTTTATGGCCTAATAAGTTATGATATTTGCAAAAACCTCTCTTCTTCCGCTTCTCTAGCGGAGGAATTTTAATATTGGGGACACTATCATTTGGCCATCTTTTACAAGTAAATCGAAAATTTCATCACATTTGGTTAAATCAAATGTGTAGACTTTCTTGGGAAATTTATCATTTTTTTCATTCTCAATAGGATTCTTGCCATTCGATGGGACAAGGACCTTGCAAGAATAAGGGGGTGCTTACTTTAATTCTGCCAGATCCACTTCGAATTGATCGAAACCATAATGATCGTGGGGATCTTCTGGCTCTTCTTCTTTTGGCTCTATATAAGCTACCCTTTCTTTTTTTATAGTATTTACTAGCTCTAGCCTTTTCAGCCTTCAGGCGCTCCACTTCTTTTCAGCCATCAGGCGCTCCACTCCTTTTCAGCCTTCAGGTGCTCCACTCCTTTTCAACCATGTCTCTCAAATATTGAGTATCCAACTTCTTTCAAATAGAATAATCCATACCACCGACAACCATTTCGACTAATTCGTGTTCAGGGACTACAGTGAAACATCTGGATTTCAAGAAAAGGAAACTATTAAGATAATCATCTATTGGCTCTATGAATTTCCTTTTGATATTGGCCAATTCTTTGAGGCTTATTTTGGATTTCCCCATATAGAATTGTTCATGGAACAATATTTTCAAGTAGGGCCAAGTATCTATAGATCCTAGAGGGAGAGTAGTGAACCACGTGAAAGCGTTTTTGGTCAAAGAACTTGGGAAATATTTTATCCTAAGATTTTCACTATTTTCCAAATCTCATGCTTTGGTTAAATACTTGGCTATGTGTTCTACAGTTGATTCACTAGTATCCCCAGAAAATTTTGTGAATTTAGGGACTTTGCAACCCCTTGGCAATTCAGTTTGTAGAATGTACTATGTGAGGGGGAACGTATAGTGTGGCCTCCTAAATTTAAACAATTTTGAGTTATGATCCTTTCGCTCATGGCGGTTAAATTATTTTCCGCCATAATGTTATCATTTTTGACCCTATGGATCACTTCATCAGCATTTTGGTCCCTATTCACCACCATTACCCTCCTAGGTTGTTCTTCTTAAACCTCTTGAACTCCTTATTGTTCTACCCTTGCCCATATATTTCTCTTTTCAACATTTTGTCTAGGGGGTCGAACTTGGTCAATAGTAGGTTCTTCCTCTTGAGTCACTACTTGGTTCTGCCTACATCTCATAGGCGCATCAGGGGCACCAAAGAAGTATGATATCCGTGCCATTTGTGCTGACATTCGTTGGTTAGTTTGGGCATTCTCTTGGTTGGTTCTATTAATATTCTAGATTAAGGGGATGAAAATTGTACTCATTTCACGGGCTAGAACCCCAATCATATCATGGTTACTATCATCCATCTATTGCCTAAATATTGTTTGATTATTCATTGTAAGCGTAGCCATTTGGGTAAAAGATCCTAGATTTTGGGTATTTAGACCCACATTATTCATCCCAGAACTAGATCCTTGGGTCGGGGAAGAGGTTGTAGTATTATGCAATCCTGCCATAAATGAAGTTGGCATTCTGTATGGTTAATTTTCCCTTCGAGGCCTAAAAGTTTCGAAACTTGGAGGCCTGGGGGTTAAGAGTTGGGGATGATTTCCTACATATGACATGATAGGCCCTGTTGGCACATTTGTTGGTATCTCCGTCGTGCCTGAAGACACCGTATTCTAACTGCCCGTGGCCGCAGTGTTTGTGAACACCAGTATGGCCTGCAAATTTGGGATTGCATTAGATGCATCAGTCGAACTAGAAACGACTGTGCCTGTCCCTTGTTGTCCGTCGTGGCTATTTATGTTAGCCATTCTTTTGGTATGTTTTCTTCTAGGTAACACTTGATTAGTTTTAGTTATCTTACCACTTCGAAGGTTCATATAACGCCACACGATATAGGCTCAGAAGATTATACAAGACAAAATCTAACAGTTAGTTTTCTACAGAACTTTGACACCGTCCCACTGGGCGTGCAAATTTGTTTACAATGATTTCTAGTAAACAACCGCTAGTCTTCCAAATTAAAATAACTTTGCTAACTTACAGGATCGACTAGATTGGTCCTAGGACATGTGTCTAAGTTTTGGTATTAAAGTTGTGTTAGGAACTAGATTTGTTATCCTTTAACTATGAATCGAAAAAGAACTTAAAGAACATGAACGAAAATGACTTCGATTAAAAATGTGAAACGAAGTAAATGTTGTGTAAAGGAAGTATAAAAGACTTGCGAAGAAATGATACAAGAAATGTAAATAATTTTGAAATATATGAATTCTGACTGAAAGAGTAAATTGATACTGGAATTTAAATGACTTTGAAAGTAAAAGACTTTTGATTAATTCGAAAATAGAAATGGTGTTTCCATACATACATTGCTCTGCAAACTCGTTTCCTAACACTTGGTATTTTGAGTATATGTGAGTTTCTAAACAAAATAAACACACTAACACTAAGACCCATATTTATACTAATTCGACCCTAACGGTCCTATTTTAAGAAGCCGCCGCGTTCGAAGATTGCATGTCTTCCGAATTCTCTGGCCTCCACGCGTCTTTACGAAATAACGTCTTGATTCAAATTTAAACTTTCACTTGTTGTAAACGTTAAACCTTCAATATCATTCGAATTCGAAATCCTCAACGTATAAACAAATCTATTTCTTTCAAATGAAACACAAAAGACTTTGACCTTTTCAGTCTTATTCAAATAAAAGCCCAAACAACACTAAAACTTATATCCGAACCAACTACCTATCGAAATCACAGCCAACACATGGATGCATTACACTTTCAGTGATGTGTATCTATGTTTCTTTTACATGTTTAGAACATTAATTCTATTATTCATTTTGACTGCAAAGCAAGTTTTTAGGTTGTTTGATATATTACACTAATTCCTTTATTATTTCATATTGGGAGTCTTTTTTGTGTTGACAAAATAATATTAAATATAACCAGGTGGTAAGAAGAAAGAAGTAACCATGGAAGAAGTAATCAGAAGAGAGAAGTAACTTCCACACAAAATAAATCTCATTATTTCATTTATATTGTTTTTCAAGTGCATAAAAACTTACATTTGATACAATAGCATAACATTGTTTATGGTATCTGTTTATTTTTTAGTATAACATTGTTTATGGCTTTCTGTGCATATTTTGCACTCTTAATGCATAGTAAGATGTCAACTTTTATATACTCTGAATCATCAAAGGAATCACTATTAAGTAGTAGTTAGGTGTTTATATTTAGAGTTATTGGTGAGAAAGTTGAAGAGTGAAGAGGAAGAAGATGACATGGGTGGAGGAAGAAAAGGAAGAAAACTTTTTTTTTTCTTTTTTATTTGGTTTTTTAGTTATTTAGATAGGAGGAAATACACAAGTGAAAATTAATACATGACCATTAAAATTTAAAAAATGCCAACTCATCATCCACGCATCCGTCAAATAGAATTGACAGCAAAAATGATAAATAAGGACGGAAAATTTTACAAGAACGATTCTTTGAACAAAAATATTTCAAGAACTAAAGTTAAATTTTAATATATTTATAAGACCTATAACATATTTAACCCTTATATTTAATACATAAACTAAATAAACAATAAAATTATAAGATTTTTTAATACTATTATTTATCATCTCATTTTACCTATTTCTTTTTACAACCAATACTTAAAAAGTAAGATGGACAAAAGTATAATTAATATTTGGATTCATTATTAAAAATGGCACATAAATACATATTTGTAGCTGGTATTTACCACAATATATTTTTTCTGTGTGCATATTAAAAAAGAGTAAAAGTGTATAACTGCGTAGATATTAAAAGCATGGGTGATGGACACATATTAGATGTACCATAATTAGAAAATTTTAGATATAGTTAAATATAATAAAGTTACATTCTCCGGACACTATTATAAACAATTTTTACTTTTAAATACATTTAATATATATATATATATATATATATATATATATATATATATATATATATATATATATATATATATATATATATATATATATATATATATACACCAAATACACTTATAGTCAAATGAACTTAAAACATAAAAGTTATTTATAATAATGTCCAAAAAATATATATATTTTGAATTTTAAAAAATTAAATACACGTGTTTTAAAAGAATATTTCTATTAATACGTGTTAAACATGTGCCTCAATAGCACATGCTAGTTTTTCCCTTAAAATAATTATCTTACTTGTATCTATATAAATGCATCAAATTAATCCATTGGTGTCATATCTTCGAATATGATTCTCTCAAACCATATTCAATAAAATTTATTTGAATTCTCACTCTCTTTAGCTATGGAAGAAAGCATTGGTGATGTCCAAATCCAACCAATGAAAACTAAAAAAGGAGGATGGCATGCGGCCATTTTCATCATAAGTGAGTAAACCTAATCTTATTTTATTTTTATTTCACAGATAATTTCTCAAATTTTGATCGAAAATTAGTCTGATTTTATGTTTTTCTTAGATGAATTCAAAATTATCAGATCTATTTCTTTGAAAATAAGCTTGCTCAAATTTTTAAGCTTTATCAAATGTTATGAATCTCAATTAAATGATTTTCGATATTATTTATTTTTTGGATGAATTTCTTAAAAAATTGCACGTGTAATAAATAAAATTTATTTTTTAAAAAGGATAGATGTTTTTATGTTGTTCACTTGTTATAATTTTTTTTAGAACAAACATAAATTCTTGATATAATTGAAGACCATGTTAATTGTTAATTTTTTTCTCTAATTTTGTAGTTATGGAAGCTGCAGAACAATTTGCAAACATTGGATTAGGTTCAAATTTGATTTTATATCTCACTAAAGCACTTAATGAACCATTAACCGAAGCTGCTAAGAACAGGAACACTTGGGTTGGTGTTTCTTCTATTTTTCCTTTGCTTGGTGGATTCATTGCTGATTCATATCTTGGCAGGTTCAACACAATTATCGTTGCATCTCTCATCTATCTATTGGTAATAATTTTATTCCTCTCTTCTCCTTTTTTTAACAAAAAATAATGAATTTCCCTTTTTTTGGTATGCTTGTTTTGATTTGATTTTCTAGAATATATTTTTAGGTTTTAATAAATTTTTTATTTTTTATTTGTTTTTAGTGGGTCCAAATTTAAAAAATATTTTTAATTTAAAGTTTTAGACTTTTAGTATATCACAGGTAATGGTAAAGACTCCTAAGATAAAGTATGATGACTTAGTTGATAAGAGTTGAATATTATTATTAATTTTTATCAAATAGATGTAAGAATATATTTATAAATATTTTATAAATTTATTTTTTTACTTAGTTATTTATCTAAGTCGAAAAAACTTTATAATTAAAGAATATTTATAAATATATTTATATCTTTATAAATATATTATATATTTATAAATATATCCTTTTGATAAACATCAGTTTGTATTGGAGTAAAGTTACTTTCTTTTATATATTTGTATTTTTTGTCTTTTGAAAAAACACACATGAATTTTAATAAAGTTAATCGTTTTTTAATTTAAAAATAAAAAATATCATTAATCTTGATTACACTAATAATTATTTTACACTTGTCTTGATTTTTTTTATAATTAAATATATTCTCGATAAATATAAAGACTATTTTTTTTTTGTTTTGAAAAGAACTATACAGACTAATGTTACATTCCTATAGTTAAATATAAGTCCAAAAGCTTTAATTAAACATGAAGAATTATCATCCAAATGTTTTTTTTTCTCTCAAAGAATAATTGTAACAACTATGAAGAATAAAAATAAAAGTATAATTGAACATGTTTTTATACCATTTATTTCGGATACTTTTAGTTTCTTAATACTAAAAGCAATTGATCTAGACAATTTACAAATTTAAAAATAATAATGTTTTATCTTCAAGACTATAAATATAATTTTTAAGAGAATTAATTTTATGAAACGAATAGTGACACAACTTGTAGTCCGCTTCCTTTTACCTTTGTATTAATCTAATTTTTTATATAAAAAAAATTCATTGAAGGCTATTAAAACTAGTAATGTGTCTAAGGGATGGAGTAAATATGTGAATTTAAACTTTTTGTATTAAATCAAATCAACAGCAACAAGACACTCATTTATTATTATTAATGGACATTTTTTCTAATTCAAGATAAGTTTTCCCATATTACCATATTTTGGATATATTCATGAATTAAGAAAGTCTATTAGAAGACGTTTTCGAAGATCTTAAAATGACAATAGAATATCCTATATTGGAAAAAAATAAAGATATTAATAAAATAGACAACTCAAAAGCATGTTTCTTGATATATGAATCTAAATGATCGATATAAAAGATACAAATGATTTTAAATTAGTGTTTTTACAGCATACTTCATCCCCATTTAAATTATTCTTTCCCTTTCTCTCTTTTGCATAAATATTTTATTTCTTTTTAACTCTCGTTAGTATTAATTATTATTATTTAGTAGATAGAGAAAAAAGTCAAATTAATTGATAAATAGTTAATGGTATGATAGGTAAAAAGACAATTATTATTTAAAAAATATAAAAAAATTATTAACTTCTTTAATATGTATAAAAAGTCAAAAAATAATACTTAAATATGAAACGGAAGAAATATTACATATTGGACGAGTAACAATAATTCTATGTATTTGATTGATTTCTTATAGGTTCAATAATTCCATGGATTTGACTGATTTCTTAGGTTCATTACGAAAAATGTTATAAACATCAAAAAAACATGCATCCATAATTTAAGATACATCTCATTATTTGTCGTTCAATATTTTAGGATTACTATAGAGCAAGATCCCAATTTTTCAGTTAAAATTATAAAATTAAACTTATTTTTTATATATCACTAGGACACATTTTTTATACATATTTAATTGGTTTTATTCATTTATAAATGATGTATATTACCGTTCACATTTATACTTTATTGTCATCTAATTAACACTATATATGCAGGGTATGATTTTGTTGACACTATCAGTTTCGATAGTAAAAAATAAGAAGTTGTTCTTTACAGCCCTTTATATATTATCTGTTGGTGATGGAGGACACAAACCATGTGTACAAACATTTGCAGCTGACCAGTTTGCTGAAGACACAATAAAAGAAAGAGATGCCAAAAGATCATTCTTTAATTGGTGGTATCTTGCAATTGTAATTGGTTCGGTTTTTGCCGTGTTCGTGATAGGATATCTTATGGTATTATATTATTGAAAATTTCTTTTTATAATACTCTTTACGATTATTTTTATAAGCAACATTATATTTTATTTTACAGTTATTAAATATAAATGATGTATCTGATCTATATATAAAATAAATATATCAATTAGCAGATTAAAAAATATTACATTTCTTTTTAGCATTACATTCATATGTTAAAAAATGCAGGATAATGTAAGTTGGGCTGTTGGACTTTTAGTGTTGGCATCAATGTTGGCAATAGCATTGGTGGTGTTCTTACTAGGAATGAAAAGGTATACAAAGGAAATTCCAAAAGGGAGTCCAATAACTAGAATTGTTCGAGTTTTTGTTGCCGCATTTCGTAAGTGGCGTGTGAAAGACACGAGCAGTTCAGATAGTTATTGGCATGGTTATGATCATGATAGATTCCATCATTCTCAATTTCCACCAGTAATTCAAACTTTGGCCCATACTACACAATACAGGTAAGTGCCTTGAGCTTCAAGTTTTGAAATTCTTTTTATAAATATTTTAGAAAAACTCAAATTTATTGTAAAGAAATAAAGAATTGTGTGTTTGAACCTTTAATTTATTCTAAACAAAAATATTAATGTAGGTTTTTGGACAAAGCAATGATCATTGATGAACACGACTCTTCGAGAAAAATTATAAATCCATGGAGGCTATGCTCAATCACTGAAGTTGAAGAAGTGAAGCTTGTTATTCGTCTCATTCCTATATGGCTAAGTTGCATAATGTTCACTGTTGTTCAAAGTCAACTCGGAACATTTTTCACGAAACAAAGTAGCACATTAGACAGATCAATTGGGCAACATTTCGTAATTCCCTCGGCAGCACTGCAAGGCGTAGTTGGAATTGTGATCTTGTTTGCAGTACCAATCTATGACAAAGTTTTCGTCCCATTTGCTAGAAAAATTACAGGACATCATTCTGGTATAACAGTTTTGCAAAGGATTGGAGTTGGTCTATTTTTGTCGATATTTACAATGATTGTTTCGGCTCTTGTAGAAACTAAAAGGGTTAGTGTGGCTAAGAACCATAATCTTGTAGACAATAATCATAGCAAAGAAATTATTATACCAATGAGTATTTGGTGGATGTTACCTCAATATGCTATTCTTGGAGTTTCTGATGCATTTACAATTGTTGGATTACAAGAATTGTTTTATGATCAAATGCCAGAAGCAATGAGAAGTTTAGGAGCTGCAGCATATCTAAGCATTGTTGGAGTTGGAAGTTTTGTGAGCAATGCTATTATAAATGTTGTAGTGGAAATTACTTCAAAGGTTGGTGGAAAATGGTTGGGAAGTGATTTGAATAAGGCACATCTTAATTACTTTTATTGGGTGTTGGCTATGTTAAGTGCTCTTAATCTTTGTGTTTATATGTGGATAGCCAAGGGTTTTGTGTACAAAAAGAGACATGTGGTTGAAACAAGTAGGGCGGAGAGCAACACCTAGAAAGAGATGTTTGTATTTGTAATTTTTTAAAAACATTAATCATCGTAAAATAAAATATAATTACAACAATATCAGAATTTTTTTTTGGAATAACCAATTTTTAAAAAAAAAATACAAAAATAACCAACTTTTGAAAAAATTTACGCAAATAACCAAGTTTCAGGACAAAAATACAGCGAGAGCCATCGGGATGGCTCACCTTAATCAAGAGCAGGAGCCATCCCAGATGGCGCCTCCCTTCAAATTTTGACCTAAAAGCCATCTCAGATGGCTCCTATGTGTAAAACACAAAGGAAAAGCCATCTGAGATGGCGCCTTAGTGCATTTTTTAAAAAAAAAAAAAATTTTTTTTTTCAATTTAAATTAAAGTGCACGACAATTTTGTAAAATAATTCTTGTATTATAAATTTTGATTACAGCAAAAATCGATTACATAAGTTCATTCATGGCGACCGGGACTCGTAGATGACCGGTTCCACATCGCGTCCTCTCTAACTCGTGCAGTGCGAGGTTCTGGATCCGGTTGTTGTTGGGTCGATGGGACCTGATCATGGGTTGATGGCTGCCCGTAGTGAATGAGATCAGGATCCATGAATGCCTCAAGATTGACATTGCTTGTTGCACCAGTTTCATATAAACGTGTCCCCATGTTCTCGAAGCTTGGTCGTCGCGGTTGGGGGTTAGGGTCCATTTGAGGACTATAGCAGTCCTCATCTGTATATGTGGACTGTGAATGTGTGGGGTAAAAAGGAAATTGGGTGTTAGGAGTCTCGTACCCATATGAATGGCGGGGGTTGGTACGGCGATGGTTGGGGAATGTTGGGTTGGTTGGGAATATTCTTGAAGCGGTGCAGGGTGAGGTGAGATGTTGATGGACCCATATAGGGGGGTTGGACATATGCCCTTTGTTCGGTGTATTGAACTTGGGTGTGTGGCATATGTGAGTATTGGGTGGGTGGGTGATGAGGTTGTTGTTGGGGTTGGGGTTGGGATTGAGTGGTTGTGGTTCTACGTCGTCGGGTTGATTGGCGGGAAGTTGATGGTTGTTGGTAGTGTTGTTGGGATGGTTGTTGGTAGTGTTGTTGGGATGGTTGTTGGTAGTGTTGTTGGGGTGGTTGTTGGTAGTGTTGTTGGGGTGGTTGTTGGTAGTGTTGTTGGGGTGGTTGTTGGTAGTGTTGGGGTGGTTCTTGTTGTTGTTGGTAGTGTTGGGGTTGTTGTTGGGATTGTTGTTGAGGTTGTTGTTGGCGGTAGCGTTGTCTTCGCTGTTGTTGTGACTCTTGAGGTTGCCCAGGTGCGGTCGACCAAATAGCGAGGTTGAGAAACATGCTGTATCGGTACCAAGCAATGTCTTGAGAGTGTTGCATAATCTCGTCATCTTCATAAACGGGAAATTGTAAGATATGGTCTGCTCGATTTTTCCACATCCTACAATACTCCCTGGCAAAATTCCTCCAATTGTTGAGTCCCCATTGGGCATCGACCCTTTTTAGATGCCAAGGATCCAAGCATATCGGATCGCGGGGTATGTCTTGGAACATACCAAACTGCATCTTGACACGGTCGCTGTGGTGCATCTCCACAATGTTGAACCGTATAATTGCAGTCTTCGCGGTCCAAACCTCGGCATCATCTTCATTTGGTACATGGTCCAAACCCAAGTACGGTCGCCATGTAAACTGTTGAAAAAAATAATAGAGATTAATAATAATGATAAAAATAATGTACATTAAATTTAAAATAATTTGGAGTTAATAGAAATGACGTACATCGGTTGGTCCAAGGTGGTCTAATAGATTACGGTATAGGAGAACATTGTTTCTCGGATTCTTTCCGTAATCCATGCCCACTACGCTAAACCTAAATGAATTAACATTTAATATATTAGGATTTTATATATGTGAAAGATATAAATAAAATTTAATAAATAAACAATGTACTTACTTTGTTGCGTAGGGAAAAGTGAACGGTAGGTCGTTGACGGGATTGAGTGATTGCATTCTCCACCAACCCCATGTTTGAAGTAGGAAAGCACATCCATTGAAAGTTGATGTGTCTTTCATACAATTTTTACACAACGAGGAGTATAGCTGGGCAAGAACAGCGGAACCCCAACTATATCTTCCTATCTTATTGACATCTCTAAGTAAATTCAAATACATAAAATTGACACTATTCCCGGTACTTTCGGGGAATAAAAAACTACCAAACATTAACATAATGTAGTTTCTAGTTTTATTATTTTTGTTCTTGTGGAATTTTCATCCAAAACAAGAGAATAATAATACTCTAAGAGTTGAAAGAAATATACCTTGGCCTCTTGCGGTAGGACCTTCCACCATGTCTCTACCCAACAACTCCTCATAAATATTGTTAGGTTGTTGTACGGACCATTCACCGCCTTGCCATCGATCGAAGACCCATCAACATGTACCGTCCTCTAGTGTGACGGTACACTCACCTATAGGTAGATGAAATGTATGTGTCTCGGTCTCCACCTTTCACACAATGCTAGAATGAACTTTGAGTCGATCGTGTAGTTGGAGATTTTAATAACCTCTCCAAAACCGGCATGTTCAAGGTATGGAGCGATGAGCGGATCGGGAACAACATAGTGATGTGGCGACATCTAAATTTTTCGTGTCCTATAGATAATGTGGAAATAAATTGTGTAAGAAAGTGTAAATAATATTTAAAATGTAATAAAAAAAGAATACAACAAAAAAAAATTCAAGAAAAAGAATGAAAACAAAAAAATGAAAGGATACTTACATAGCTTGCAATGTTCGCCCTTGTTCCTCGGTGCGATTCTCCCAAAGTCAAGAGACTCATGATTGAAATTTCTACAACTTATTTGAGAAAGAGAGAATTGTATTAGAGATAGAGGAGGAGTGAAGAGTGGTGGTGATGGAAAAAACACAAATGAGAAGCCATATTTATAGGTGATTCAAGAAGAGAGGAATAAATGAGGTGGTTGGGGCCTTGCATGCATGCATGCCACTTGTCATGGAGGAGCCAAATGGGATGGCTCCTCCCTTTTAAAATTGAACTAAGGCGCCATCCTAGATGGCTTGTGCCAGGCTAGGTGGCAGCTAGGTTCAGCTAGGTGGCAGGTTGCATGCATGCAGGCTAGTGTGTCAGCTACGTGGCAGACCTATTTATGACTAGGCCTGCAAAAATCCAAAGGAGATGGCGCCTCCCTTGTGTTTTTACACATAGGAGCCATTCAACTTGGCTTTTTGCAGACCTAGTCATAAATAGGTCTGTCCCCTAGCCACCCTAGACAGCATGTGATTTTTTTTTTCAATTATAAAACCCTAATCGAAAACCCTAATTTCCAACACTAAAATCAGAAACCCTAATCAAATCAAAAACCCTAATTTCAAATTCTCAAACCCTGATCGAAATGTCATCTGTACCACAATATGTTATCACTGTAAATTTCAATGGCGAGACATACAACAGTGAGGTATCCGGTTTTTTGTTCAGAAACACTGAAAATTTCCAATTTTGTCTAAATAGCAATGCGAATTTTTCGTATTTCAAAAAAAGACTCGAGAACAAACTTCGTCGAGGTCCGACGTCAAACATTTTCTACCAACATCCTGTTTTTACTGGTGAGAACCAAGTAACATTTTACCAGGTAGCTGTTGAAGACGACGAAGATCTACAAAACATGTTTTGTAATCATGAATATTCAGATGCGACTCGATTGGTTATGCGTCGTGTTCCGGGACACGAGAGGTTGATCCTACGGAGGAGGAACAAGCGAGGTGGATGTTGCGACGAAGAAGAGGAAGCGAGGAGAGTTCAACATCATGGTAAATGAAGAATCGAGGCCGAGGAAGAAACCCAACTTCCTCACATCGATCTTCACACCACCTCCGTACATGACCACCACGAACATGTCCACGATGACCATTCATCGATATATTCTACAACCCTGAAGTGCAGTCAGATGCCAATTTGAAAGTCAAAGACAAATTTCGTTCAAAAGAAGATTGCGTCCGAGCAATAAAAAAGTTCCACATGATAAACAACTATGACTTTCATGTGGATCGAACAGCAGCAGAGAGAGAGAATCATCATACTCACCACGAGTGTAACTTCCATCTAACTGCATCGTATAGATTGCGTAGTGATTCCTGGGTGATAGGTTCTATGACGGAACACACTTGTGTTAATTCCACACAATCACAGGATCACCGGAAATTGAGTCATGATCTCATTTGTCAAGAAATCTTACCTCTTGTTAGCTGCGATCCTTCATTGAAGGTGAAAACAATAATATCCCACATCACTACAACATACAACTATACCCCCTCGTATAGAAAGGCCTGGTTGGCAAAAAACAAGGCTATCGAGCAAATCTACTAAGTGGGAGGGTTCGTACAAAGAGTTACCTCGCTACATGAATGCGCTGACGTATGCTCTGGAGCAGTTTATGCTCGAGCGGCGGCGTTTTCCCAAGCAGTACAGTCGGACATGGTATATTGATGAACTTTTCGGGCTTTTCGACCTTGCATCGGGTTTGCACTGCAAACCTATCATACGAATAGATGGAACATGGTTGTACGGAAATACAAGGGCACCCTACTTATGGCGTGTACGGGATGGCAACAATAACGTGTTCCCAATCGCCTATGCTCTTGTAGGCGAGGCGGAGCAACTTGGAGTTTCTTCCTAAAGCATCTTGAACACACGTAGCACCACAACGTGATCTTTGTCTAATTTCGGCGACATGCCTCAATTGAGAGTGCGTCAACAATCCCGCCAACGGTTGGCACGACCCACCGTCTACACATGTTTATTGCGCAAGACACATCGTTCAAAACTTCATGCGAGATCAAAGATAACCGTCTTGGAAAAGCGTATGAATGCAGCATACGCGTTAACACAACCAGGTTTTACATATTATCGCGATCGGATCAGTTGGAAAACCCAGATGCAGGTGCGTGGGTTGATAATCTGCAGGTGGAAAAGTGGACACGGTCATACGACAATGGAGTGCGTTGGGGCCACATGACAACAAATCTAGTCGAATCAATGAGCGGCGTCTTCAAAGGCATAAGAGCACTCCCAATAAGCTGCGTTGGTTAGTACAACATATTTTAGAATGGCCTCGTTGTTTGCGAGAGAGGTGAAAAGTGGAGCGGTGGTACAATCCGGACAAGTGTGGAGTGAAAATGCTGAAATTTATTAAGGCCGAGTGCCAAAGCTAGCACTCATCTTGTTACAAGATTCGACCGACATAACCATAACTTCATTGTCAAAGAGATAATCGACCACAATGAGGGTTTGCCTAGACAAAGTACGGTTAAGCTACCATCTCGGTGGTGCGATGTGGAAAATTTCGAGCATTTGAATGCCCTGCTCTCATGTCATTGGCGTGTGCACATGTTCATCGGGATGCACTAGTACTTCTTTCTCCAATTTACAAGTCTCGGACCTTGCTCAGCGTATACAACAATGCCTTGAACCCGAAAAAGCGATTATTGGCTGCGTACGAAGGGAGGTAGTTTGGCATAACAGTCAAATGCGGAGAAATAAAAAGGGTCGTCCCAAGAGCAAACGTATAACAACGGAAATGGACGACGTTGATAAACTAGAAAGAAAGTGTGGTCTATGTCGTCAATCCGGACACAATCGAAAAAATTGTCCCCAGCGTGCTACAACCTCAACATCCTAAAATTTGTATTTCATTTATCTGCACTTTTAATATTGTAACAAATCTTCTTCTTTCCATTAATTCGCATTTATTACAAACACCAATACGGAGACAACAAAATTAAAAACTACACGATTAAAAGAAACAACAATACGGAGACAACAAAATTAAAAACTACACGATTAAAAGAAACAACAACATGAACTATGACGCATCAACAACACAGAAATTTATTTAAGACACTACAACCGTCAAAACAATCTCATCGGAACCATACATCATCGCAATAACGCCGTCTGTTTTGACTTCCTCCAACCAAATTCGAGGTTGACCGTTCACGAAGTTCATGGTTGTTCGCTTCCTCTGAATCCTTCTAATTTCATCACCATCTTCAATTTCTCCCTCTAACCAACGCATCAACTCTTTTTTCAGTTTGGCCATGGTAAATATGTGCCAAAATTTCATTTCCATTGGAGGTTTTGTGGCCGAGAAAACAACGTATCCATCTCTGGTATGGATGTATGGAGATGTCATGGTAGAAAAAAAGAGAGAGATACAAAGAATAAGAGAGAATATCAGAGAGAATATGAGATGAGATGTTGGACAAATGTGAAAAATGAAGGAGGGATGAGTGTGTATTTATAAAAAAAAATTGAAAAAAAAATTTTTTTTTTTTTTTAAAATTTTGCACTAAGGCGCCATCTCAGATGGCTTTTGCCTTGTGTTTTACACTAAGGCGCCATCTGAGATGGCTTTTAGGGCACAAATTGAAGGGAGGCGCCATCTGGGATGGCTCCTGCTCTTGATTTTCAGTGCAGGAGCCATCCGAGATGGCTCCTGCTTGTATTTTTGTCCTGAAACTTGGTTATTTGCGTAAATTTTTTCAAAAGTTGGTTATTTTTGTATTTTTTTTTTAAAAATTGGTTATTCCAAAAAAAAATTCACAATATCATATTATATTAAATTTCAATGTTATCTTTTTAATTGGAACTACAGAGATTAAACAAAGTAAAAGGAAGACTATCAATTGGAGTGCAATCTTTCTTTTGTCGAGTTTGTGCTTGTTTTTTTTAATTGGGATTGTGAATATTTAGTTCTTCTATTAATATATCTTGTTTAAATTAAGTTATTTTAAAAGAAAAATATTATTTCATTTAAATTAAGTTCTTCTATTAATTTATGTTGTATAATAAAGTTGTAATTTTAATGGTCATACAAAAGTTAATTGTTTTAATAATTTTTTGTGATATTTCAAATGAATTTGTGTAAGGTAGAAATGATATAAAGTTTGGTATTATAAGTTGAATTTAGTTATATAAATTAATTTCAAACATGTTGTTCTGAAGTTTAGTTATATAACTCAATTCTCTCTTTGCTTGTTACTTCGAATTTTTTGTGAGTTTGATATTAAATTTGACACCCTTAATTCTATAATAAAAATTACTATTTATCCTAGAATATAAATAACTGTTAAAAGGTAGATTTTTCTATACTAAACGCCACATTCTTCATTGCATGTCTCTTGCTTCAAAAATGCTTCCACGCGTCCTTTTAATATGGAAAAGGCTAAAAGGTGGATATTCAACAACGTTTATGCACTTCAATTTCTTTGGTCGAAATGTCTGCACTTGTTATTTAGAAAAATCCCAAGTCCACAACTCTTTCTCCATGCTAGCCTTTGACCGCTTAGCTCCCTATCTTAATGTTGAGTTGTCGTCCACATTTGCGTCGTCCACGCTCTTACACATTATCAAAATTTGCATAAAAAATTTCCTTATCTTCCCCTTTGCTTAGTTGGAATTTGAGGCTTATCGAAAATCTCAGCTAACAAATTGCCCTCAAAATGTCTCTTTCGATTGGAGGGAGATAGAGACATTTTTTAATTTTCTTTCACACTATTTGATGCAATGCACTGGCGTCATCATCATAATGGCATTCCCATTAACCGCCATTTTAGAGACGTGCAATCACCACTATCCTACTTACTATCTCCAACTTCCTAGGACAACATGGCCCACAAAATTAAGCTACTTCATTCCACTCAACAGGTGCTCACAACATGCCCTATAGTTTCGCGCCAACTCTCTGAATTACAAAATCTGAAAGGTTTTTCTTCATCATTACAAATACAATTTTTCCATTTCCATCCTTCTTCCCGGTTTTCATAACTTGTAAGCTCAAACCTTTTTCTCTGAAAACTTTTCACCTTCCACTACAAGAATAATTGAAATTTGTCAGGGGGTAAACCCCTCATAAATGTCAAAAACCCTTCACAAATATACAATCTGCAAGGGGACAGAACCCCTAGCAAAACACGTGGTCGCAAAATAATTTCTGAGGCGATAAACACGTCGCCAATTACATAGGGGATTATCCCCTCGCTAAATGTCCAATATAATTTATCAGCCTGAACTTTGCAGACATAGGGGCAGGCGGACGCAAGCTAGGTATGCAATTTGGTCTGCAATGCGTCAGTTTTTTGTTAGGGGTTTAACCCGTAGCAAAATGCAGATTCTATATTTATTATTACAATTATCCAGGAGCTTCTCCCGTGGCAAATTACAAAATATTTAAAAATAAAATAAAATTTAACCTAAAATTAAACAGATAATAATAATAATATAATAGTTATAATATAATTAATATAATAAATATAAATATAATAATTAAATTTTAGAACATATTAAAAATTATTCAAATTATAATAAAAAATTTTAAATTCAAAATACTTAAAAAAAATATAAATAATGCTTTTAAAAAAATTATAAATACTGTTTTTAAAATTTATACATACTATTTTTGTACATTGATATTTTATATATACTGTTTTTATTAAATACATATATTGTTTTTTAAAAATACTTTTACTTTTTTTTCAAAATACATATACTATTTTCTAAAATATATTATTTTGGTTTCACTATCAACCTATAAACCTATTTGAAAATTTATATGCTATTTTTTTTTTAACTTATAAATATATACTATTTTTCAGTTAATTTTTTTAAATAATTAATATATTTACATATAATTTATTAAAGTAATTAATATATATATATAAACCTATAAACCTAGCTTAAAATTTATAGACTGTTATTTTTTTTAACTTATAAATATATACTATTTTTTCAGTTATTTATAAATATATATACTATTTTTCAGTTAATTTTTTAAAAGTGATTTTTAATTTATATATTACAGTTACTATATATATAAATAATTTTTACAGTTACTATATATATAATTAATTTCGAAAATAAAAAATATATTATTTATATTTTATAAACTAAATATTACAACACAAATATATACTAAATCTACTATTTAAACATTTATATAAAGAAAAAACGAAAAAATACACAATGTGTACCTAAAATTGATGAAAAATTGCAGTGATTGATTGAAGTTTTCTTCTAAAATATATCACTTGATACAAAAAAAAAGAATTAGACATATATATAACTAACAAAAAATAAATTAACAATAAATAGAAAACAATACATTAAACATATAACAAAACAATTAATAATTTTACCTGAAAAAATATGAAGCATTGGAGAATTAGGTTAAGATTTGGGGATGAAGATGAAGATGAAGATTTAAAGAGATTTAAGAATAAGTTGAGAGAGGAAGTTATATTTGAGATATTGAAAAACTGATGGTTGTAAGTATATAGTGAGTGGAGCGGTGAATAATTAATGATAAAGCAATTGGCGAGGGGTATCCTATCGAAAACAAAATGGGAATATTTAGCGAGGGGTGCCCCTCGGAAACGTCAGCATTGGGAATTGCAGACTGCACGTGCAGTCTGCATACTGGTTGATTAGACCAAAAGTTGTCTTTCTTGCGTGGGTTGCCTAACGTTGCGAGGGGATACCCTACGTAATTAATTATTTTTATTTTTTTTAAATAACTTTCACTTAGCGAGGAGATATAACCCCTAGCAACGTTGTTTTTTTTACTGGGGGTTTAACCCCTGGCTAAATACCCTGGCAAATACCAACATTTCTTGTAGTGTTCAAGCTCAGTAACTTCAACAACGACTTCAACTTAGAAAACCAGGAATTCAAAGAAATTTAAATAGGCTTTGCCTCTCGTTGTGAAGCTCAGTGCTCCCATGGTGTATACAAATCACAAATATGTTCCTAAGTTACCATTGAAGGAAGAAAGGTTCCAAATCTTCAAATCTCAAGTACTTCTTCCCTTTAGTACTATTGTTGATAGTGTCCATGTTCTCATTGTTCGAGAGACATTGATAGGATTAAAGAATTCTTTCATGTGTTCCATTGTACTAAACTTAAGGTTAGTGAAAAGGAACCTATGCATTTAGCGTATTTGTTTTGCACTGCTTAGGTCTTTCATTCTACTTCTCTAGTTAATGTAAATTATGTCTCTTGGTAAGACAAAATCCAAAAGGAAATGAGCCAAGCCTAGAAAGACAAATGGATCTTCGATCTGATTCAACTGTCTCGGGTTGGCCCTCCTTATTGCCAAAACATTTTAGTCATTTCCCTTTATTTCTGGAAGGGTTCGACTAATACCTTCTAGATGATTTGATAGGTATCGTGCAAGCTATCTTTTATAATCCTTGTATACACAAATAAAAAATTAAATAAATTATTCCTCCTATTTAAATAATTATCAAATAAATTAAAATAAATAAATAAAATGATTAAATATAATAAAACTTATTAGAGTTTTTCTAGAACGTTCATGAACGAGCTCACTATTCTTATTAGTTAAATGAAAGCATAAGAAGTGGATGTCTTCCCGTCACGTATAATTAATTAAATGGAAGCATAATTAAAAAAGAGTTCATGTTTTATTAATATAATATAAATAATAAATGAAAATATAAAAACTAATTAAATCCACCCGCTGTGCAATTTCGATAGCACTGATACTTCCTTATGTGTGGTTGCAGTTGCTTAATTTAGATGCTCTATTTCTCTGCCTTTTCAAATATTTTCTTAAACTTATTGGAATCCTAATCTCAATTAATTCTTGGAATACTTCCACACCTATCCAATGAGGATGTTGTCATCGGGAAATTTAACCAAGTCTAGCACATCTAAGCATGTCAGAAAGTCGAGTTGCACATTTATAGTGAAAATTACGTTCCACCAAAAAATGATCTCTTATATCGAAAATACATTTCTCATGCATTTTTTTAAGAACAACAATTAATCACAAAATATTTTCTTATATATAAAAAATATTAAGTAAAATATAATCGAGTGTACTTCAATAATCATAAAATGATCTCTTATGTAAAATATATTAAATAAAATATAATCATGAATAATTCATTAATCACAAAAGTAATTAAAATAACAATTACGTAAATTTATTACCAATGAACTTGAAATAACTTAAACCAATCATCCATATCGTCCTTGCAAGTGCTCCCCGTATCTCTTCCAACATTTTTTATATTTTTCTTGAAGTACATATCTTATGCTTTGTACAAATATATATACATTTAGCTCCTTAGCAAAACATTCAAGCCACAATGTCTCTTTCATAACTTCAGTTAAAGCAATATATTCTGCTTTAGTGGTTGATAATGTGACAATCTTCTGAAGTGTTGCTTTCCAACTAATTATTGTAATAAATATAGTGAAAACATATCCAGGAATAAATTTTCTGGAATCCATACAACCTGCATAATCAGAATCGACATATCATTCGATTACTTCTTTACTATCTTCACCCAATCCAAAAGCATATATTTTATTGGAAATGTTCAGTTTGCATGGGTTACCCCTCGTTGACCCAAATGTTAGATTTTGTTTGGAGGTTACCCCTTGCAAATGTTATACCTTATCCCTCTACCTCGACCGCAAAGTTGTAGGTCTTAAAAAGTTACGCTCATTTTCATGGGGATACCCTCCATTGACCCAACAATCAGATTTTACGTTGGACTACCCCTTGCAAATAAGGATTTTAAAAAATCCACCATTATTTCAAACTCTTTATTTTTCCTTCCTCGAGTTTTGTGAAGGGTCACCCCTCGTATATCTAATTTTTTTTGCTCTTGCAGTTTTGGGAGGGGATACCCATCATAATTTTATTTAGAATTATTTTATAAAAACAATAGTTAAAAATATTTTACACTAATTCTAACTTGTATGTAGCTGCCACAAACTCGTATGCATCATTCTCTGGGATGGATTAAAAGACAGAAAAAATCTTCAATGTTCTTCTATCTTGAACAAAATATTTTTATGCCATTGAAATCTATCTCACATAATGGTGTTGATGTTATTGTTGTATTTTTGGAATAACCTTCCCATGTTGTCAATCAAATAAAACAACATTGCTTTTCTCGATTGACAAATATTGAGAAATTTATTTCTAAGCATGGTGTAAATTGCACACAAAGAATGGTGACAGATAAAAAATTGAAATAGAAACATGACATGTTACTTTCAATTCTATATCATTCATCATTTTTTTCTTGAAACTTATTATCTCGGTTTTTTCTAAAATTGAGGGGTTTATTTATTTTATTAATTAAAAAAGAAAGTACTTTTCTCGATTGTTTAACAAAATCGTGGGGTTTTGTTACACAGATAGAATAAGGAATCTCTACCATATATTCATAAAGGAGAAACGCTCAATATATTTTCAAGACATCAATACACAACAAACTATCTACATCCACCACTATATATCTTATTCTCTTTCTTGTGAAAGCATTTTCCATGGAAACATTAAGATAATGGAATCTTGGAACTTAAAGAAGCTTGAAAAAAATTTCTATGATGGATTGCAAGTGTGCAAATAACATTTTTTCTTAAAGTTAAACAAGGAAGGAAGATCAACCTTAAATAACTTATTAGAAGTTGGATACATGCAATCCATAAAACTTTAAAAGGTATGCAACAAAATATGGATTACATCAAAGATGTGGTGTTCTCCAAGAATAACAATGACAATGATGAATATGAATTTATTGTAATCAAAGTATTTTAATATTTTGTGTAAACAATGTAATGTATTTTTAAAAAGCTTATGCCTCGATTTTCAACTGAAGTTGAGGTAAATACGTCTCACCTCAGTTTTTGTCATAACTGAGAGGATAATTACGCGTGTTTATTGAGGATATTCATCGCCCTTAAATAAATCGTTTCCATCCATTTAATTATCATCAATACTCAAGACACTACCATTAGTGATATGCGGGAAACCGTAAATACATTGATTATAAAAGCATTCTGAATATCAAAAGTTCATAATGAAACATGAAGCGCTTGAAACTATCTACATCCATTACTATATATCTTGTTCTATTTCTTGTGCACTTATGTGAATCAGATGCCTTTGAAACAAAGTATAAACTTGTTTCTTAATGATCATGAGACAAACAAAGGTAGAAAATATGAGGAACACGATTAACACAAGGAATTGGTTATTAACTTTTATTCTTTCCTTTATCTTTAAAATAATATTGCAAGTATACAAGAATAACAAATAACCCTCTTACCCTAAATCAAGATTTGCAGTATGCAATGATGAGAGACTAATATGCTATTTATAATAAACCTAACATACTAAACTAATGCGCTTTTATCACAAATACCCATTACAAGCTAACTTAAGGTACAAGTGAACTTAAATAATTGGACGTATAACAAACAGGCCCAATTCGATGCTAACAATCCTAGCATCCTTCGACACTACAAGCTAGAACACACTTCAACTACAACTTGTAACACTTCGACAACAACATGTGAGCCACCTTCGACTGCATGCTAAACTCTGTCGAACCAAGATACTACTTGCGACCTAATTGAGTTGGATCCAATATCTCACAAATCTCCACCTTGAAATAAACTCTATTACGAAAGAACAAACTAGCTTACTTCATGCAGCTTTATCAACTACATACAGTGGAAAAACTTGTAACTGGGCAATGCCTTGCTGATCATATCAGAAGCATTATGATTTGTTGAAACCTTCAGCACTTGGACTTCTCCACTCTTGATTACCACTCTGACAAAATGCAGCCTCACAGCTTCAGTTAAAGCAATATATCCTGCTTCAGTAGTTGATAATGCAACAACCTTATGAAGTGTTGCTTTCAAACTAATTGTTGTACCAAACATAGTGAAAACATATCCAGAAATAGTTTTATGGAATCCATACAACCTGCATAATCAAAGTCGACATATCTTTTGATTACTGCTTTGCTATCTTCACCCAAGGCTCCACCATAAATGAAGACTCTATTCAGAGACCCATTTATGTACCTTAGAATCCACTTCAATGCTTTCCAGTGAGCCTTTCCAAGACTCCCCATGTACCTGCTCACAAGACTTACTGCATATGCTATGTCGGGTCTAGTATAGACCATAGTATACATCAAAGAACCTACTACATAAGCATATGGGATGTTATTCATATAATCTCTTTCGACCTAAGTACTGGGGCATTAATCAATACTCAACTTGAATTAAGGGTTTGTTGGAGTCACAATAGGATTTGAATTCGACATACCATACTTTTTG
Source organism: Vicia sativa (assembly GCA_021764765.1). NCBI lineage: Eukaryota > Viridiplantae > Streptophyta > Magnoliopsida > Fabales > Fabaceae > Vicia > Vicia sativa. Next base: position 256,654,853 of record CM038796.1, on the reverse strand, counting down.
AGAATATTTCATAGATATGCCTCTTGAAATAAGCGTAATTTCGAGTGTTTTCTATCTCTTCGAATGTGAATCCCAAAAATTCTAAAGTAAACACAATGGTCGAACTAACTTCTAATGAAACCTATGTGTGTCATGAACTTTTGAATCTATTATTCCACTATCGAGGAGATTGTTGCAGCCCATATAAAGATCTATTCAACTTGCACACATAATCTTCCTTTCCCATTTCAACATACCCTTTATGTTGCTTCATTAGGATTGTTTCATCTAGATCATCATACAAGAACATATTCTTCACATCTATTTGTTCCAGTTCAAGATCGAACTCTGCCACCATGGCAAGAAACATTCGAATGGACCTATTCTTCACAACAAGAGAAAACATATCATTAAAGTCTACACCTTCTTTTTGAGTAGAACCCCTTGCAACCAACCATGCCTTGTATCTTTTCAACGCCACTCCTTCATTTCCTTCCTTAACTTTGTAAATCCATTAACAGCTGACTAAACTGGCTCCAACAGGTTTCTTGATCAATTCCCAAGTATTGTTATCATGAAAAGATTTCTCTCATCATTCATGGCCTTCATCCATTCAGTCTTATTTCAACTCCTCATAACTTTCTTATGGTCTCTTGGTTCTTCGTCTTGAACCGCACTTGCAGAGATTAAGGCATAAGCTATAAGATCTACATACTCAAGTTCCTGAAGTGTCTTGATGACTCTTCTTGCCCTATCTCTTTCCAATAGGTAGTCATCGAGAGTTTCCTCAACTTCATCATCATCTTCTACTTCTTCGAATTTATCTGGGATACGCAATTCAACATCAACATGGTTCACCTCAATATGAATCTCTACCTGTTCCAGCTATTCGTCAGATATTTCTGCACTTCGATTAACTTCATCAGTTTTCTTGCAAGCCATTTCAACTTTATTGAAAACTACATCTCGGTTGGTGATAAACCTTCTTTGACCTGGCTCTAAGCACCATAGACTACAAGCTTTGACTCCTTCAGGGTATCCCATGAATATGCATTTAAGAGCTCTAAGTTCGACCTTGTCTTGCCTAATGTGACCATAGGCTACGCAGCCAAATACTCTCAGTTTGTCGAGATCTGGTGGATGTCCCAACCAAACTTCTTCAGGTGTCTTCATATTTAACGCAGTCGAAGGACATATGTTTATCAAATATGTTTCTATCGAAACAGCCTCAGCCCAAAACACCTTCTTTAATCCATCACTAGTCAACATGCATCTAACTCTTTCCAAGATGGTTCGATTAAAACTTGTATCCAAACCATTTTGTTGTGGAGTACTTGTAGTAGTTCTGTGTGTTGCAATACTAGAGGAAGCACAAAAGTTGTCAAATGCGTCATTGCAAAATTCAAGGCCATTATTTGTTCGCAACCTCTTGACCTTTCTACTAGCTTGATTTTCGACCAGAGTCTTCCAACCTTTGAATTTCTCAAAATTTTCATCCTTAGTCTTCTGGATGAATACCCATAGCTTTTTGGAATAATCATCTACTATGGATATAAAATACCTTGCTCCTGAATGTGATGGACACCTTGCAGGCCCCAAAATATCAGCATGGGTGTAATCAAGGGATCCATGTGTTCTTCATTTGCCTTTGTTAAAATTCACTATGCAAGATTTTCCAAGTATACATGGTTAACAAAACTTCATCTTTTCGACTTTGTCTCCTCCAAGAAAATTTAGTTTCCCTGATTTGATCAAACCCCTTTCACTGACATGGCCCAATCTCATGTGCCAGATTTTTGTCTTTGACAAAGGTTTCGTGGATACAATATTTGTCGAACCACTTACAACTTCAGTCTCAAGGGTATACAAGCCTTGTCTCTTCACGCCTCTCAAGACTTCCTTCAACCCCTTCATGACTCTTAGGATACTTTTCTCTCCTTGGAAAACATATTCTTTCTTGTCTAATTCACCAAGAAAAATCAAATTTATCTTCAAATAAGGTACATACGTGACTTCAGTCAATAACCTTATTGACTCATCATGGAGCTTGAATCTCACAGATCCAACACCTGGAATCTTGCAAGTTTTGTTGTTTCCCTGCAATACAGATCCACCATATTGATCACATAATTCCTCGAACAAGTATTTATTTGGAATCATGTGCCAAGTGTACCCAGAATCCAGAATCCACTCCTTCGATAGGTTGTTGCTCGAACCCACAATTACATCAGATGAGTCGAAATCATCTTGAACAATAGTTGCATTGTCATTATCCTTACCTACATGATCTTTCAGATGCTCAGGGCACACCTTTCTTGCGTGACTGACCTTCTTACAATGATAACATCGAATACCAGATGCTTCGCCACTGTAAAACTTCAGTTGGCTTTTACCTTTCTTCTTGACGAACTTACTATCCTTTCGCAAATTTTTTCCTTTAACGGTCAAACCTTCACCAACCGTCGAAGGTTTATGCTCATTTCGTTCGTTCAAGTCATTCGAATACAAGACTGATTGAACTTCTTTAAAGATCAGAGACTCTCTTCAATGCAAGAGAGTTTCTTTGAAGATAACATGTAATATGGGAAAAACGCACAATAACAACAAAGCTTGATCTTCATCGTCGATCTTCACATCAATATTTTCAAGATCAAGAACCATCTTGTTGAACAAATCCAACTGCTCAGCCAATACTTTGTCTTTAATCATCTTGAATGAATATAAATCTTGCTTTAGGTAGAGTCGATTCATCAATGATTTGGTCATTTACAAACTTTCAAGTTTCACCCATAACCCAGCCGTTGTCGTCTCCTTTGATACCTGTCGAAAAACCATATCACCATGGCTCAACAAAATTGCGTTGTGGGCTTTCTCCATCATCGTCGTCTTCTCATCCGTTGTTAACGCTTCATTCATGGTTGATTCCCCCTTCAACGCTTCCAAACAACCCTGTTGAACTAGTAGGTATTTCATCTTCAAGCGCCACAAACCCAAATCATTCACTCTGGTGAACTTTTCAATCTCATACTTTGTTGAAGGAATCTTGTCCACACTCACTGCACCAATTTGATGTGAATTAGATCCCTTTTAAATAAAGTATAAACTTGTTTCTTAATGATGAAGAGACAAACAATCATAAAAAATATGAGGAACACGATGAACACAACGAATTGATTATTAACTGTTATTCTTTCATTTATCTTCAAAACAAGATTACAAGTATACAAGAATAACAAATAACACACTCACCCTAAATTAGGATTTGTAGTATGCAATGATGAGAGATTAGTATGCTATTTATAATATACCTAACATACTAAACTAATGGACTTTTATCACAAATACTCATTACAAGCTAACTTAAAGTACAAGATAACTTAAACAACTGGGCATAATAAATAGGCCCAATTTGATGCTAACAATCCTAGCAACCTTCAACACTACAAGCTAGAACACACTTTGACTACAGCTTGTAACACTTTGACTGCATGCTAAACTTCGTTGAACCGTGGAACCAAGATACTACTTTCAACCCAATAGAGTTTGATCCAATATCTCACATAAACTATGCCAAAACTGGTTTTAGACAACGTCCTTTAGGCAACGTTTTTTTCTCAAAGCGCAACTATAAGTTCAAAAAAAATTTTAAAACTTGAGAAAAAGCTCTACTAAAGGCTTACTTTAGAAAACAATTCATAAAAGCGTTGCTATAGGCCTTTTAGACAACACTGCATATGCAACACCTATTTTCCAAAGCACTGCTATAAGTTTAAAAAAAAATTAAAATTTTAAGAAAAGCGCTGCTAAAGGTCAATTTTATGAAAGCGCTGATAAAGGTTAAATTATTTAGAGAGTACTGCCTAAAGGCAATACATAAGGCAACACTTTAGAAAAAGCGTTGCTAAAGGTCAAGAGTAGAAAAGTTCACGTGAGAGCGTTTGCCATAAAAAGTTCTTTATGATGAATTGCAAGAGAAGAAATTTATTTGAGTTTAAGTTTTGTGTTTTAAAATATTTTTTAGAGCAGAAACTCATTTATTTATCTAACTTTTTTTTTGTTTTGTTTTATATCTGAAACTAATGCAAGAAAAAGCAATTGAGATGATACTCGCACCTAACATTTGATCTTTCCCAAAATTCAATGATTCAATATTTGATTTTCATTGACAAATTAATTTTTACTTTAATATTTTGTGTAAACAATCGAATATTATGGGTAAACAAAATAGTTTGTAAATAAATTAATTTTTTAATGTTTTGTGTAAACAACATAACCAATTTTCTAAAAAATAATAATTTAGTTACACGTCAGTTTTAATCATAAATCGAGAAGTATGTGACACTAATATTGAAATTTATAAAAGTGCATATGCTGAGATTTAAACTCATGTACAAATAACTTTACACCTCGATTTTTTTAAAAACAAGGAGATAAGCTGACAACTTTTCATGACCCATATCCATTACCTCACTTTTATTTCTGAGGTTAAATGAATATCACCATCGAGGTTAAATATATTTTTTTATAGTAGTGAATTTTTTTTAGTTTTCTGCATTGCGAAGAGTTTTACCATGTATAATGACATATTTTTTGTGAGAGGTTTAACCTCAAGAAAAATCCTCTAGCTACACACCATATCTCTTATAGTGAACTTACATTCATTTAACTCAAGTAACACATACTATTTAACCTACCCCATCCACTCGAATTAAAGTCTCATTTTTTACTTTTAAGTTTAATACATAAATTAAATATCAATAAAATTTTAAAACTTTATTTGATTTTTTAAGTATCGTCTTTTATCTTTTTCTCTCTTTAAATAATTACTTAAAAATAGTATGAATTTTTATTTTGTTTTTTTTAACAATATTATTTGTTATCTTGTATTATCTTTTTAAGGTAAATCTTTTTTACAATAAATACTTAAAAATGATATCAACAAACCTATAGTTAATATAATTTTATTAATAATAAAAAATGACACATAATTTGTTTTATTCAACAAAATTAACAAGTTTCATTTTGTTAACTGGTATTAGGTTACAAAGTCATTTTTCTTGTATGCAAGTTAAAACAGAATTTAACTGTGTCCACATTTAATGTCCATCCTTAAAATAACTATCTTATTTCGTTTATATATATCCATATAATTTTTAATTCATTTACAATTAAACTCAACAATCAACATGGCTGTGGAAGAAAACAAACGTGATGTCAAAGAACAACCTACAAAAGCCAAAAAAGGAGGATGGCATGCTGCCATTTTTATCATAGGTGAGTAACCCTAAAATCTCCTTTTTATTTTCTTGTATTATTTTTATTTTTTATAAAAAATTTGCATTGATTTTTGAACCTCAAGAATCGTTCTTTCTAATCATATTTTATTTACGTTTGAGATAATCTCTCAAATTTTTTACTGAAATTATATTTAATCACATTTTACTTCTATTTCTGTATAAACTCAAATTATAAACTAGTAACCTTTTATCAAGTAATCCATTTTCAACTATATAAGGTTTATTTTAAATGGAAGGTAGATTAGTTTTTGTTGTTCTAATTGAGGATTTTGCAATTTTTATTTTGTAGTTATGGAAGCTGCGGAACAATTTGCAAACATTGGATTGGGTACAAATCTGATTTTATATCTCACCAAAGCACTTAATGAGCCAGTAACTGAAGCTGCTAAGAATAGGAACACTTGGGTTGGTGTTTCTTCTATTTTTCCTTTGCTTGGTGGATTCGTTGCTGATTCATATCTTGGTAGATTCAAGACTATTATCATTGCATCTCTCATCTATCTCTTGGTAAATTTTTATTTCATTACATTTAGGGTCTTTCTCCACTTACATTTATTTGCAAGTAAATATTCCTCCGTTCTATATTATTAATTTTTAAATTTATTAAATAATTAATATATTTAATTTATATATCATATACATTAATATTTAATAAATTAAAAAGATGAAATTTACTTTATAATATGAAACTGAATATAAAATTTTCTTTAAAAATGTTCAAACATTCAAACACTTTTAGAGTGTGTTTGGATGAATCATTTTGAAATTTAAAGAATTTTGAAATTTTATGGAATTCAAATACTTTATTTGAATTTTTTTTATTTTCTAAATTTATTGATTGGATGCAGTATTTGAATTGCTTCATTTTTAAAATATAAGGACCATTTTGCAAATTTTGAAAAATTATTAATAAACAATATACCTTTCAAATTATTGAACAATCTCAAATTCTTTATTTTTTTTTGTCATTTGAAATTCTTTAAATTTTCTTGAATAAAATGCCTTATAAAATTTACATCATTTTAACAATTCTCTAGTTTTTAATCCAAACAATAGATTTTGATCGAATCATTTTAAATTCTCTTAAAAAATTATTTTCCCTCATTCAAATGCTTCATCCAAATACACTTTTATTGTTGTCTAATTAATATGTACATATGTAGGGTATGATTTTGTTGACAGTATCGGTCTCGATAATGAAAAATAAAAAGTTATTCTTTGTCGCACTTTATATATTGTCGGTCGGCGATGGCGGGCACAAACCATGCGTACAAACGTTTGCTGCCGATCAATTTGCCGAAGACACCGTGGAGGAGAAAGATGCTAAAAGATCATTCTTCAATTGGTGGTACCTGTCAATTGTAATTGGTTCGGTTTTTGCTGTGTTCGTGATTGGGTACCTAATGGTAAACTTTATGTTAAAATTACTATGAAAAATTATTCTCTAAATAGTCCCTCTCGTTGTTATTATAAACAAAAATTTACTTTTCTTATTTATTGAATACCTGATATATTTAATCTATAGATTGAATATATAAATTATTCAATTAAATTTAAAAAGTGATTTTTTTATGATAGTGATAGAAAGGAGTAATTAATTAACCACTTGAAAAACATTACATTTCTTTTTTAACATTACATTCATATGCCAAAAAAATACAGGAAAATGTAAGTTGGACTATTGGGCTTGTAGTCTTGGCATTAATGTTGGCTACAGCACTGTCAATCTTCTTGCTAGGAATGAATAGGTATACGAAGGAACGCCCAACAGGAAGCCCGATCACTAGTATTGCTCAAGTTTTTGTTGCTGCATCACGTAAGTGGCGCGTGAAAAACATACATGGTCGAGATAATTATTGGTATGGTCATGATCATCATAGCTTACATCATTCACAATCTCCGACTGGAATTCAAACTCTGGCTCACACTAATCAATACAAGTAAGTAACTTTATCTTTCACTCTTTTTTGTTTAACATTACGAATAAAATAGAACTCAAAAGAGTTATACGTAATCATCGATTTTAAAATAAATTAAGATTATACAGAAATAGCATGCACGCATACAATACAGACAACATAATAGAAAAAATTTTTTACATGTTTTTGGAGAAAGCAATGATCATTGATGTACAAGATACATCAAGAAGTAATATAAACCCTTGGAGACTATGTTCAATGACTCAAGTTGAAGAAGTGAAGCTTGTGATTCGTCTCATTCCTATATGGCTAAGTTGCTTAATGTTTACGGTTGTTCAAAGTCAACTCGGAACATTTTTCGTCAAACAATGTAGCACATTAGACAGATCAACGGTACAACATTTCTTAATTCCCCCATCAGCACTTCAAGGCTTAGTTGGAATTGTGATCTTGTTTACCGTACCAATCTATGACAAAGTTTTTGTCCCATTTGCTAGAAAATTTACAGGACATCAATCTGGTATAACGGTTTTGCAAAGAATCGGAGTTGGTCTTTTTTTGTCTATATTTACTATGACTTTTGCAGCACTTGTTGAAACTAAAAGGATTAGTGTTGCTAAGAATCATAATTTATTAGACAATACTCATGGCAAAGAAATTACTATACCAATGAGTATTTGGTGGATGTTACCTCAATATGCTATTTGTGGAGTTTCTGATGCATTTACGATTGTTGGACTACAAGAGTTGTTCTATGATCAAATGCCGGATACTATGAAAAGTTTGGGAGCTGCGGCATATTTAAGTATAGTTGGAGTTGGAAGTTTTGTTAGCAATGGTATTATAAATGTTGTAGTGATAATTACTTCAAAGTTTGGTGAAAAATGGTTGGGAAGTGATTTGAATAGGGCGCATCTTAATTACTTTTATGGAGTATTGGCTATGTTAAGTGCTCTAAATCTTTGTGTTTATTTGTGGATAGCCAAAGGTTTTGTGTACAAAAAGAAACATGTGGTGGAAACAAGTACGGTATAGTATAATTCCTAGTTCACTTAGTTGAGTAGGACAAGGAGTTAAAAGGAGACAATACTAACTTAGCAATTTCTGAATAGTTGTTGGAGTTTGACTTTGCCTTACAAGAAAAAGGTAAAGTCAAACTTCAATTGCTGATAAGAAAATTTAATAGTTTATTATTTGAATCTTAATAAAGGAGAAAATACTAATCTAGCAATTTCTGATCAGCTGTTTGAAGTTAGACTTTGTCTCGCAAAGAAAGACGAAGGAAATTTCAAAATCCTTATTTAATTAGCAGAAGTAATATCTGTTTGGCTCATAAGAAATAATATTATTTTTCAAAGATGAGAAGAAAGGGGTTTTGTGAAATTGTTCTTATCGAAAAATCGTTATCTTGATATTGGTTTGGAGCTAGATATAAGGGTCATCATATTATGATCTAAAGTAGATTGAATGTTAAATCCTTCAGGGTGTTTGAGCTATTATTATCTATCTTTTCTTACTTTTGTATCAAGGTTGATGAGTAACCCTATGTGCTCGTGTTAATACATTCAATTTGCTTATAAAAAAAACTTATAAATTTTTTTAGCAACATAAAAGAAAATAACTACAAATTGATAACATTTGTGATTTTAATGTGAATTTTTTAACGAACAAATTTAACTCGATAATGATAAACAAGATGTTATGAATGTTAAAAAAAATTGTGTTGGAGCGCTTAGGAACACTCCAGTTATTAAAAACTGGTTAATTATTAGTATAGTTACTAAATTCATATTTTAGATATTTTATTAATATGTTTGTAATCAAATTCCTTTTTTGGATATCTATATCTAAATAATTAATTTTTTGAAGAAAAAAATGTTATTTATATAAAAAAAATTATTTTCTAAAATAAAATATATTTTTTTAAATAAAAAAATTACTTTCTTATTTTTGAAAAACAAAATATTTTTTGGAGAATAAAAAAATGATTTTTTTTATCCAAAAAATATTTTTTCTGAGAAAAAAAGATTTTTTACTATTTATGAAATTTTTTTCTGAAAATAACAAACTTTTTAATCCCTTTTTAAGTATATATTATACAAAAGTTACAGTTTAAAACCGTATTCCTTTCGACCAAGTTCAGGGTCAATCATCATTGGATCAACTAACGCATAATTATATTTGATAGTTTTAGTTTAATTAAATATTATTTAAGAAGAATAAATAGGTTGAATCTATTATTTAATCATCTTACTGATGAAAATTTCAATTATTTATATATAGATAAAATCTATTTTAAAAATTGAATTTTTATATCCAAAATCAAAATTGAGCTAAAAATATAATATTCAATTTTAAAAACTGGATATTTAAGTTTAAAGCTCGTTTTAAATTAAAAATTGGGTTTGAACTTTAAAATCTATTATGAATTCTATAACCTGTTATACAATTTAGTTATGGATATAATCAGTTTTTGTTGGAATAAACTTAAATGTAGTCAAAAGAAAATTGGAAAGTTATATTCTCTTGGGATTAGAAAAATTCATTCCTTGGATCTACACCTCCTTGAAAATATCTAGCATTTATTATATAGCATTTTATATGTAGCATTTATATCTTTGTATCTTGAGTCTCTATATATATAACTCATTTGTATCATATTTTCTAATACAGTTAAACATTTCAATATACAAGAGAAGTTGCAGTCCTCTAAACACCACCTCTAGAAGTTTAGTCTTTGTTATTGTCTTGTTTCTGTCTTCAAATTGGCATCAGAGAAATGGCGAACATGATGAATCAGATGCCACTTTCACAATTATCAAAATCAAATTATGAAAATTGGAGTATCTAGATGAAGGCGCTTCTTGGATCTCTTGATATGCGGGAAATAGCAACTGATGGGTTTGCGGAACCAACTAATACAACTAGGTACACAACAGCCTAGAACAAGGCGTTGAAAGAGACGCGATGGAAAGATAAAACAACATTGTACATGTTGTTTAGGGTTGTCGATGAATCAGCCTTTGAGAAGATTGATGGTTCGACTACGTCGAAAGCAGCGTGGGATACCCTTGAAAGAGCGTTCAGAGGAGAAGATAGAGTTAAGCAAGTTCGCTTGCAAACTCTTCGAGGTGTTAGAAAGAATGGAGATGAAGGAGACTGAGTCAGTGTCGGACTACATACGCATGTGCAAACGGTGGCAAACTAACTGAGTCGTAATGGAGAAGCATTGACTGATGCTCGTATTGTCGAAAAGATTTTGAGATCTTTGACAGACAAGTTCGAAATATAGTATGTTCAATAGAAGAATCAAAGAATCTTTTGAGAGTTACTGTCGAAAAAGTTGCAAGTTCTATCGAAGCACACAAACAACGCAAGTTAAAGAAGAAGGAGGATGCATCTGATGATGCAGATCAAACCAAGGAAGTTGTCAGAGACAAAAGAGTATTTTTCTCTCAAAACTTTCGTGGAAGAGGACGTGGCTATGGAGGACATGATGATGGTCGGAGTTATCAAAACAACAACTTCAAAAGAGGAGAATCGAGCCAACAAAATTGGCATGGCAGAGGACGTGGTCAAAGAGGTCTTCGAACAAACTACACAAACATTGAATGTTACAAATGCAATAAATAGGGGCACTATGCGAAGGACTGTAATTCCTACAATTTCTATAACTGTGGAAAAGTGGGACATCTTGCGAAAGACTGTCGACTTAGAAGAAAGGTGGAAGAGACAACAAACTTTGCCCTAGATGCAGGTTCAAATGAATTTTTTCTACTGATGACTCAGAAGGAAGTAGACGGAGAAAAGGAAACTATGTAATATCTTGACTCTGGAGCAAGTAACCACATGTGTGGTCATAAACACCTATTTAGAGAGATTTCAAAGATTGAAGATGGACATGTATCTTTCGGAGATGCATCGAAGATAAAGGTCGAAGGAAATGGCACAATCCGTTATGTGCAGAAGGATGACTTGATTGGGTCAATCCAAGATGTGTATTATGTGTTAGATCTCAAGACAAACATACTAAGTCTGGGATAATTGACTGAGAAGGGATATTCGATTCTCATGAAAGATCGAACGTTGCACCTCAAAGATAAGTATGGACATCTGGTCGCTGAAGTCGAAATGGGGAAAAATCGAATGTACAAGTTGAATTTGAGGAGAGTTTGAGAGAAATGTCTACAGGTTAATGTCGAAGACGAAGTATCTCTATGGCATCTACGTTTTGGTCACTTACATCATGTTGGGCTAATGAGATTAGAAAAAAAGAACATGGTGCATGGACTTCCAGACATGGAGTATGAAGGAAAATTCTGTGAATATTGTGTTCTTAGCAAACAAACAAGAACTTTGTTTCAAAAGAAGGCATATTATCAGGCTAAACACATTCTCGAATTAATTCACACTGACATATGTGGGACAATTACTCCAGAATCCTTCAGTGGTAAGAAGTATTTCATTTCGTTCATTGATGATTTCTCAAGAAAAACTTGGGTCTATTTCTTGAAAGAAAAATTTGAAGCATCCGAAGTATTCAAAAAGTTTAAAGTAATGGTGGAAAAGGCAACTGATAGACACATCAAGGCCTTTTGATCAGACAGAGGTGGAGAGTATACTTCAACACCATTCATGAAGTATTATGAAGAGCATGGGATAAGAAGATTTCTAACTGCGGCGTACTCACCTCAACAAAATGGAGTGGCTGAAAGGAAGAATTGAATGATCCTTGACATGGTTTGATCGATGCTTAAGAGAAAGAACATGTCGAAGGAATTTTGGGCAGAAGTTGTTCAATGTGCAATCTATGTGCAAAATAGATGTCCACATTCGAAGTTGGGAGATCAAACACCACAAGAAGCTTGTGTTGTAGGAATTCTCCGCGAACAAGTATTTTTAATTATCGATTCCACAGGGATTGGTGTATATTGTAGTCTTTCAATAGGAAAGTGTATTTTAAGATTATGTAACCAAAGGTTTTGTTATCTACTCTACTAGTAACATAAGTTTCCAAGAAACAACTAAAATATCTTTTCAAAAGGGAGTTATGATTTGGATTCAAGAGAGTTTGAGATTTTTTTCAAATTATGGAAGCATGTCAAGATTAGTTTCATTGATCTAGTTTCATACATATTCAATTAATCAAGTGATGAACATAGTAGATGATTTCTATAAATACATATCCTCTCAATCTTGTAGATTTCCCACCAAGATTGTGAATGTTATCATGTTAATCTTTGCATGATCCCTCACTACAACTATTGACATGATAAGCATTAAGTTCAATATTTTGTAAACACTAACACACAAATCTATCCCTAGCATTTGTTCATTAGTGGATGAATATCCTAGGTCTACTTTTAAGTATTCTTTTCCAAGTAAAACTCAAAGCATAAAGATGAAGAACAAAGATATTCAACTATATTCATCATCAACCATGTTCATACACAAATGAATCAAAAGAAATACATACTATATAGATCAACTACCTCTAATCTTGACACAAAAAGAACTTAGCCACTCATTTCCATGGTTGCTTTGCTCTCAAGATTGTTGGTAGAGATGATGAACATGAAAAACAAGAAGAAAAACTATGTTTTTTTTTACAATTCTTGCCCTAAGTTTTACAAAGATGATAATTGATTATGATGAAGTGAAGTTCCACCCTCTTTGCAAGCCCCTAAAGTCAGTTGAAGTGATGGGTTGGTGGCCAAAAGGTGAAAGCATGGGCTTGTACTTTTTCTGATTTTCGCAGACCGCGCTAAGCGCGGTTAAGTCGCGCTGAGCGCGCTCATGCTGCAACCGCGCTGAGCGCGACCTGTAGCATGCTTCTTCATCCAAAAAATATCTTCAAAAAGAATCATCCCTAAAGCTCTTCAAGATTCTTGAATCCAAGCTTGGGAGAATTAATTAATAAAATCCTACAATTAAAGGTAATATAAGTTAAATAATATATTATGAACAAAAACTAAATAAAAACTTACTTAAACCAAAATACTAGAATAAATAATACTAATTAATTAAAAAGATATTGTTAAGGACCACAAAATTATGTACAGAATAACTACAATTTGGTCCTTAACAACTCTCCCCAACTTACTTCTTTGTTTGTCCCCAAACAAAAGTCAATGATCTCACAAAGCAAGAAGAACAAAATGCAAGCATGCAAACTCACAAAAGAATAATGGTTCAAACTCGACATACCCGGCAAAAGTACACATCGATCGCTTCTTCGACACGCAACATGGATATGAAGTAAGTTCTAAACACAATCTATCAACACATGTAACAAAATAAAAGATATGTTCACACTTGAATCACCTAATCATTTCTTCAACATTCATGAAGAACAAAATGCATATTTACAAAGGACTAAACACTCTCACTAATAGTCATGCACATCCGGAATAATTCATGCATTCATCAAAATAAGTTAAATGACAAAACGGAAACAAAGATCACTAAGGACTTTCAAGGTTGTAACTTGGCTTAGGTTAGAAACAAGGGATATTTAAGTACAAAGCCATTGAATCAAATTGGGTAAAAGAACATGAAGAGCATTTCACAACTAATTCCCACTTCCTTCATATTATTCACAACCTCTTTTCTTTTTCACACAATGATCCTCTTTTTTCTTTTCTTTTGTTTTCTTTTCATATACACATTTTTCCTCTTTTGTAATTTTCTTTTCTCTATTCTTTTCTTTCTTTAGGATCATTGTGCCACCAATTCTAGGTTCTTTTTGATCCACCTCCCCAACTTTATTTATATCAATCCTTATTTATTCAAGAACATGCTCTTCAAGGGTTAATTAACAAAAAGGGTTGGTATTCACAAACAAGAAACATTTATAGAATGAATTATCATTGAATTTTTCAAAGATTATCAACAACTATTAAGTGGCCTACTTAACAATTAGTTGATTTGATAAATTCATCCTAAAAATACTATTTAGGCTCAAAAGGGTTCACAAAGTTTCACTCACTCACGGGTAGTTGAAGCCCTTTTAGAATTGGTGGTTTTTCTCATAATGCACAAAAAATTGCCTTGATCATCTCTAAGTTTCCGAATTGTCACAAACAAATAAAGATTAAACATGAATCACACGAGTTAACAAAACTATTAGACACTCTATATTTTGTAAAAAGTGGAAACTTCTCACATATGTGGTTTAAGTCCTAATGATTCAAATGTGAACACAAAATTTTTTTGTACATGCCAAGACATTTGCATAAAGCACAAATTTCATAGACATGTTATGTTTCTACAAAACGATTAAGTATGTACCTTCTTTGTGGGTTGAGTCGAGAATTTTATCATCACCATCACTTTGGTGAAACACACTTACTTGCTTTGGAGAACCGTTGAAAAATCGGACAAACCTCAAGAAGTAATAATTCAAACTAAATAAACTATAATCTAGAAATAAAATAAAATAGAACAAAATAAAATAAAACAAACTAAAATAAAAAGACACCCCAAAATGGTGTTTAAAACTTAAAAAGTACTTAGGCACCATGCCTACAAAATACCAATTGGAATTACAAGCTTATCCCCAAAAATGGATGGCAACCAACAAAATCCATAAGTTTAAACTAAAATGCGAAAATAAAAACTAAAAACTAGAAAATGCTGAAAGTAAAAATAAAAACAAGAAAATAAAAATCAGTCTGAAGCCTCGAGGATGGAATCTCTAGGAGTCTCCGAACCAGAACCGGAACCAGAACTACCCTCTTCATCATCTTCACACTGATCATCACCATCTCCCACCTCCTCCTCAACACTTGGCCCGACCCTGGGCCAACCAGCATAAGCACTGAGCTGCTCGCCAGTGCGAGTGAAATGGTTCACTGCCGACTCTCTGATCTGTAGAGCAAGGTGCTCCATGCTCTCGTGCATAAACATGAATGCTCTCTGATGAGCGAGATGCATCAGCCTGTTCCACTCTTCGATGGATGGCACGAGGAAGTGTGCAACGGACAACAGGCAGCATATTATCACCAAGGGCCCTACAATATCGATCACAGTAGTGATCATCAATGACTCCATCAATAGTGACGTGCCCCACAGAAGGAAAGGAAACCTTCTCCCTTTTCAGCAAGCCCATAATCAGCCCAGGATAAGTGAGAGCACACTTTATACGCTCCCCCTGGAGGTATAACTCAGTACAACCCTCCTCAGCTCATTTGCAATCAGACGGCCAAAATCAATTTGCTCCTCATCGAGCATATAAGCAATCAAGCCGGCCGTCTCCATAGGAATCGAAGATGTGTGGCTCCGAGGTCTCAGATTGTACAGAGCCACACACATCAGAACTCTGGCACTTGTCTTCAGACTGGACCTGTTGAATTTTAATGGTTGTCCAGCCCGATTCAATTCATAGGAGTGCCCAGACAAACACAGTTTGCTCCTCAGCATGTCGAAATCCCAATTACCACGAGCCAGGTGCTCATGATAAACATTCAGTTGGTCCTCAGGGGCTGTCCAATTCAAGCCCAAGTAGCTGTTGATGGCGGTGCGAGAGAAAGATACTAATTTCCCTCGAACAACAGAAACAAACCTAAATTCACTCCCCTCGGCCGGAATAGCATTTGCATAAAATTCCCTCACAAGCTCCACATTAACCTTCGTTTGAGGCTCACAAAGAACACCCAACCCGTAGTTTTCAAGAATGGTATCAGGCGTTGCATAATGGCCCTGCTCACGGAGGCGGATAATGCGCTCAGTCCAGATATTACGTTCCTCAAGCTCTTTGTATCGAGCCTCCTGAGCAGGTCCCAAGAAACGGACAGCGTCGAAAGAAGCGGGCCTAGAGGGCCCAGCCCCAGTAGAGGAAACTCGTTGTCTCTTAGGTGCCATCTGAAAATCAACACAAAAATCAACGAAAAAGTGACACCGAGGTGTCCATTAGCAAATATTCATGCAAATAGCAGAGCAAATCAACCAACCAAAGCATTACGACTAATCGGAAAACACGAAAACACAGTAGAAGAATTTTTCAAAATTCTGCAGACCGCGCTGAGCGCGCTCTGCGATTTTTAGAAAAATTCTTCTATAAAACAAATTTTTTTTCCACAATAACACATCCAATAGCAGCAAAAATACCATCCTAAGCATTCTCTATCATCTAAACAACCTAATCCTAAGAGAAAAAGCAAAAATCCCTAACCCTAGGTTTTCAAAATGTAACCTAAACATGCAATTTACACGAAATTGAGAGAAGAAAAGGATAGAACACTTACTTAGATGCCTTGGAAGGATGATTTGACAAAGAATTTCACAAGAATTTGAAAATTTTGTGTTTGGGAAATTTTTGGTTTTTGAAAGAGTGAAGAGTGAAGAGTAAACTAGGGAAAAAGGGTTTAAAATGAACCCTAACCCTTTAAAAACAACCAGGCCACGAAATGGGCCTCAAAAATCTGGTTTTGCAAAATTAATTTTTTTTTAAAATTCCCAGACCGCGCTAAGCGCGACCCCTACCGCGCTAAGCGCGAAAGTTACTAGAATTTGGGTCAAAATGCGCGCTAAGCGCGGTCTGCATAATTTTGTTTTTTCAAGAAAAACAGCAAAATGACAGTTCGGGCAAGTGAAAATGAGTTTAAGGAAGAATACTTACAATGTTGGGGTGCCTCCCAACAAGCGCTTTGTTTAACGTCGGTAGTGCTCGACGGTTTGGAATGATCAAGGATCATTCAAGAAGATGGATTCGGCTATGTCGCGGCTCTCCTCTCCGCCAACATACCGTTTCAACCGCTGCCCATTCACCATTCATTCTTTCGTCCTTTCAAGATCTTGCAAGACAATTGCACCATACTCTTTCACTTCTTTGATTAAAAACGGACCGGACCACTTTGTTTTGAGTTTTCCCGGAAAAAGCCTCATCCGGGAATTAAACAAGAGAACCTTTTGCCCCGGTCGAAATTCCTTGAGCTTTATCTTCTTATCATGAGAAACTTTAACTTTTGCTTTGTATCTCCGGTTGGAATGGTAGGCTCCCTCTCGCATTTCATCCAATTGAACGAGTTGTGTTTTTCTCTTTTCACCCGCCAAAGATGGATCGAAATTCAAGAATCGGAGGGCCCATAATGCTTTGTGCTCCATCTCTACCGGGAGGTGACAAGTTTTGCCATAAACAACCTGAAACGGGGTTAGTCCTATAGGAGCTTTATAGGCGGTTCGATGCGCCCATAAAGCTTCATCCAATTTTTGCGACCAATCTTTTCGAGAACCCGAAACAGTTTTCTCAAGAATCTTTTTAATTTCTCTATTGGACACTTCGGCTTGACCATTCGCTTGCGGGTGATAGGGAGTCGTCACCTTATGCTTTACACCGTATTGTTTCAAAAGTTTTTGTAACAATGTATTGCAAAAGTGCGACCCGCCATCACTAATGAGCACCCTAGGCACACCAAACCGAGAAAAAATGTTTCTTTTCAAAAATTTGATAACGGTTTTGGCGTTGGCCTTAGGCGAAGCAATGGCCTCCACCCACTTAGACACGTAATCCACAGCCACAAGAATATATTCATTCGAAAACGACGATGGAAAAGGACCAACAAAATCAATCCCCCAACAATCAAATACCTCCACTTCCAACATGTTGTTCAAAGGCATTTCATCTCTTTTTCCTATACCTCCACTTTTTTGGCATTTATCACAAGACTTAGCGTGAGCATAAGCATCTTTGAATAGCGAAGGCCAATAGAATCCCGATTGTAGGACTTTGGTGGCCGTTCGCAATCCATTATAGTGTCCCCCACAAGGGGAATTGTGACAACGCCAAAGAATGTTGTTGGCTTCCTCATTTCTCACACACCTTCGTAGCAACCCATCGCTACTCAACCTAAAAATGTAAGGTTCGTCCCACACGTAATACTTAGCATCGGCTAAAAATTTCCGCTTCTCATTCCAAGTCAAATCCTCCGGCATTAATCCCGCGGACTTGTAATTTTCCATGTCGGCAAACCACGGCCGCTCTTGGATTGCAAATAACTTCTCATCCGGGAACTCCTCTGTTGTACCCCAAAATTTACCCTCCTCTTTCCCATTTCTTTTCTGGCTTATAATTCCATTGCATAATAATACATGCCATACCATGCATAGCATCCATCATAAGGAATATCAGATTCCAGGTATTCCGAATGGCACCAAAAAGAGTTCATTTCTCAATAAAGTGGATTTTGGGTTTCAGTGCGTTTTGGGCACTCTAGAAGGCGTATCCCTCATCTCCTTGGGTATTTTCTGTTGATTTTCGACTGGCACTTTCCTTTCATTATTATCCACGACCTTCGTTTGGAAGTCGAGAACGGATTTTGTGGGGAAGGCTCTCAAAGGAGTCATTTTCCCGGGCATATTAAGCTGATTTTTGTGCTGAACCGTGCATTTTGGCTCACCGAAAAGGCTTTATTTTCTAGATGGAAGCTCGGAATTGAGCGGGATCAATTTCTAAAATTCCGTATCAAAGTCCTCTACAACTTCTATTTGCAACTCGAGAGCTAATTCCTCACCGATCGGTACCAGAATTTTATCCTCTAAGTTTGATTTTTGAATTGAACTGAGCAATTTTCATCTGATGCGCGAAATTCGAAAAATCATATCTCACTCGATTTTTATCGAAACAGAACGGGACCGGTGCCAAAAGTTCATAAATCTTGTTAGCTTCAAATGTCCCAGAGACACGCATGTGCAAATTTCGATTAAAAAATCCTCGTCTGAGACATTCTCCCCACAGAGCGCAAATGAAATTCTGCACGTGTCAGTGGTCCAAAATCGATGCTGAAACTTCAAAAATTTCTATTTCCTTGACCATTCATCGGATCAAGTCGGGATTTTGATCCACGCAAGCAAAATTGCATTCCGGACACTTTTCGTTTACATTCCGACTCCGAATTCCGCACGGATTTGGCTGTTTTGGATTAATTACGAAAATTATTTGGATAATCATGATTAGCTTGTTGATTAAGGATCCAAAGCTATAAATAGATTTCCCTCTTCACAAATCACAACAACACATTCATTTGCTTAATTTCCCACTACCTCACACACTCAAATTCTCTCAAATTCCAAAAGCACAAAAACTCAAAAAAGCTTAAACTTCAATTTTCCCTCCAAGCAACCACCACAGGCCGCCACCGGACCACCGTGTACCACCGGCTTCTTTCACAGAGCGCGCTAAGCGCGACCCCCGCGCTGAGCGCGACCTGCGATTTTTGGTTTTCTCCATCGCAGCTTCTTCTACTTCGATCTAGATCATCCTCTCCTTCTTCTACACACATTCGACATGGAAGGAACGGTTTAATCTCGGTTTTCTCTTCAAGTTCAAGATTCAAGAGTTTCTTCTTCCTCTTCTCCAAATTCTCCATTGAATTTCAAGCTTTTCTGCAAAGATCCAAGCTTAATTCTGAAGTTCATCAACGATTCCTCATTGATTTGGTATTTTCTTTGAAGAGCACAAGGAATTCCTCTTCAATTTGATTCAAACTTCAAGTTCAAGTAAGTGTTAGGTTCAATAATCACTTATTTTAAGCTGTTTTGAACTTTCAGCTTTTCTTGAAATTGAATAATGAAATTGCATGCAAATTCAATGTAGATTCTAGGTCTTGAACTCATACACTTGAATTCCTTGATTTGAATTGGATTTTGCAATGTAACTGGTGTCGGTGTGAGAATTTTCATGCATAGCATACATACACTTGCATTTTCTTTGCATTCTAGCCACAAATTCACGCATCTTGCATCCTTTAATACATGCTCATGCATTGAAAGACATTTAGCTTGATTGAATTACTTTGGTACATGATGAATTAAGGTATAGCTTGCATTTGTGGTGTATCAACATGTAGTTTCCAAAGCACTTTGATCATTATGTACATCGTGCATTGTACATAGTTCATTCATTCGCATTCCAAGTGTTTGTGTTAATGTTTCACTTAGGATTTGACATGATTATTCCTTATTGCTTTGAGGTATACCATGCTCGCATTGAGACTTTGTATGTGGAATATTAGGTCACGTATACGACTTGCATCATAAGCATAATCATGCATCGACCTCCATTGTACACATTAGAATGATTTATACTTTCCCTTCCACACATGTTCATTCCTAGCATTGTACATGAGCATTGAAACTTCTTTTGCATTGCACTCCTAGCTTGTTCATGCATAACTTCACATGCGAGAACGTTAGAGTTGTTGATTTGCTTGCCATATATGTCCATGCACAACATTGCATACATAAACATGGAAATGGTTGATTCATCATTTGCATTCCCTATATGTCCACGCATAGCATTGCACACATGAACATGGAAAATATTGATTCATCGCTCGCATTCCGCATATATTCGTTCATAGCCTTGCACGAGCATCGGAATTGTCATTCCTCCTTTAGCATCCCAAGCATGTTCATGTCTTGACCCTCATTCATAAGCATCATAGCTATTTGTTTCCTTTGCTAGCATGCCGCACATGTTCATGCATAGCATCACGCATATGAGCATTGAAATCATGGTGTTAGCTTGCATTCCTATACATGTCTATGCATAACATGGCATACATGAGCATTGGAATAATTGCCCAGCTGCATGGGTCAACTTTCTGGCATGAAAACATCACAAGCAGTGTTACGGTGCAAAATAATTTTTCAGCGGGTTGCGGTCGCTCGGCGCCACGAGCTTGGCGTAAACATTCTGGAATTTTGGGTTGTTGGCCGCTCGGTATATATACGAGCGGCCTTGGTTTATTTTTACGATTTTTCGATTCGATGATGAGCAGTAGTCCCGGCTATGCAGCTCTGTTGCACTCACCTTTATGCGGGGATGCACGCGCACGTGTGCGGCTCGTTTTGTCCATATTCACACACTTTTCCTTTGCTTGCGTTTGGGTCTAACTCCCTTCTTGCGGTGTTTTGCATTTGTACACCACGTGTGCATTTCTATACTTGTTTTCTTGGGTCTAACTCCTTCTTGCGGTGTTTTGTGTTTGTACACCCGTGTACATCCTTTTGTTTGCTTTTGGGTCTAACTCCTTCTTGCGGACATTGTTGCTTCACATGCGCCGCGAGCGCATCCTCTTTGCTTTGATGCCTCGAGCTATTCTCACCGGTTTACTCTTATTGCATGGTCGCAGTACTTGAAGTTTTCTGGAGCATTTCATTAGCTTGCGTTGCTCTTCGGATTCCATATCCGTTCGGTTTTCGCTTCTGCTTTATTGCATTCTCTTCTGACTTTCCTAGATATCATGAGAAGTAGGGCTTCACTTTCTTTTGCCATGAGAAGTAGGAATAGAGATGCATGAAGGGGCTTCCGTAGTTGGAGCATGTTCAGGAACCCCTCTGGTTTATTTAAAGACCCGTTTAGGGCAATTCTACTTGTGATCTGTGCATATTTGCTTGTTTGTTTCTTGCAGGTTCCCTTTGTTAGGTTTGGTTCTTTAGCCTAGACTTTAGGATTCTCATCCTTTGCATGTTAACATAGGTAGAGATTCCCTCATCTGCAACCATAGGACTAACCTTTGTTTTGCTAGTTTCTTTTTGCATATTGCATGTAATAAAACTAAAACTTGCTTTTCCTTTCAAAAACAAAACACTTAATAATGGTTTAAACTCCTTTCTCAGGGTAAAAACAACCAACCAACACCAACTCTTTTTCGCCTTTGCGCGCTCTCTTTCTTTTTGTGTTTAAAACCTTTTCACGGTAAAAACACAAAACACACCAAAACATGTGAGCAGAACTACGGCGCTCGACTTTCCATTGCGCGGGAATCGTAGGCATCTTGTCACGGGCTCGACCGAAGCGAACTTTGTAAATACTTCCTTCTTTCCCGTGGTTTCTTTTTTTTTCTTTTCCTTTTGCATGCATGATTAGAGATTAAGCATAGATATAACACACCCATTAGATAGAAAGTAGAAGTGGATACCGTAGAGTACTACGGGCGTGTAGGGTGCTAATACCTTCCCTTCGTAATAGATTCCTTACCCTATCTCTCGGTCGCAAGACCGTGCCTTATCCTTTTAGGTTTTCGCGATCGTTCACCTTTCTCCTTTTGCGAGATAAAAAGCGTTCGATGGCGACTTCATTGATCTGTTATCGGATGATGTTCGGTAGGTTGTTTCATTGGCGACTTCAGGGATCGGAGACACTCTTTGGTCCGATCGAGTCGATCCTAGCTTTTATTTTCATGTCTATTGGGTGTTTATTTATTTGTTTATCT
Source organism: Vicia sativa (assembly GCA_021764765.1). Lineage (NCBI taxonomy): Eukaryota > Viridiplantae > Streptophyta > Magnoliopsida > Fabales > Fabaceae > Vicia > Vicia sativa. The sequence goes on along the minus strand of CM038796.1, from coordinate 256,632,443 downwards.
TTTTACCTTTCGCTTTATCATCTTTTGTATGCTTGCATTGCATTCTATGTGGCATATTTACGCTTTCATATATCTGTATCGGGCTGCTGCTTTGTCTTGGTTTTATCTCTTGATGCGGGTGGGTGTTACTTGAGGTAAAGGCCAACTACCGACGATGACATATAGGTTAGATGGATGTCCATGTCGAATCCCGCATCCGTGGTGCGTGTGAGGAGGCATGGAGTACCGAATCGACGAGATTCGATTGCGGTGCTCTCTACACCTGTTGTGTAGTCGGAAGTACTCGATAAAGGATCGTCGACTCGCATATCATTAGGGACATCTGTTGAGTCTAGAATCACCCTGCGAGTTGGGGCGGGATATCATTACTACAGGTACAGTTGGTGACTTGTTACTGTTGGTGACTCGGTTATTGATGGTGACTCGGTATTTTCTTGGTATTTTCTGGTATTTTCTGTGAGATTCTAGTTTGATGCCGGACCTTTGAACCTGTGACATCCAGCTACAGTTTCTATGTGATATCTTGGTTGTGTGACAAGTTTCAGACTTTGTGATACTTATCTGAGAGTTCGATCCGATGGTTCGATATGCGGATACATGATTCAAAACATTGCATTCATGAAATTTTTTACTTTTGCATATTTCTAACATGCATATTTGTTATTTCCAGGATTTCTTACCTTTGGGTCTAGTTGTCGGGTTGTTTTGAAAGATGGATACTGAAAAGAAGAGTAATCAGAGACGGCATCCAGTGTATAAATTTCCCACTCCTGCTCTCGAGAATCTCCTCTTGCTTGCCAACAAATCTCCACCTGAGAATGTTCTCACATTTACCCGGGATTATGGAAGGATTTTGACATGGTTGAAAGCTCCTTTGACTGATTATCAGAAGGACGGGCTCCAGGCCCTTTTCCAGTTCTATGACCGTGAATTGAGGTGCTTTGTATTCCCTGATTATTTGTTGATGCCCACATTGGAAGAGTATGCGGTATCCGGACATTCTATCACGCATCAAGTACCTTTTCATGCTTCCGTGGAGAGACCTACTGATGATCAAATCGCCAAAGCTCTTCATTTGCAAAAATCTGTGGTATCCGCCAATATCGCAAGCAAGGGTTCCATGAAAGGCTTTCATTTGGGTTGTCTTCTTCGAGAGGGTAATGCCAAAGTTGTCAAGGAGGATTGGAAAGGCTTCAATGCCATTCTAGCTTGTTGTATTTACGGGATGTGCTTATTCCCGAATGAGCCAAAGTTTGTTGACATGAACGCCATCTCTATTTTCATCCAACGTAATCCTATTCCGACTTTGCTAGGGGATGTTTATCATTCCCTTCACTCCAGAAGCTTCAAAGGCAAGGGCGGAGTTGTAAATTGGCTGTGCGCCATTGTTATACTATTGGTTTCAGGGTTTTCTTCCCCGAAACGGTGCTTTTGTTGACACTCGACATACCATGAGGTGGATTCCTAGATTGATGGGTCTCACATCTCACGATATTAATTGGAGTCGACGTGAGATGTCCAAGACCGAGTGTGAGAAGATTATCATCCGTTGCAGAGACTTTCCTAATGTCCCTCTCATGGGCATAAGGGGAGGTATCAATTACAATCCAACTCTTGCTGTGAGACAATTGGGTTACGCTTTGTTGGGACCTCCCGATGTTAATCTTGTGCGAGAAACTCTATATTATGATGGGCCTGATGTTGCCGGTATGATGGCTAGGGCTATTCAAGCATGGAAAAGCATCCGTCTTGAAGGAGGGCAGTATTTTGGCAAGAAAGATCCCACAGCCTATACTTCTTACATCCGATGGATTAAAGACAAGAATAGTGATCGTCAATGGCCTTCTCTTACTGGAGCAGCAGCCTTTTATCCACCAGAGTCAATACCAGATGTTGTTTCTAAAGGAGACTATGAGCGAGTGCTTGCTCGGAATCGACTTTTGCTTGAAGAAAAGGAGACATTAGCAGTAAACTGTCTTGTTGCAACTCAAACAAAGAACCAGTTGGCTCACGAGCTCAAGCACTTCAAAGGGGAAGCATCGGGTTCAACCAAGAAGAGGTCCAGAGTCGAAGATTTCTCTATTTCTCAGGAAGAGCACCGAAAAGTTGTTGTCGGCTTGGAAAAGAAGTATAAGGCTCAAATAGAAGACTTGAAGAAGCAAATGCATAATCAGAAGTTGGTGTATGAATCCCGTATCCCAAGAGAAAGAAGTTCAACTATCCGTTGCTGTTGGAAAGTTGGAACGTCTCAAGGTTCAATCGGTTGCACCAGAGGCAGAAGGATTTCCTATGTCGGATATCTAGATTTATGCTTTATTTGTCTTATGCAGAAGTCACCATCAGGCTGGTTGATGGGATTACTCCTTTTCCATGATTTACAAAAATGATTGATTCAAATGCTTGTAATCTTCTTCGATCCAATGATATTAGAATTTTCAGTATTCATTATCTTGTAAAATCCTAAAACTAGAGTCGAAGTGTTAAGAGTCCTGGAAAAGTTCAAATATGCCATTACATACATAACATGCATATCATTCATATATATACATGTCACGCATAACAGGTTTTATCCGGAGTTCTCATCCTCGGCTTCTGCTTTTATTTAGCAGAAAGATTGCAAACTTCCACCGTTACACGACTCGAAGCAACGAGAAGCGCGGATGGAACAACTTAGACATGGCGCGATGAAAGCGGATGGAGGCGGATGACTCGATTCATGGAAGTCATCACCAATATGAATCGAGGTCGACAGAGCGAGGGCTTTGGTTGAAAGGACTCGTTTAGAGGATGATCGGCGCATTCCGTTTGATGATGCTTCTGTGGGTCAACCCCGTGTTGAAATCAACAATGCCGATTTGGGTGTCAACGACCACCTTCGTGGTCAAGGTGCACACGTTATTGGTCGGTTTCCTCCTCCACCACCTACTCCACCTCAAGGCGTTTTCTTTGATGATGGGATGCAAGGGCATCGTATTCGGGGTCGCCCTCGTTCTCAGGGCGCAGATTTTGATCAGAATGATGAAGATTATTCAGTGAATGGCAGTGAAATTGACTTCCCCGCAGATGACCAGTCCGTTTGCTTGAAGAAGCGGTTGAAGGCGATTGAGGGTCGAGTTATCTGGCTAGATTTATCGATTTGGGTTTGGCACCTCGGTGAGGCTTCCTCCAAAGTTTAAAGTGCCAGTATTTGACAAGTATAATGGGACGACCTGTCCCAAAACTCATATCACTGCTTACTTCCGTAAGATGGCGGTTTATACTGAAGATAAGAGATTGTTGATGCACTTCTTTCAAGAGAGTCTTACTGGGGCATCTCTAGAGTGGTATATGCATCTGGAACGAAGCCATATCAGGACATGGCATGATCTTGTGAATGCTTTTCTCCTGCAGTATCAGTTCAACATTGATATGGCTCCCAATCGCACACAGTTGTTGGGTTTGTCTCAAAAATCGGGGCAGACATTTAAAGAGTATGCTCAGGAGTGGAGAGAACTTGCTGCTAGAGTTCAGCCACCCATGGTTGAGCGAGAAATGATCGATATGTTCACCAGTACTCTGTCTGGACACTATTATGTTGCATGCAGTACTTCTGCAAGCTTTGCTGAAATGGTCCGATACGGTGAACGGATCGAAAGTGGGCTGAAGTCTGGTAAAATCCAACAGGTTGAAGGAAGTTCTTCTGGTGTCAAGAAAGCATACAGTGGTCATCCCAAGAAGGAAAAGGGAGAGGCCAGCGCTGCTGTATATGGTGGAAGAGGCAAAGCCCAGGTCAATGCAGTGACCATATCCGCTTCCCAACCTCAAAATCAGCAAGCTCCGCGTCAGCAGAATCAAAGACAACAAGAGAATCGTGCTCCTAGGAGATTTGATGCTATTCCTTTGAGCTATTCAGATTTGTTTGTCCGTTTGAATGACCTTAAGCTGGTTACTCCGAAACCTGCATTTGCACCCCCTCCCCTGGATAAACGGCCCAGGAATTATGATGCTAGCGCCAGTTGTGAATTCCATTCCGGAACCTTGGGGCATAGTATTGAAAACTGTTACGCATTCAAATGCAAAGTGCAAGACCTCATTGATTCAAAGACTATCGAATTAGAGGCTCGACCACAAGTTGCCGGACCTAATGTTACCCAGAACCCAATGCCGCGTCATGGGGCTGTCCAAGCCGTGATGGAAGATGGGAAGGTCCTTAATCTGATAATGAATGTTGATCTGGTGAAAACGCCTTTGCCTTTTGTCAAGAAATATTTGATTGAAAGAGGTGTCTTTCCGGGTTGTGAAGTTGTTTGTGACAGGTGTGAACATTGTTCCAATGGGTGTGCAAATCTGAAAGCTGGAATTCAGGGTTTGATTGATGATGGCCAGTTGCAATTTGATCAGGGCCGAAAGGATGAGAAGGTTGAGACGCGGGTTGTATCTATGATTACCATTCCTTATACTCCAATTGTGATCGCTGCGCCAACAAAGTCTATTCCCTTAACGATTACCAAACCTGGTCCATTGCCATACGAGAGTGATAAAGCTGTGCCATGGCACTATGGGTCTGATGTTTATTACCATGGGGTGAAACAAGAAGACGTCCATTCTCCAACTGAGAAGGGTGAGGTGCTGGATGTTGTCAATACTGATAATATTGCTGGAAGTAGCGGTGCGACCCGAAGCGGACGGATTTTCTCTGATCCAGCAATACAACTCAAGGCGGATGCTGCTGCCAAAGCTAGGGCAAGCAACCTATGAAGCAACCAGACTTGCAAAATGCCAATCGATCCGAGAAGGATATAGAAGAGATTATGAAGTTTATCCGCAAGAGTGACTTCCGAGTGATTGACCAGCTTGCTCAGACACCCGCCAAAATTTCTATTCTTTCATTGCTACGAGATTCTGAGGTACACAGAAATGCCTTGATGAAGCAGTTAAGCACCGCTTTTGTGCCACAAGAGATCTCGGTTGGCGGTTTGAAAACGTGTGTGCAAGTATATCGGCCAACAACGGTTTGGGTTATACTGGATGTGATCTACCAGGAAGGTCGGAACCATAATAGAGCTTTGCATATTTCCATAGAATGTCGGGGCACCACTTTGTCTCGAGTGTTGGTTGATACTGGTTCCTCGCTGAATGTGATTCCCAAATCCGCACTGATGAAGATAGACTATGGAGGTCTCGAACTTCGCCCTAGTGATCTGATTGTAAAAGCATTTGATGGCTCTAAACGATCTGTTTTTGGAGAGGTGGATCTCCCCATCAAAGTTGGCCCTCAGCTCTTTGTTTCAACATTCTTTGTCATGGACATTCAACCTGCCTATTCTTGCCTCTTGGGCGTCCATGGATCCACAAAGTGGGCGGTCACATCAACTTTTCACCGTGAAATACCCGTTGAAGGAAAACTATCACGATCATCTTTGAAGAAGAATACATCGTAAGCCATCTTGCTTCCTTCCGCTACGTCGAGGTCGATGGTGAAATTCATGAAACCCCATTTCAAGGCTTTGAGACGGTACACATGTTGAAGACCCCTCAACAGGAGGAGGCTAAGAAAGATAAACCCGAATCTTCCATGGCATCTTTGAAAGATGCAAAAGCTGTGGTTGAGGCTGGACGCCCTGAAGGTTGGGGCCGTGTGGTGGAGGTAGCTCCCAAATTCAACAAATGCGGGTTGGGTTTTGACCATTGCGTTCAAAGCACCCAATTTGAATACTCCTGTGAGATTTTCTAGTGCTGGCACCGGTTCCGGGCAAGCAAACGCCGTGGATGATTCTGACAATGAGTTTGATATTGACAAGTGGATCCGTCCGGTGTCCGGCATGGAGCTTAACAATGGACCTCTGCGTCCGATCCACGATGGTCAAAGTAATTTTCTTTTTGTTTCGTTATCATGCAATAATTCACGTATTACCCAAGACACGATTGAATCATATGTAGGCCACCTTGTTTGTATATGCAACATTTTTATCATGAAATAAAACGTCTTTTCATTCAAATGTTTTGTTCCTTTTCCTTCAATTTTACATCACAATTTTAAAGCATAAAATGGCAATGCTTTATTTTTCTTTTATCATCTAAAAAATTAAAATAGGCATTAAAATCAATTCGCAGTATAATCCCACACTCTAATGGATCCCTTTGATACGACTCTGCTATCACTCTTTATGACTTCGATAATCCGATCAACCAAGAAGAAGAGGGTGAGGAAGATTGTGAGCTCCCTAAAGAGATAGCAAGAATGTTAGAACAAGAGGAAAAGGTTATTCAACCGCATCGGAAGAGATTGAGAATGTGAATTTGGGCAATGATGATGTGATCGAGAGAGGTTAAAATCGGGGCGCTTTGGAAGGCAGTGAAGCAGATTGATTGAATTACTCCGAGTATTCGATATCTTCGCTGGTCTTATGAAGACATGCAGGTTGGATACCGATATTGTGGTGCCCTGCCTTTGAAAGAGGAATGCCCTCTGTTGCGAAACTTGAAGAACTCATCACGAGATGTCTAAGAAGATCAAAGAGGAAGTCAAACAACTTGATGGGCTTTAAGTCATTTCTTATCCCCATGGGTTGCCAACATTGTTCGTGCCCAAGAAAGATGGCAAAGTTAGAATGTGTGTGGATTACGGGATACGAGCAGCAAGTCAGAAGGATGACTTTCCTCTTCCCCATATTGACATATTGGTGGATAACACACTCACGCAAAAGTGTTTTCATTCATGGATGGCTTTTAGGGTATAATCATTAAGATGGCACGGAAGACATGGCTAAAACAACTTTCATTACCCCATGGGAACTTTACATTACAAGGTGATGCCTTCGGATTGAAAAATGCCGGGCAACTTATGCAATGGTAACTCTTTTTCATGATATGATCCACAAAGAGATTGAAGTGTATGTCGACATGATTGCTAAATCTCGGGATGAAGAAGAACATCGGTACACCTCTGAAATTGTTTGATCGGTTGAGGAAGTTCAGATTGAGGCTGAATCCGAACAAGTGTACATTCGGCGTACGATCCGGTAAGCTGTTAGGCTTTGTTGTAAGTGAAAGAGGCGTCGAGGTTGATCCTGCTAAAATAAAAGCAATTCAAGAAATGCCTGAACCAAGAACTGAGAAAGAGGTCCGTGGCTTTCTAGGGAGGTTAAACTACATCTCTAGATTCATCTCCCACATGACTGCCACATGCGAACCAATCTTCAAATTGCTTAAAAAGGATCAGATGGTCAGGTGGAATGACGATTGTCAAGTCGCATTCGATAAGATAAAAAAGTATCTGCAGGAACCTCCAATTCTTATGCCTCCCGTGGAGGGTAGGCCGTTGATCATGTATTTGACAGTGCTTGAAAGCTCGATGGGGTGCGTGCTGGGCCAACATGACGAATCTGGTCGAAAAGAGCATGCAATATACTACCTAAGCAAAAAGTTTACCGACTGTGAAACAAAATATTCACTGCTCGAGAAAACTTGCGTGCTTTAAGTGGTGCTTTCGCCGACTAAATATGTTGACCCACACAACCTTGTTGATATCCAAAATGGATCCGATCAAGTACATATTTGAGAAGCCGACTTTGTGGGCGGATCGCGAGATGGCAAATGATCTTGACAGTATGACATCAAAATACTACTCGAAAGCTATCAAGAGTAGTGTGTTGGCGGACTATGTTGCCCACCAACCAGTGGATGATTATCAGCCGATGAGATTTGAATTTCCTGATGAGGATATAATGTCGTTCGGGTTGTAACATCCGAGTCCGGACGAGGGACCCGAACCAGGATCCAGGTGGTCTTTGGTCTTTGATGGAGCCTCCAACGCGTTAGGCAATGGTGTTGGTGCGATAATTACTACTCGGACGGTCACCATATTCCGTTCACACTCGAATTTGCTTTGATTGCACCAATAACATGGTGAGTATGAGGCTTGCATCTTTGGTATCGGCGATTGATTTGAGAATTAAGCATCTGAAAGTGTATGGAGACTCTGCACTTGTGATTTGTCAAATTAACGGAGACTGGGAGACTCGTCATCCAAATCTAATCCCCTACAGAGAGCATGTGATGAAGTTGATTCCTTACTTCGAGGAAATCACTTTCGATCACATCTCGCGGAAGAGAACAACCTAGCTGATGCTTTGGCCACCCTAGCATCCATGTTTAAAGTCAAATGGGCTAATGAAGCGCCTTCGATAACTATTCAGAGATTGGATGAGCCGGCCTTTTGCTTTGAGATCGAAGCAGAGAAAGATGGTAATCCTTGGTTCTACGATGTCAAGCGATATCTTGAGACTCAAGAGTATCCTGATGAAGCTTACATAAGATAGAAGTTCTTGAGAAGATTCTCCGAAGTTCTTCCTCAACAACGGTGTGCTATACCGTAGACATCATGACGGGCTGTTGCTCAGATGTGTTGGTAAAGATGAAGCTGCAAAGATCATCGAAGAAATGCATGAGGGCTCATTCGGAACTCATTCCAGTGGGCACACTATGGCTAAAAAGATCTTGCGAGCTGGATATTATTGGTCGACCATGGAAGTTGATTGCTTTAATCATGCTCGAGTTTGTTACAAATGCCAAGTATACGCTGACAAGGTGCACGTGCCACCGTCGCCTTTGAATGTTTTGACCTCTCCTTGGCCATTTGCTATGTGGGGCATCGATATGATCGGAAAGATTGAGCCGACAGCGTCCAACGGACATCGCTTCATTCTGGTTGCAATAGATTACTTCACCAAATGGGTTGAAGCAGCATCCTATGCAAGCGTCACCCAACAAGTGGTCGCTCGTTTTATCAAGCACAATATCATCTGCCGTTACGGGATTCCCGACAAGATCATCACAGATAATGGGTCGAATCTTAACAACAAGATGATGAAGGAGCTTTGTGAGTCTTTCAAGATCAAGCACCACAATTCATCGCCATATCGCCCGAAAATGAACGGAGCTGTTGAAGCGGCGAATAAGAACATTAAAAAGATTGTGCAGAAAATGGTAGTAACCTATCGGGATTGGCATGAGATGTTGCCTTTCGCATTGCATGGTTACAGGACTACCACTCGTACTTCAACGAGGGCAACTCCATTTTCTCTTGTTTATGGCATGGGCGTGCTTCAATCGAGTTCGATCCTTCATTAAGAATCATGAAAGGCCGAGCTTGATGAAGGCGAGTGGGTGCGAACCGCTTAGACCGGCTATGCCTCATTGACGAGAAGCGATTGGCGGTTCGGACATGGGCGGTTACCAACAGAGGATGAAGAGAGCATTTGACAAAAGAGTGCGACCTCAGAATTACCAACCTGGTGACCTTGTGCTAAAGAGGATAATCCTTCCCCAAGGAGACCCGCGGGGCAAATGGACACCAAACTACGAAGGGCCGTTTGTTGTAAAGAAAATCTTTTCAGGTGGCGCCATGATGCTCGCAACAATGGACGGAGAAGACTTCCCACTACCCGTAAACGCGGACGTAGTCAAAAAATACTATGCATAGGCATGCTTAGCAGATCAATGGTCGCACTCTATGGCAACATCTCGAGTTACTCCGAAGGGCATGTGATCAAGCCAATCACCTTTTCGGGAAAAGCGAAGTGATGAGATAGTTGGAGTTATAAGACTGATAGCAGGGTTGAAACCTAAAGAGGATCCGTTGTCGCATTGCCATGCGTTTTAGTTTTCCTCTTATTTTACTTTTGCAATTGCCTCTTTTCAGGAATTGCTTCCTATTGTACTTGTCTGTTTACAGGCACACTTTCGATAAATAAAATGAGTTTTTGCTTGTCAATTAATTTCTTGCATTTACTGATTTGTTTGCAAAAGACGTTCAAAGTTTTGTGGTAAAATTTTGCATATATAAACATTGTTGGTTTTACCATGATCAGAAACTTTTGAATATTGCTTTAAGGCTTGAGTGACCTGGATGGCAGACAAACTTGTCACATCATGCCAGGGTCACTCCACTAACTTTGTATTGCAGGTTGCCCAATTGCACCAGTAAGGAGACGGATCGGGTTTCTCCGTGCTATCTCCCCAGCGGATGTCCTTTAGAATTCGGGATGTGCTATTTCTTCTTACCCCTGCAGAGATGATCATCCCCAACGGATTCGCCTCTCGAAACATGCCTAATGCGAATGCCAGTGCATCTTGGCTTCTCCCCGGAAGAGTCGAGACATGCCTCTCCTGATTCTCCTAGTGAAGTCGCTTGGCCATTCAGCTTCCCCAGCGGTCAACACGTGTTTGTCCCTAGCCAGAGTTGTGGTGGGTAACGGTGGAAGATCTTTTCTTGGGGTATATATTCTATTTCCCCAAGCAGACCTCTGTCCAACTGACAGGTTTCTCGTGGCATCATTTCCTCAACAGGCTCATCAAGCAAGATTCAGTTGTTTTGAGAGATTTTTTGGGCATTTCTCGATGCTCTAATCTCCGGATGAGTTCTTATTTCATTCACTTCACATATGTCTTGCAAGCATGCATCATTACATTGACATAATCCCTTAAAAGAGTCATACATCTCATAGGATTATAGGCCAGAAATGCATTTCATCCCCAGTGATGTTCCAATGTCTCTCTGAAATCCCAGCAAGGATAGCTTTTGAGGTGTGGGGGCATTTTCTTTGGTGTTGAAGCCGCCAGTCCCATCTGGTGCAACACGTCTTCTGGTGTTGAAGCTGCCAGTTCCATCTGGTGCAACACATTCCTTGGTGTTGAGGCTGCCAGTATTCTCTGGTGCAACACGCCCTTTGGTGTTGAAACTGCCGGCTCTTACCCCGGTGCAACACGTCTTCAGCAAGCCCTACCCTTGCTTTCTTCTTTTAGCACAAGAGTTGAGTCGCTACCAATTCTTGGTCAAGGTCGAGCATCTCTCTTTCCTTACGCATGATGCAAGTTGCTCGATTGTGTGTGAAGCACGGTCGGCATTTCGGTCTTCGTCTTCGTTGAAGCCGCCGACATCCCACGGTGCAACGATTCTCGGGGAGGTCTTACTCACTGCCTTTTGGGAACAAATACCCCCTTTGTCTCCCTTCTCGAGTGTAGCGTTCGAGTCGATAAAGCCTAATCGGCACCTTTAGTCTTTGCATCACAAACCATGGTGTCGGGCGTAAATGTGGTTAGTCTACTTGGTGTATCTAGTCTTTATTTCCACTTGCATGACCGGTCCTTCCACGGCATTGTGGGTCTTTTGAAAATAAGAATACTCTTGTTTTCTCCTCTTGAGAGTCTAATCGGCGTTTTCGGTCTTTGCATCACAAACCCGCCCGGTGTCGGCGTAAATGTGGTTAGTCGGTTTGCGTATCTAGTCTTTGCTTCGCTTGCATGTCGGCTCTCCCACGGCGTTGCGGATTGAATTGGGTAGAGGCCAATTCTTCTCAGGACAGGTCCTACTCCTGTGCCTTTTCGGGAACAAGGATCCCTTTGTCTCCCTTCTCAGAGTGTAGTGTTCTGAGTCAGTAAAGCCTACTCGGCATTTTCTAGCCTTTGCATCACTAACCCGTCCGGTTATTCCCTGGCGTAATGTGGTAGCCTAGTCAGTGTATCAAGTCTTTGCTTCCGCTTGCGTGTCAGCTCTCCCCTGACATTGCGGATTGAATTGGGTAGAGGCCAATTCTTCTTGGGTCAGGTTAGCACTTGCACTTGCCTTCACAGAGTTCAGCATTTATTCTGTGCTTTCTTTGGTTGTGGCCCAGTTAAGCTCTGGCGCAACATGCTCCTTTTCTCCAGTGAGGTTCCTTAGAATTTTGGAATGTCCACACCTATCTCTTGATGCAGCTTTTGGGATTCAGAGTGTAAATTTCTGGGTCCGTTTTGGTATTCAATCACCTCATACCTTGTCGCTCGAAAGGCATAAGCCACCTCGCTTCCATGCTAGAGGATGATTGAATAGGGGCAGCTGTTGTACCCCAAAATTTACCCTCCTCTTTCCCATTTCTTTTCTGGCTTATAATTCCATTGCATAATAATACATGCCATACCATGCATAGCATCCATCATAAGGAATATCAGATTCCAGGTATTCCGAATGGCACCAAAAAGAGTTCATTTCTCAATAAAGTGGATTTTGGGTTTCAGTGCGTTTTGGGCACTCTAGAAGGCGTATCCCTCATCTCCTTGGGTATTTTCTGTTGATTTTCGACTGGCACTTTCCTTTCATTATTATCCACGACCTTCGTTTGGAAGTCGAGAACGGATTTTGTGGGGAAGGCTCTCAAAGGAGTCATTTTCGGGCATATTAAGCTGATTTTTGTGCTGAACCGTGCATTTTGGCTCACGAAAGGCTTTATTTTCTAGATGGAAGCTCGAATTGGCGGGATCAATTTCTAAAATTCCGTATCAAAGTCCTCTACAACTTCTATTTGCAACTCGAGAGCTAATTCCTCACCGATCGGTACCAGAATTTTATCCTCTAAGTTTGATTTTGAATTGAGCGAGCAATTTTCATCGATCGTGAAATTAAAAATCATATCTCACTCGATTTTATCGAAACAGAACGGGACCGGTGCCAAAAGTTCATAAATCTTGTTAGCTTCAAATGTCCCAGAGACACGCATGTGCAAATTTCGATTAAAAAATCCTCGTCTGAGACATTCTCCCCACAGAGCGCAAATGAAATTCTGCACGTGTCAGTGGTCCAAAATCGATGCTGAAACTTCAAAAATTTCTATTTCCTTGACCATTCATCGGATCAAGTCGGGATTTTGATCCACGCAAGCAAAATTGCATTCCGGACACTTTTCGTTTACATTCCGACTCCGAATTCCGCACGGATTTGGCTGTTTTGGATTAATTACGAAAATTATTTGGATAATCATGATTAGCTTGTTGATTAAGGATCCAAAGCTATAAATAGATTTCCCTCTTCACAAATCACAACAACACATTCATTTGCTTAATTTCCCACTACCTCACACACTCAAATTCTCTCAAATTCCAAAAGCACAAAAACTCAAAAAAGCTTAAACTTCAATTTTCCTTCCAAGCAACCACCACGGGCCAGGACCACCGTGTACCAAGGCTTTCACAGGGCTAAGCGCGACCCAGCGCGACCTGCGATTTTGGTTTCTCCATCGCAGCTTCTTCTGCCGATCTAGATCATCCTCTCCTTCTTCTACACACATTCGACATGGAAGGAGCGGTTTAATCTCGGTTTTCTCTTCAAGTTCAAGATTCAAGAGTTTCTTCTTCCTCTTCTCAAATTCTCCATTGAATTTCAAGCTTTTGCAAAGATCCAAGCTTAATTCTGAAGTTCATCAACGATTCCTCATTGATTTGGTATTTTCTTTGAAGAGCACAAGGAATTCCTCTTCAATTTGATTCAAACTTCAAGTTCAAGTAAGTGTTAGGTTCAATAATCACTTATTTTAAGTTTTTGAACTTTCGCTTTTCTTGAAATTGAATAATGAAATTGCATGCAAATTCAATGTAGATTCTAGGTCTTGAACTCATACACTTGAATTCCTTGATTTGAATTGGATTTTGCAATGTGGTGTCGGTGTGAGAATTTTCATGCATAGCATACATACACTTGCATTTTCTTTGCATTCTAGCCACAAATTCGCATCTTGCATCCTTTAATACATGCTCATGCATTGAAAGACATTTAGCTTGATTGAATTACTTTGGTACATGATGAATTAAGGTATAGCTTGCATTTGTGGTGTATCAACATGTAGTTTCCAAAGCACTTTGATCATTATGTACATCGTGCATTGTACATAGTTCATTCATTCGCATTCCAAGTGTTTGTGTTAATGTTTCACTTAGGATTTGACATGATTATTCCTTATTGCTTTGAGGTATACCATGCTCGCATTGAGACTTTGTATGTGGAATATTAGGTCACGTATACGACTTGCATCATAAGCATAATCATGCATCGACCTCCATTGTACACATTAGAATGATTTATACTTTCCCTTCCACACATGTTCATTCCTAGCATTGTACATGAGCATTGAAACTTCTTTTGCATTGCACTCCTAGCTTGTTCATGCATAACTTCACATGCGAGAACGTTAGAGTTGTTGATTTGCTTGCCATATATGTCCATGCACAACATTGCATACATAAACATGGAAATGGTTGATTCATCATTTGCATTCCCTATATGTCCACGCATAGCATTGCACACATGAACATGGAAAATATTGATTCATCGCTCGCATTCCGCATATATTCGTTCATAGCCTTGCACGAGCATCGGAATTGTCATTCCTCCTTTAGCATCCCAAGCATGTTCATGTCTTGACCCTCATTCATAAGCATCATAGCTATTTGTTTCCTTTGCTAGCATGCCGCACATGTTCATGCATAGCATCACGCATATGAGCATTGAAATCATGGTGTTAGCTTGCATTCCTATACATGTCTATGCATAACATGGCATACATGAGCATTGGAATAATTGCCCAGCTGCATGGGTCAACTTTCTGGCATGAAAACATCACAAACAGGTGTTCTGGTGCAAAAATAATTTTTCAGCAGGTTGCAGGTCGCGCTCAGCGCCACCAGAGCGCGCTGAGCGCCAAACATTCTGGAATTTTGGGTTGACTGACGCGCTCAGCGCGGTATACCGCGCTGAGCGCGCCCTTCTGGTTTATTTTTTCTGATTTTTTCGATTCTGATGATGAACAGTAGTCCCCTTGGCTATGCTTGGCTACTGTTTGCACTCACCTTTATGCAGGGATGCACGACGCATACGTATGCGGCTCGTTTTGTCCATATTCACACACTTTTCCTTTGCTTGCGTTTTGGGTCTAACTCCCTTCTTGCAGGTGTTTTGCATTTGTACACCCACGTGTGCATTTCTATACTTGTTTTCTTGGGTCTAACTCCCTTCTTGCAGGTGTTTTGTGTTTGTACACCCACGTGTACATCCTTTTGTTTGCTTTTTGGGTCTAACTCCCTTCTTGCAGACATTGTTGCTTCACATGCGCACGAACGCGCATCCTCTTTGCTTTGATGCCTCGAGCTATTCTCACCGGTTTACTCTTATTGCATGGTCGCAGTACTTGAAGTTTTCTGGAGCATTTCATTAGCTTGCGTTGCTCTTCGGATTCCATATCCGTTCGGTACTCGCTACACTGTTTATTGCATTCTCTTACAGCTTTCCTAGATATCATGAGAAGTAGGGCTTTACAGCTTTCTTTTGCCATGAGAAGTAGGAATAGAGATGCATGAAGGGGCTTCCGTAGTTGGAGCATGTTCAGGAACCCCTCTGGTTTATTTAAAGACCCGTTTAGGGCAATTCTACTTGTGATCTGTGCATATTTGCTTGTTTGTTTCTTGCAGGTTCCCTTTGTTAGGTTTGGTTCTTTAGCCTAGACTTTAGGATTCTCATCCTTTGCATGTTAACATAGGTAGAGATTCCCTCATCTGCAACCATAGGACTAACCTTTGTTTTGCTAGTTTCTTTTTGCATATTGCATGTAATAAAACTAAAACTTGCTTTTCCTTTCAAAAACAAAACACTTAATAATGGTTTAAACTCCTTTCTCAGGGTAAAAACAACCAACCAACACCAACTCTTTTTCGCCTTTGCGCGCTCTCTTTCTTTTTGTGTTTAAAACCTTTTCACCAGTAAAAAACACAAAACACACCAAAACATGTGAGCCGAACTACGGCGCTCTGACTTTCCCATTGCACGCGGGAATACGTAGGCATCTTGTCACGGGGCTCGACCGAGCGAACTTTGTAAATACTTCCTTCTTTTCCCCGTGGTTTCTTTTTTTTTCTTTTCCTTTTGCATGCATGATTAGAGATTAAGCATAGATATAACACACCCATTAGATAGAAAGTAGAAGTGGATACCGTAGAGTACTACGGGCGTGTAGGGTGCTAATACCTTCCCTTCGCGTAATAGATTCCCTTACCCTATCTCTCGGTGCAAGGCGATGCCTTATCCCTTTTAGGTTTTCGCGATGCGTTCACCTTTCTCCTTTTGCGAGATAAAAAACGTTCGATGGCGACTTCATTGATACAGTTATCGGATGATGTTCAGCCGGTTGTTTCATCCTCCTTCACTTCTTTTTCCTTGTCCGTAATTTTCACGTTCACTAAGCGAGACAAATGATCTGCTACCAAATTCTCCGAACCCTTTTTATCTCGGACCTCTAAATCAAATTCTTGCAAAAGGAGAATCCATCAGATTAACCTTTGTTTAGAGTCTGGTTTGATAAGCAGATATTTTATCGCGGAATGATCCGTGAAAACCACAACTTTCGAACCAATAAGGTAAGGACGAAACTTTTCCAATGCATATACAATTGCGAGCAACTCTTTTTCGGTTGTTGCGTAATTGATTTGAGCATCATTCAAAACTTTGCTCGCATAATGAATAGCTTGGAAAATTTTGTTCTTCCTTTGGCCAAGCACGGCTCCCACCGCATAATCACTAGCGTCACACATCAATTCGAAATCAAGTTTCCAATTAGGCGCGGTGATTATGGGT
This sequence comes from Vicia sativa, assembly GCA_021764765.1. Classification (NCBI taxonomy): domain Eukaryota; kingdom Viridiplantae; phylum Streptophyta; class Magnoliopsida; order Fabales; family Fabaceae; genus Vicia; species Vicia sativa. The sequence goes on along the minus strand of CM038796.1, from coordinate 256,616,029 downwards.
GCATTTATCAAATTTTCCTTCAATTTTTCAAAAGCTATTAAACAATCTTTATCAAACAAGAAAGACTTATCTTTGTTGAGCAAATTGCTCAAAGGCTTGGCTATCTTTGAGAAGTCTTTGATGAATCTTCGATAGAATCCCGCATGTCCTAGAAAGCTCCGAATGCCTTTGACATTGGTAGGTGGGGGAAGTGTCTCGATAACATCAATTTTTGCTTTGTCGACCTCAATTCCTCTTGAAGATATCTTGTGGCCAAGGACAATTCCCTCGGTCACCATGAAGTTGCATTTTTCCCAATTCAAGACCAAATTGGTATCCACACACCTCTTCAAGACGGTGTCCAAAATTTCCAAGCATAAATCAAATGATGCTCCAAAGACGGAAAAGTCATCCATAAAAACTTCAATTGTTTTCTCAATCAAATTGGCAAATATAGCTTGCATGCACCTTTGAAACGTTGTCGGCACATTGCATAAGCCGAAAGGCATACGCCTATACGCGAATATTCCAAAAGGACATGTGAAAGCCGTTTTCTCGTGATCTTTCGGATTCACCGATATTTGATTGTACCCCGAATAACCATCCAAGAAGCAATAGTATTGTTGTCCCGCGAGCCTTTCTAACATTTGGTCCATGAACGGAAGAGAAAAGTGATCCTTCCTCGTTGCTTTGTTAAGCCTCCGGTAGTCGATGCACATTCTCCACCCCGTTACTTTTCTTGTTTGCACGAGTTCATCCTTATCATTAGACACAACCGTCAACCCTCCTTTTTTTGGAACCACATGCACCGGGCTCACCCAAGTACTATCCGAAATCGGATGAATCATTCCCGCTTCTAACATTTTCACTACTTCTTTCCGAACTACTTCCTTCATCACCGGATTCAAACGCCTCTGAGGTTGGGCTACCGGCTTGTACTCCTCCTCCATCATAATGTCATGCATACAATAGGCCGGGCTTATGCCTTTCAAATCGGCTAAAACCCAACCAATCACATTTTTGTTAGATTTCAAAACTTGAATTAAACTTCCCTCCTCCTTCTCCGACAATGTATTACTTATGATTACGGGCTTTTTACCTCCCTCCTCAAGAAACACATACTTCAAATGAGATGGGAGAACTTTCAACTCAAGCTTTGGCTCTTCATCTTTTGGATCATTTTTCAAAATTTCCACTTCTTCCTCCCATGGGTGCATTTCCTTGGAAATCTCCATTCCTTCTAAACACTCCTCAAGACCTTGACTATCATCATCATCATTCACTTCTTGGGTTGCTTCTTCAATAACATCAATTTTGAAACAATCTTTCTTATCAATGGGATGCTTCATTGCTTCAAAAAGATTAAAGCAAATCTCTTCATCTTGAACTCTCACCTTCATTAAGCCATCATCAATGTCAATCATCATTCTAGCCGTCTTCATGAATGGTCTTCCAAGAATTAAAGGTGCATCCACGTCTTCCTCCATGTCTATCACAACAAAATCAACCGGGAAAAAGAATTTGTCCACTTTTACCAACAAGTCTAAAGCTACACCGTGCGGGCGAGTAATAGACTTGTCCGCCAATTGCAATGTCATTTTTGTAGACTTTAATTCAATCTCCCCCAACCTCTTTACAATGGATAATGGAATCAAATTGATACTTGATCCCAAATCAATTAATCTTTTTCCGACATAGACATCCCCAATGGTAACGGGTAAGGTTACACGCCCCGGATCACTTTCTTTTTTCGGAATAGTGCGTTGAATTATTGCACTACAACTTGCATCCACCATTATAGTTTCTTGATCCGTGTACCGCTTCTTTTTTGTCAATATATCCTTCATGAATTTTTCATATTTCAGCATTTGCTCTAATGCCTCGGTGAATGGAATATTAATTTGCAATTGCTTAAAAATATCCATAAACCGAGCATAGTGCTTTGCATCATCCTTTTTAGAAGGAAGGTGAGGAAATGGTAAGTTCCTTAACGGATAAGTTACTTCCTTCTCTTTTCCCTTTCTCATTTTCTTCTTCTTTTCCTCCACTTTCTCCTTTTCAACTACACCATTCTCCTTTTCATTTTCAACTACCACCTCATTTTCAACTACCACCTCATTTTCAACTAAATCATCCTCCACATCATCATCATCATTTTTTTCTACTACAACCTCATCATCTTTTTCAACTACCTCTTCCTCCACTACTACTTCTTCATCCTTCTCCACAACTTTCTTTTTCCTTTCAACCACTTTCCTTTTCTCATCACAAACTCTACCACTTCTAGTTGTAATGGCTTTGCAATGCTCCTTAGGATTTGCTTGAGTAGTTGGGGAAAATGATGTCGAAGCACTTTGTTCGGAAAGTTGCTTAGCTAGTTGCCCCACTTGAGTTTCCAAATTCTTGATAGATGCCTCCGTGCTCTTTTGATTAGCCATAAAAGCTTGCATAAATTGAGCTAGAGTGTCTTGAATGTTGGAAGATCTCACTTGATTTTGAGGTTGATTTTGTGGTTGAGCTTGATTTTGATTTTGAGTTTGATATGGATTTTGCCTACCTTGATTGTTGTTGTCTTGCCTCCACCCGCCTTGATAACCTTGGTTACCCCTTTGTTGGTAACCTTGGCCTTGGTTTTGATAAGGGTAAGGAGCTCGTTGTTGGTATCCTTGCCCTTGGTTGGCCATATAGTTAGCTTCCTCATTTTCCGGAGGACAAAATCCGGTTTTATGATCTCCTTTACACAATTCACAACAAGCTATTTGGTGAGCTTGCTTACTTGATGTTCCTTGTAACTCCATGATTTTTTGAGGGAGTCTAGCCATTTGTTTTGTCAATTCTTCAACTTGTTTCGCAACCAATTTGTTTTGCGCCACAAGTGCTTCGTGACTCGAACCAATTTCTAGAACTCCCGTTTTCACTTGTACACCTCCTTGATCATGTTGAGTTTGATGATCATTCCTACCCATCTTCTCAATTATTTGGATTGCTTCATATGGTGTTTTTGCCATCAAAGAACCTTCCGCCGTGGCATCCAACAACAATTTGTGTTGAGGTTGGAGACCATTTCGGAAAATATGAATTTGGGTAAGCTCGTCAAAACCATGGCTAGGACACTTCCTAAGCATAGACTTGTACCTTTCCCAAGACCGATTCAAAGGCTCGTTTACTCCTTGTGAAAATACCGAGATTGCGGTCTTTGCCTCCATGAAACGTGATTGAGGGAAAAATCTTTCAAGGAATTTTTCCTCCAAAACATTCCAATTTGTCATTGTTTCTTGCAATTGGTCTACATACCAATCTTTTGCCTTCCCCACTAGAGAATGAGGGAAGAGCCTTTGAAAGTATTGCTCTTCTTGGTCTTCTGGAGCCCCGGCCGCTCCCGCGATCTCATAGAACTTAGTAAGGTGGGTGTAAGGATCTTCATGGTCATGGCCATGAAATGGACTTGCATAAAGAAGTTGAAGCAAGCCCGTTTTCATCTCCGCGACCCTTGCATTTGCTTGGCGAGCAAATTGGGCATTGTGACGAGGGCTATTGACACACGGCCCCCGTGGTGGTGGTTGATTCTCCGCCATAGTGGTGACTTCTCCTAACACGGGTGGTGTTGAAGAAGTAGATGTTTCTCCTCTTTCTTGCCTTTGCCTAGCTTGTCTTTTTCTTCTTTTAGCACTACTATTAAGTCTTCTTGCCGTCCTTTCAATTTCAGGATCGAAAAGGAGTTGGTCGGTCGGAATACATCCTCGCATAAACTAATTCCTGAAAAAGTCTAGCCACACAAAAGAAACAAAGAGAGATTAGTAGAAAAATATCTTAAAACACACAACTATTGCTATACTAGCAATATCAAACGCCAATCCCCGGCAACGGCGCCATTTTGTTGTAGGAATTCTCCGCGAACAAGTATTTTTAATTATCGATTCCACAGGGATTGGTGTATATTGTAGTCTTTCAATAGGAAAGTGTATTTTAAGAATATGTAACCAAAGGTTTTGTTATCTACTCTACTAGTAACATAAGTTTCCAAGAAACAACTAAAATATCTTTTCAAAAGGGAGTTATGATTTGGATTCAAGAGAGTTTGAGATTGTTTTCAAATTATGGAAGCATGTCAAGATTAGTTTCATTTATCTAGTTTCATACATATTCAATTAATCAAGTGATGAACATAGTAGATGATTTCTATAAATACATATCCTCTCAATCTTGTAGATTTCCCACCAAGATTGTGAATGTTATTATGTTAATCTTTGCATGATCCCTCACTACAACTATTGACATGATAAGCATTAAGTTCAATATTTTGTAAACACTAACACACAAATCTATCCCTAGCATTTGTTCATTAGTGGATGAATATCCTAGGTCTACTTTTAAGTATTCTTTTCCAAGCAAACCTCAAAGCATAAAGATGAAGAACAAAGATATTCAACTATATTCATCATCAACCATGTTCATACACAAATGAATCAAAAGAAATACATACTATATAGATCAACTACCTCTAATCTTGACACAAAAATAACTTAGCCACTCATTTCCATGGTTGCTTTGCTCTCAAGATTGTTGGTAGAGATGATGAACATGAAAAACAAGAAGAAAAACTATGGTTTTTTTTACAATTCTTGCCCTAAGTTTTACAAAGATGATAATTGATTATGATGAAGTGAAGTTCCACCCTCTTTGCAAGCCCCTAAAGTCAGTTGAAGTGATGGGTTGGTGGCCAAAAGGTGAAAGCATGGGCTTGTACTTTTTCTGATTTTCGCAGACCGCGCTAAGCGCGGTTAAGTCGCGCTGAGCGCGCTCATGCTGCAACCGCGCTGAGCGCGACCTGTAGCATGCTTCTTCATCCAAAAAATATCTTCAAAAAGAATCATCCCTAAAGCTCTTCAAGATTCTTGAATCCAAGCTTGGGAGAATTAATCAATAAAATCCTACAATTAAAGGTAATATAAGTTAAATAATATATTATGAACAAAAACTAAATAAAAACTTACTTAAACCAAAATACTAGAATAAATAATACTAATTAATTAAAAAGATATTGTTAAGGACCACAAAATTATGTACAGAATAACTACAATTTGGTCCTTAACAGCTTGGAGTGGTCAGAAGCCAACTTTGTCTCATTTCAAAGTTTTTGATAGTGTTGCATATGCACATGTACTCGATCAACGAAGAACGAAGCTTGAAGACAAGAGTCAAAAGTACATACTCATTGGGTATGATGAGAAGACAAAGGGATACTGGTTGTTTGATCTTGTAAACAAAAAGGTGATAGTAAGTAGAGACGTTTGTGTTAACAAAGCAAGTAGATGGGATTGGAACAGTTCAACAGAAGTCGTGGTTGAAGTTGGAGAATCATATGTTGTTGTGCCAATAAATACTTTGACAGATCATGAAGATTCTGATAGTGAAAATGATCCTTCACAACCAAGAATGCGAAGTCTACAAGATCTGTATGATAACACAGAAGAAGTACATCTTGTATGTTTATTAGCAGATTCTGAAAACATTAGTTTTGAAGAAGCTTGGAGAGATGAAAAATGGAAAAATGCCATGAACGAAGAATTCAAGGCCATCGAACATAACAACACTTGGGAACTTGCTTGGTGTCCAAAAGGAAGTAAAATCATTGGTGTGAAGTGGTTATTCAAGAAGAAGATGAATGCTCAAGGAGAAATCTAAAGGTATAAGGCGCGACTTGTAGCGAAAGGCTACAAACATAAATAAGGAATTGACTATGATGAAGTGTTTGCACCTGTTGCAAGAATGGAAACAATTCGATTGCTCATTTCTCAAGTTGCTCAATTCAAATGGAAGATACTTCAGATGGATGTCAAATCAGCTTTTCTGAATGGTGTTCTCGAAGAAGAAGTTTATGTCGAAGTACCACCAGGATACATGAAAGTCAAAAATGAAGGAAAAGTGTTGAGACTGAAGAAGGTACTTTATGGGTTAAAGCAGACACCACGTTCATGGAATACGCTCATCGACACATACTTCAAGGAGAAAGGTTTTCAGAAATGCCCTTATGAACATGCTTTGTACGTGAAGAAGAATAAAAAAGATATTCTACTCGTTTCTCTTTATGTTGATGACATAATATTCATGGGCAACAATGTACAATTGATCGAAGAATTCAAAAGCACGATAACGCGTGAGTTCGAAATGACAGACTTAGGTCTGATGAGATACTATCTTGGCATAGAAGTTCGACAAGAAGAAACATGAATCTTCATCTCACAAGAAAAATATGCAAAAGAAATCCTGAAGATATTCAAAATGGATAGCTGCAATCCAATTTAGACACCGATGGAACCAGAAACAAAGCTTTCGAAATTTGATGGGGGAGAACTTGTAGAAGCGAGTAAATTTCAAAGCTTGGTAGGAAGTCTTCGATATCTGACTTATACAAGGCCAAATCTTTCGCTAAGTGTTGGTATTGTGAGTCGATTTATGGAAGAGCCTGTTCACACACACTGGAAGGAATTGAAAAGGATCCTTCGATACGTCCAAACAACTATGTCACTTAGAATATTTTACTCAAGAACAGAAGATTACAAGTTGACTGGCTACTCTAACAGTGATTGGTGTAGAGACATAGATGATCGAAAGAGCACTTCAGGCTATGTGTTCTTCATGGGAAATAGTGTTTTCACTTGGTTTCAAGGAAGCGTCCAATTTTAATCCTTTCGACATGTGAAGCAGAATATGTAGCATCATCTTGGTGTGTATGTCATGCAATATGGCTTAGAAGATTGTTGAGCAAGATGGATCAAAGACAAGAAGATGCAACAATAATTCTAGTCGACAACAAGTCTGCAATCGAACTAGCGAAGAATCCAAGGGAATCATGAAAGAAGCAAACAAAGTGATGTTCGATTCCATTTCATTAGAGAACATGTGAAGGAAGGAAGTGTCGAACTAAAACATGTAGCAAGCAAGGATCAGGCTGCGGACATCTTCATAAAACCATTATCGAATGAGGTATTCGACAGAAGCAAAAGGATGTTGGGAATGATGGAGCGAAGAAGCATTTAAATTTATGGGGGAGTTTTGTTGGAATAAACTAAAATGCAGTCAAAAGAAAGTTGGAAAGTTATATTCTCTTGGGATTAGAAAAGTATATTCCTTAGATCTACACCTCCTTGGAAATATCTAGCATTTATTATATAGCATTTCCTATGTAGCATTTATATCTTTGTATCTTGAGTCTCTATATATAGAACTCATTTGTATCATATTTTCTAAGGCAGTTAAACATTTCAATATACAAGAGAAGTTGCAGTCCTCTAAACACCACCTCTAGAAGTTTAGTCTTTGTTATTGTCTTGTTTCTGTCTTCAGTTTTATAATCGATTACATAAAAATATAATTATTTATATGGATTAGTTATGATATCCGATTATAGTAAATGGTTATAAATTAAATATAGATTGGTTATATTAATAATCCGACCATGAGCATCCATACTCCCGTTTTCCATATATTTTACATCTAAAAATGTTAGTAAATGTTTTAATATGAAAACAAACACTAAGAATCGAACAATGTTTTGCTATAATAACCTAAAGGTAATAATCAGGATGGGGATGGGATGACGAGGGTGTCTGTTGAAGCGGTAGAGCGATAAGCAAAGAGTTTGGTATTTATTTTTACCGGGTGATATATACTAGTTAGGTTATATCGTATCATGTCCATAGAGATTGGTTATTGATTCGTCGTTTGATAATTCTATCGTTAATGAGTTTGGGATTAAAATGAGTTGAAAATAAAAGACAAAAACTAAATGAACAAAAAGTATAAAGGATAGACAGCTTGTCCGAAACAAATATATACTACTCATCACAGACTTAAATCTACCGTCCATGTCATACTCGGCCTACGATACTCCTCCGTGTTATCACATACCTCTCACAATCTAAGCTATTTATAACCCAAATTGAGATTCCTCCCGAATCACCTCGATATCCATTTCTGGCATACCTCGACAATCAGAAGTTAACTACGTCACCTCCATACCCATCTCTGGCATACTTCACCGACGCAGAGGCATTAAGATCAGATAGTCTATGGTGAATGTCAGCTCTAAACCTATTTCTAGCATTCAGAAACTAACAGATAATCATCCTAGGTAAGAATCTAAGCAGTCTATCTCCAGCAAGCTCAAATCCCCAACATAGAGTAAAAACCTAAGATAACTACCAACACAGATTCATAAAGAAGACTTTATACAACGCCAAGGGCGATAAATATACATGTGTTCAGAGTAAATATACATACATAACCAACAAAATAGAGAAATACAAAGAGAGGAGAGGAGATAAACTACCCATTTGCACCGGTTTGTCAACACCTATCAAAGAGCAATCCACCTCCAATCATCCGTGAGTAAGACCCTAGTGTTGTTTTATAAGCTAAACTATCAAAAACTATATGGGTGATGGAATTGGGAGCAAGAAACTCACCCACCAAAACCATACTCAAAACATAAAATGAAATGAAAGTATAAAGAAAATCTGGTTGCGTATATCCGGTGAACTAAAAGCTTCGTCCGACGAATCTTCTTATTAACTTGGCTCAAATTAAACCATGTCCTCAGCCTGTACAAATATCTTCTTTCGCTCGGCGAAATTTAGCTTCGCCCGGCGAAATTCTCTTTTTCTCGTCCAGCACCCAGGCAGCGAAACAAATCAGAGCGAAACTCATCTTCCTCTCACTGCACCGTCGTCCGGCGACGCAAGGCCCTCGCCCTGATAAAATAACATGATGATGTGTAGATTCAGTTCTGATGAAGTAAAGGCCATGAGTAAAATCACCCTTGCCAATCACTTCCTTCTTCTTTTCGAATGTGGCATCCAGCATTAGTAAACAACACAAATAAATTGGAGTTGTGAGATATTGGATCAAACCCTATTGTGTCGAAGGATGCTAGATTTGTTAGCATCGAATTGGGCTTATTTGTTATGTCCAATTGGTTAAGTTAGCTTGTACCCTAAGTTAGCTTGTAATGGGTATTTGTGATAAAAGCCCATTAGTTTAGTATGTTAGGTTTATTATAAATAGCATACTAGTCTCTCATCATTGCATATTGCAAATCCTAATTTAGGGTGAGAGGGTTATTTGTTATTCTTGTATACTTGTAATCTTGTTTTGAAGATAAAGGAAAGAATAGCAGTTAATAACCAATCCTAGTGTTCATCGTGTTCTTCATTCTTTTAAGTTATATTTTGTTTCAAAGGAATCCGATTCACAATAAATTGGTGCGGTGAGCGTGGAGAAGATGCCTTCAACAAAGTATGAGATTGAAAAGTTCACCGGGGTGAATGATTTCGGTCTGTGGCGCTTGAAGATGAAAGCCCTCCGGTTCAGGGTTGTTTGGAAGCGTTGAAGGAGAGTCGACCATGAGCGAAGAGTTGACGGTGAGAAGAAGGCAATGATAGAAAAGGCCCACAGCAATTTTGTTGAGCCTTGGTGATAAGGTTCTTGACGGTATCAAAGGAGACGGCACGGTAGGGTTATGGGTGAAACTTGAAAGTTTGTACATGACTAAATCGTTGGTGAATCGACTCTACACAAGCAAGCTTTGTATTCATTCAAGATGATTGAAGACAAAGTGTTGGTGACGATTGGATATGTTCAACAAGTCGATTCTTGATCTTGAAAATATTGATGTGAAGATTGATGATGAAGATCAAGCTTTGTGCGTTGCGGATCACATGCCCACTTCAAAGAAACTCTCTTGTATGGAAGGAGTCACGACCTTTGAAGAGGTTCAATCACCTTGTATTCAAGGACTTGAATGAGCGAAGGAGCATAAACCTTGACGGTTGGTGAAGGTTTGGCGTTAAAGGAAAATTCTTGCGAAAGGATAATAAGTTCGACAAGAAGAAAGGTAAAAGTCGTGAAGTTTTACGGTGGTGAAGCATCCGTATTCGATGCTATCATTGTAAGAAGGAGGGTCACACAAGAAAAGTGTGCCTGAGCGCTGAAAGATCATGGAGGAAAGGATAATGGAAATGCGCTATTGTTCAAGATGATTTCGACTCATCCGATGTTCTTGTGGTTTCAAGCAAAGAACTCGTCAAAGGAATGGATTATGGATTACGGGTGCACTTGGCACATGACTCAAACAAAGACTTGTTCGAGGAATTATGTGATCAAGATGGTGGATCCGTATTGGGAAACAACAAAGCTTGCAAGATTGTAGGTATTGGATCCGTGAGATTCAAACTCCATGATGAGTCAATAAGGTTATTGGTGAAGTCGTATGTACTGATTTGAAGAGAAATTTGATTTCTCTTGGTGAATTCGACAAGAAAGGATATGTTTTCAAGGAGAGAAAAGTATCCTAAGAGTCATGAAGGGTCGAAGGAAGTCTTGAGGCGTGAAGAAACAAGGCTTGTATACCCTTGTGGTGAAGTTGTAAGTGGTTCGACAAATGTTGCATCCACGAAACCTTTGTCGATGTAAATCGGCACATGAGATTAGGCCATGTCGGTGAAAGGGTCAGTCGAATTGGGAAACAAAATTTGCTTGGTGGAGACAAAGTCGAAAAGTCAAGTTTTGTGAACCACACTTGGAAAATCTTGTAGAGTGAAGTTCAACAAAGGCAAACAAAGAACACATGGATCCCTTGATTACATCCATGCCGATCTTTGGGGCCCAGGTGTCCATCACATTCAGAGCAAGGTATTTTCTATCCATAGTAGATGACTATTCCGAAAGTTATGGGTATTCATTCAAGACTAAGGATGAAACTTTTGAGAATTTCAAAGGTTGGAAGACTCGTCGAAAATCAAACCGCGTAAAGGTCAAGAGGTTGAGAAGATAATGGTCTTGAATTCGCAATGAGGCATTCGGCACTTTTGTGTTGCCTCGGTATTGCAAGGCACGTAACTGCAGCACTCCACAATAAAATAGTTTGGCTGAAAGGTTTAATCGAACCATCTTGGAAAGAGTTAGATGCATGTTGACTAGTCTTTGGCTTAAAGAAGGTGTTTTAATGAGGTATTTGACAAAGAACATATCGATAAGCAGATGTCCTTCATTGCGTTAGATATGAAGACACCAAGAAGTTTGGTCGGGACATCCACCAAATCTCGACAAACCGAGAGTATTTGGCACGTAGCCTATGCTCACATTAGGCAAAACAAGGTCGAACCTAGAGCTCTTAAATGCATATTCACGGATATCCCGAGGAGTCAAAGCTTATAGGCTATGGTGCCTGAGAGTCGGTCACGTAGGATTATCACCCGAGATGTTGTTTTCAATGAAGTGAAATGGCTTTCAAGAAAACGAATGATGTTGGTCAAGTGCAAGTATCTCGACGAAGAGTGGAAGCAGTAGAGATTCTGTTGAGGTGGAGCATGTTGATGGAATTGCACATCCCGATGAAGTCGAAGAAGCGATGATCGAAGTTGAGGAAAGCTGATGACTATCTATTGGCAAGATATAGGACACGAAGAGTCATCAAACCACCTCAGCTTGGGTATGCATCTTATAGCTTATGCCTTAATCTGCAAGTGAGGTTCGGACGAAGAACCAAGAGACCATAAGGAAGTTAGGAGTCGAATAAGACCGAATGGTGAAGGCCATGGATGATGAGATGAAGTCTCTTCATGATAACAACACTTGGGAATTGATCAAGAAACTACTTGAGCCTGGTTAGTCATTGTAAATGGATTTTCAAAGTTAAGGAAGGAATCAAGGAGGACGTCGAAAGATACAAGGCAAGGTTGGTTGCAAGGGGTTTCACTCGTAAAGAAGGTATAGATTTCAATGATGTGTTTTCTCCTTGTAAAGCATAGGTCTATTCGAATGTTGCTTGCCATGGTGGCACGATTCGATCTTGAACTGGAACAGATGGATGTGAAGACCGCGTTCTTGTATGGTGATCTAGATGAAACAATCCTGATGAGGAAACCTGAAGGGTATGTCGAAAAGGGAAAGGAAGATTATGTGTGCAAGTTGAATAGATCCTTATATGGGCTGAAACAATCTCCTCGACAGTGGAATAGGAGATTCGACAAATTCATGACACGCTTAAGTTTCGTTAGAAGTCAGTTCGACCACTGTGTTTACTTCAGATTTCGTCCTGGTAATTCATTTGTTATTTTGTTGCTTTATGTTGATGATATTCTCATAGCAAGTAACAATGTCGAAGAGGTATTGAGGTGAAGGTGAACTCGAAGGAGTTCGAAATGAAGGATCTAGGAGCACTTCGAGATTCTTGGAATTGACATTCAAGAGATAGAAAGCATCGAAATTATGCTTATCTCAAGAGGCATATTTACAAGATTCTCGAAAAGTTTGGTATGTCGAATTCAAGCTGTTGTGACTCAACAAACCCTCAATTCAAGTGAGTATTGATCAATGTCCCGATCGAGGTCGAAAGAACTTATATGAATAGCATCCCATATGCTAATGTAGTAGGTTCTTTGATGTATGCTATGGTTTGTACTAGACCCGACATAACATATGCAGAAGTCTTGTAAGCGGTACATGGCGAATCTGGAAAGGCTCACCGCAAGCATTGAAGTGGATTCTAAGGTACATAAATGGGTCTCGAATGAGTCTTAATTTATGGTGGAGCCTTTGGTGAAGATGGTAAAGCGAATCGAAGGATATGTCGACTACGATTATGCAGTTGTATGGATTCCGGAAAATCTATTTTCGGATATGTTTTCACTATGTTTGGTACAACTATTAGTTGGAAAGCAACACTTTAGAAGGTTGTTGCATTGTCAAACCAAGCGGAATATATTGCTTTAATCAAGTGAAAGAAGCATGTGGCTTGAAGGTTTGCTAAGGAGCTGAAAATTCAAGGGAAGTTATCACATTAAATGTGATAGTCAAAGTGCAATACACCGTCAAGAATTGACTATCATGAGCGAACCAAGCACATTGATGTGAGGTTGCATTTCGTCGAGGGGTAATCGGCGTGGAGAAGTCCAAGTTTGAAGGTTTCGACAAATCATAATGTCACGATATGATCACCAAGACATTGCCTAGTTGCAAGTTTTTCCACTGTATGCAGTTGATAAAGCTGCATGAAGAAAACTAATGTGTTAGTTGATAATAGAGTTTGATCCAAGGTGGAGATTTGTGAGATATTGGATCAAACCCTATTGTGTCGAAGGATGCTAGATTTGTTAGCATCAAATTGGGCTTATTTGTTATGTCCAATTGGTTAAGTTAGCTTGTACCCTAAGTTAGCTTGTAATGGGTATTTGTGATAAAAGCCCATTAGTTTAGTATGTTAGGTTTATTATAAATAGCATACTAGTCTCTCATCATTGCATATTGCAAATCCTAATTTAGGGTGAGAGGGTTATTTGTTATTCTTGTATACTTGTAATCTTGTTTTGAAGATAAAAGAAAGAATAACAGTTAATAATCAATCCTAATGTTCATCGTGTTCTTCATTCTTTTAAGTTATATTTTGTTTCAAAGGCATCCGATTCACAACAGGAGTCATGCAACAAAAAACCGGCAAATAACAAATTGAGTTTGAAAGCATGAATGTACAATACATTCTTTAAAAAAAGTTCGGTGATAATGAAACAATGCCCATTGAAAAACCCGACACTTTAAAACCATTAGGCAAAGTAACATATTTGTTTGACAAATATCAATAGGAACTAAATAAATGCAAAGAATGCATTATATGATATGTAGCACTAGAATCAATTACCCAATTTGATTGGGAATGAAAAATATTGTGTTGTGATGAAGTAAACGACACCAACATTATTATGAGATGTGAGATGTGAAGTAGAAGCGAATATCTTGTACTTGTTGTATCTTAATTCCATATTTAAAAGAATATAAAATAATTGATTATATTGCAATATTTGTTGAATGTTTATTTATTTTTTTTGAGTTGTGAGAGAAGAAATGGAAGAAAAGAACATGTGATTATTGAAAACACGACCAAGAATTTAATCGAAATTCTAAATACTAATTTATTAGTGTGTAACATATTTTTAATGAGGAGAAAAATAGATAAAATAAAGAAACAAAAATAAATGTTATTGAATGACAAAAACGAAATTGCATGATGTCCTATTTATATACCACTAACTAACTTGTATATTAAGTTACAAACTCTAACCATAATTAAATTATATCGCAACAAAGAGAAAGAAGAAGTAGAAGAGAAGATATTGTTCTTGTTGTATCTTAATTCCATATAAAAGAATTGATTATATTGCAATCTTTATTGGATGACGATTTATTTTTTTGTTGAGTTGTGAGAGAAGAACTAGAAGAGAAGATCTTATTCTTGTTGTATCTTGAATTTTTTGCTTAGATGTAAAAGAAAACATAGAGAAGATCTTTTAATCAATTATTAATTTAATATATTGTTGACTTAATAAAACAATTTAATAAATTTATAATTATTTTATTTTTTATTTGTTAATCAGTTTGAATAAGAATTCATATTGTACAACTTTCCCATATTATTTATGAGAGCATACACATTGCTGGTTTTTCAGCGTGTCTACACAAAATTCAATGTCAATGTGTTAAATATGTGGGATAATTAGTTTAGAAGTATAATTCTTAAAAAGAAGACACTTTTTCTACACGAATACGTTCTTTGTCAATTACTTGCATTAAAAAAATAATATAATAACAACTATTTTTTATAAATATGAGACATATCATGTGGTTGGTGGGATCCATTTTAAATATTTTAATAGATTGGATGAAGATTTAAGAGGTCCAAATGAATTTGATGGAAAATGTTGCTGTCACCCCTATTGAGTATTGACTATATTGCATCCATCTGTAAGGTTTTTCCTTCTTTCCATATAGCGCCAATTTCAAAGGGAACCACTACCTACTTTGCAAATCTCTCTATCTCAACAATAATCCTTTTCCATCTCTCCTTTCTAGCTCCTCTTTATATTCTTTTTTTTTTCTTCTTCTCTCTCTTTCCCTTTTGACTATTAATTCATAAGAGAACTAAGTAAATAGCTTTCACTTAAATGGTTTCGTTGAAGGTTCCTAGGATTTGATCATTTTTACCATAAAATTATTGACAATTCTAAATTGCAAGCCACCCAATTAATTTTTAAATAAGTTAAATAGCTATCATTGAAAAGGTCTCACTGACAGTTTCTAGCATTTGATGACTTTTACCTATATGAGTCTGTTTAAGATTATTATTTTTGAAAATATTGTTCCGACGAATGTGTTTAGTAGAAATTTAAATTCTTAGAAAATATTGTTAATTTTAAATTATATAAAAATAAAATATAATCGTAGATATGAGGAAGTTATAAGTTATTCCTATAGAAATATTATTTTCTCATTCCTTATACAATAAAAATAGAAAAATCATGTGTAAATAATATTCTTTGGAGTGAAAAGTTTCAATAATTTTGTAAAACTTGAATTAAACATGAAAATATTGCATTTCCATAGTCATATTCTCAAGAATATTTGTTGTAACCTTGAAACAAACACACCCTAAAATATTGATTCAAATATACACAAATTCATAAGTCCAAAACTTATGAATTAGCTTTATCAATAATTTATCATATTCATAAGTTCAAAACTATTAGGGGGAATTTTTGAGGAGAGAAAATTTTTTAGAGACACAAATTTGTGAGAGACACACCATATATCCACCTAAAATCTTAAGGTGATAGGCGTGTGTGTTCTCTCACTTATATATTGTTCATTCTTCCTTTTTCTAATCAATGTTGGACTTCTTCCTCACACTTGATTCTCAACACTCCCCCTCAAGTGTGAGTCACAATGCTCCCCCTAATGTGAAAACTCTCTCTTCCACATATACTTATATTTCCACATATACTTGTACCACCATTGGCACTCTCCAATGGAACACCTTCTACCCACCGCCTGCGGGAAGTGTTTCGATACAAGTTAGTCGGTCTCTATCTCAAAACCATAGGCTCCGATACCACTATTGGAAATCCTCCACAACCTATGTTGAATTTCTATCAATCTTAACAAGATTGATATCATCCCACAATGACAATGAACAATTAAAGAAAAGAAGAAGAAGAAGAAAGGATTATTTTCTACAGAGTAACTCTTTATCCACAAATTGTGGAAAACCTCTTATTCACTTTGCAACTGCAAAATTCTGTGAATACAACTTGATTACAAAAATAGGGGTTACTCCCTCTGTTTATAGATTTAGGTTAGCTTGCTCCCTAAGTCAAATCAATATATTCTATTTTAGATTTAAATCAAATCTATCTAAATGTAAAATCAAATATGTGTGTAACAAACTATTTTCACACTCCTAAATCAAATAAAATTAAATATTTCTGACACAAGGAATTACTTTAAACACACCACGTAATTCATTGTGTCTAAGCTATCTACATTCATCATAGCTCTTAGTCTTCAAAATACTTCGACCTGCACACCCTTCGTCTTGATATTTGCAATCTAGTTCTCAGTTCTGCGGTGTTCCAAGTTCATCTTCCCATCAGCTATCTTCTCTCGAAGATAATGGAACCTCATTTCGATGTGATTGCTTCGACCATGAGCTATCAGATTCTTTGTCAGGTTGATAGCTGTCATGCTATCGATCTTCATGGTAATTGCTCAATGATCTTTACCTATAATTTCTTCGACCAAGTTCAACATCCAAGTTGATTGACATGCAGAAAGAGAAACATCTATCTATTATGCTTCACATGATGATAATGCCACAACTGGTTCCTTTCTCGAACTCCAAGAAACTGACGCACAACCTAACATAAACATATAACCTATTGTGGATTTTCGATCCTCAACATCACTACACTAGCTCGAATCTGTGTACCCCACTAACTTGTATTTTTTTCCTTTATCAGTTGCAGGAAACAAAATGTCATAGTCGAGAGTTCCTTTCAAATACCTCAATATTCTCTTTGTCGTTGCTAGGTGAGATACCTTTGGCTTCTGCATGAATCTACTTACCATACCAACACTATATGCTAAGTCATGTCTCGTATGACAAAGGTATCTTAAGGACCCAGTAAGTCTTCTATATTGGGTTGGGTCGACATCATCTTCTTCTGAGTCTTTCGATAATTGCAGTCTTGGTTCTGCAGGTGTCGAAGTAATTTTGCAATCCTCCATCTCAAATCTCATGAGAATTTCTCTTGAATATATTCTTTAATGCATCATCAAACCTCTACTAGTCTTGCAGAATTCGATGCCAAGGAAATATGAAATATTGCCCAAATCAGACATTTCAAATTCCTTGCTGAGATCACCTTTGAAGTCTTCGATCTCCTTCTTGCAGCTACCTGTGATTAACAAGTCATCGACATAGAGACATAGTATAAGAAATTCATTATTGCTTCTTCTTACATATACTCCATGTTCAGTTGCGCACTTCACAAATTCCTCCTCCCTTACAAAATTATCAATTTTCTTGTTCCAATCTCTTGGAGCTTGTTTCAATCCATACAGGGCTTTATGAAGCATGTACACCTTTCTCCTTTGTTATGTTTCACAAAGCCAACTGGTTGTTTAACATAAACTTCTTCGTCCAAGGGTCCATTCAGGAATGCACACTTTACGTCCATCTGACATATGTGCCAATAATTTATTTCTGCTAGGTCGACAACCAACCTGATTGTTTCGATCCTAATCACAGGTGAAAAAACTTCATCGAAGTCAATTATTTCCTTCTTTCTGGAGAAATCCTTTCGCCACTAGCCTTGCTTTGTGTCGAGTTACTTCCCCTTTAGGATTCATCTTCACTTTGTATACCCATTTGACATCAATTTCCTTATTGCCTTGAGGCAATTCGACAAGTGACCAAGTGTTGTTGTCTTCGATGGATTTCACTTCATCGTTCATTGCTTTCACCCACTTCGAATCTTTCAATGCTTTAGTTGCATTGATAGGTTCGACATCTGCATAGAAAGCATAATGTACCATCTCACCTTCGTTATCAACCACATCAACTGATGTAACCACACAATCTTGCAACCTTGCAACCTTGCAGGCATGCATCTTTCTCGTTGAGGCCGGCTTGTGCTTCATTAATCTATAACTGCTGGTTCCTCTTGTCTAACTTCTCTTTCGACTTGAGTTCCTGGTTCTTCAAGTAAAATTCTCACTGAATCATTTGACTCGACTTGTCATCAAGTTTTCTTCTCAATTGATCTAGCACATGTCTATGTGCAATAGATCCAAACACCTTCAGATGACCCAAGCTAGGTTTTACACCAGACCAACATTCTTCTGGAGTAATTCCTTCCAACTTATTTGTTGGGCATCTGTTCAAAATATAAGTTGCAGTAGACACAACTTCACCCCAAAACTCTTTAGGTAAAATCTTGCCTTTCAACATACTTCGAACCATATTCATGATGGGTCGATTCTTCCTTTTTGCAGCCTCATTCTACTGTGGAGTGTAGTGTGGCACCACCTCATGCATAATCCCTTCTTTTTCACATAACTTGTCGAAGTCTTTCGACACATACTCTCTACCACCATCAGTTCTCAAAACTTTTAGCTTTCGACCGCTTTGTCTTTCGACCATAAACTTAAATTTGGAAAATACCTCGATCACTTCACTTTTCTTCTTGATCATGTAAGTCCACAGTTTTCAACTGAAATCATCTATGAGTGTGACAAAGTATTTACTACCTTCAAACGAATCCACCTGGATTGGTCCATATAGATCAGAGTATATGACTTCGATAACAGTCTTCAACTTGCTTCCTACATCCGTGCTGAAGTTATTCTTGTGTTGCTTCGCTTGCACACATTCTTCACACACTTCATTTAGAATGTCGATTTCTGGAAATCTTGAAACCATATTCTTTCTCTTCAAATATCTGATGTCTCTGAAGTTGAGATGGCCTAGTCGATAGTGCCATATCCATTCCTCTCTGCTTGTTGCAGTCAAAAGGCACTTGTGCTCCATCACATTGAGTTCGACCTTGAAGGTTCTATTCTGGGACATAGGAGCCTTCAAGATCAGCCTTCCATTCGCGTCGAAAAATCTCATCATCTTGTGTTCGACGGTCACCTTGTAATTCTTTTCGACCAACTTCCCTATACTAAGAAAGTTGCTCTTCATGCCTGGAATATACAACACATTCGAAATTACTTCCCTTATGCGCCTCCAAAAGATTTCTGAAGAATATCCCAAGCTTCTTTTGAAGATTCTGTATCAATGACCTTTTTGAATTTGTCTGGACTTAAACATTGATGAATTATAAAGAGAGCTTTATAACTCTTCTTCTCCGATTCTATGTGTTCTTTCTTTTCTTCTTCTGAAGCGTCTTCTTCAAGCTCTTTTAGTCCATCCTTTACAAGATCCCACAAACCTTGACAACGGAATAAAACCTTCACCTGCTTACACCAATTCTCATAGTTATCTAATTTTAGAATTGGAAGAATTGCTGGATAATTCGCATTCCCATAGCTCACTACCATCGTGAATTCTTATTCTACGGTCGTTCTTGATTGTTCTTTCCTTGAATCGACAACCGGAGCTCTTTATACCAGATGTTGGAAAGAGCATTCTTTAGGGACACACCTTTGTGAGAGACACACCATATATCCACCTAAAACCTTTGTGAGAGACACACCATATATCCACCTAAAACCTTATAGTGTTCATACTTCATTTTTATAACCAATATAAGACTTCTTTCTTACAGCTGATTCTCAACAAAAACAATCCAACTTATAATTATGTATGCATCTCTAGAACAATCCTTTATTTTCTTAGTTTCTTTTCCCAATCAACTACTTTGCTTCTTTATATTTGCTTTGATTTTCCCCCTATTTTGCTTATTTTCCCAATTAACCGCTTTGCTTCTTTATATTTGCTTTGATATTCCCCGTGTTTTGCTTAGAATAAAGAGTTGTAGGCTCTCTATCATCATCCATTATGATAATTGTGACCATGTGGTGCATCTTCACTAACATTAAGGAAACGTCCATCTAAGATCTCAACAATTAAGAAAGAAAAAAAAAACAAAAATCTAACAATATAGAAGAGGAATTAGAAATACACAAGTTTAGAAAGAAAATTAAAACAAAAAAAAACATTCAATTTTAAGAAATCAAAAGAGCAATGGATTTTGATTGATCAGAAAAGCACACTTTCTAGATTTGATCTCTACGTATAGGATGTAAGATCACCTATCTGTTTGGTTATTTGAGAGGTGTGCACTTGTTGTTGTTAATTTTATTGAAAAAAGAAAAACAAATAGCAAAGTTAGATTCATGACAAGCTTTTAAGATAAGCCATCATCAAGCAAAATTTGAAGAAACTAGAGCATATACCATACAACTATAAGTAGTGATGTATCGTAGGATTGATATATATATATATATATATATATATATATATATATATATATATATATATATATATATATATATATATATATATATATATATATATATATATATATATATATATATATATATATATATATATATATATATATATATATATATATATATATATTGTTTGGACTAGAGAGATAATAAAAGAAACTAGGATGGCTTTGATGACCGGAAGAATGAGATCAGATACATTGGGAGATGAAGGGTTAGTAGTCGGGTTCATGCTCAATTAACATCCTCGGTTCCAAACGTTTCTCCAAGGTCGACCATGATGGGGGCGTTATGGAGTGATCGGCCCATTAAGGACGTAACCGCCTATTTATGCATGACGACACACATTATGTTATCAATCATCATTGGTAGTTGTGGACGTTACTTCCCTTTATGGCATCTCAGTTACACATGATGAAGGATCACATCAGTTATATGCAGTGATCAAGGAGGTCCACGCACCTCTATAAATAGGGTTTCAGGCTTAGGGCTAAGCAAGACATATCACTTGGAGTTTAAGCAAACTTGTTTAAGCCTCTAAATCCCTAAATAACATCCTCTGATCAATTCGTGTATTAGGGGTTTCCTCTGAGATTGCTTAATTCTCCCGAGATGTCACTAATTTGGTGTTTAGCAAGAACAAGCGACCGTAGGGCTCTCATTCAAACTTTCCGCTTCACCAACCTCCAAGGATATTTTCCAAAACTGCCTGTCGCAGATGAAAAGCCAATATGATGGCAACCAAGATTTTGAATTGCTGGAAACGCAACCATTATCTCAAGCCATTTGGGACGATCAGGTTCTAGAGAACTTCAAGCTCCCGTTGTTTGCAACATACGACGGCAAGTCTGACCCGCAGGAGCACATAATCGTCATTAACAACGTGATGGCACTAATCGAGGCTAGCGATTCACTAAAGTGCAAGCTCATGGATGACACGTTAAAGGATTCAGCGTTGAGATGGTACATGAACCTTCCTCGACACTCCGTAACCGGCTATTAGGATTTCATCAAGAAAATGGTTCATCAATTCTCGGCAAGCCAGCACCGGAAGGTGTCCAAGACCACATTGTTCAATGTTCGCCAGCTCCAGTCGAAATCCCTGAGTGGTTACTTGGCCTAATTTAGTGAGTCACTTGCTTAGAAGCTGGCAACCAACATGGACGAGATAATCACTCGGGCCGAATGCTATGTGAAGGGTGAAGAAAGTAACTTGGAGAAGAGGACCAGAGACGTTAGCGAAAAGGGTGGAGTCCAGGAGGAATCTTCTAGGGGGAAGAAAGAGTAGACCAGGTCTCGTGACCGACCACCACCCACAGATCGACTGTCTCATAGACTATCGAGGAGACCTTTGATTTTTGATGGGGACCCCACTCCCTTAATACTAGAAGAGAAGATATTTGGAAAGACGTTAACCATCTCAATTTTCTGCCCAGAGCTTGGCATCCCCGCGGAGTAAACATTATCCTAGGAAAAGACGTCGAGGCCTGGTGTGCGTATCACCAGATCCAGGGACACCACATGGACAATAGACAGTAATTGAAGAGAGAAATTGAAAAGCTGATCCAAAAAGGAACCTCTTATGTCAAAAGTAATACTGAGTTCGGGAAACGAAGCCCCCCAGGGGTAAAGATAGCTCGACAAGCCCTTCTAAGAAGAAAGGAAAAGCAACGAAAGAAGTCTGAGAAGAAAGGCTGACCCGACATACCCTCAACACCATATATGGAGGCTTTGCAGGAGGTGGTTCCAACAGCTCGGCTCGAAAGAGGTATGCCTGAAACGTGGCGCATGTAGCTCAGGTGGAAGGGACAGATAAAGGTGGAGATCTCGAGATCGTCATTTTTTCCCAGAAAGACGCAGAAGGAGTATTACCACATGAAAATGATAACATGGTCATCAAAGTTCAGATCAGGGACTAGAGCATTAAGAGGGTGCTGGTTGATTTCGGAAGCTCGATCGATGTCGTGTATTAGGAAGCTTTTAAGGGAATGGACTTCGACTCAAAGGAATTGATGTCTTTCAATGAGACCTTAGTCAGGTTCTTAGGAGAATAGGTGTAGGAGCTCGGGCATCTTCCGGTTCTGACTGCATTCGGAACAAAGGAGAATGTCAAAGTTGTCCGGGTAAGGTATCTGATCGTCAATGCATCATCTCCCTACAATATCATAATCTGACGGTCGTCCTTCAATGCACTTGAGGCGAAACTTACAACCCTTTACCTCACCATGAAATACCCTTCAGGTGAGGGTCGGGTAGGAATGATTCGTGGAGACCAAGGTTTGGCACGTAAATATTACAAGGATAGTCTGAAATTAAAGAAGAAGGTTACGATCGTTGAGGAAACCGATGCCAACAAGGTTAATGTGGTCGACATTGATCCTCGGGAAGATCCCATAGAGGATGCATTAACTCGTCGAGAAGAAACTAAAGAAGTTCAAATCGTCTCTCAACCCTCCGAGGTTACTCACCTCGGAACCAATCTGTCTCCAGAGGAGGGGATGTGATTGTTGATATCCTGAGGAGGAACGTCGTTTTGTTTGCATGGAAGTCAGTTGATATGCCCAGTATCGACCCCAACGTCATGTGTCATCACTTAGCACTTGACCTAGGGGTGAAGTCAGTGTCAACGAAAAAGGAAGAGGGACGAGGAAAAGAGAAAGGCGATAGTGGAAGAGGTGGATAAATTGATGAAGATTGGATTCATTAGGGAGATCAAGTATCCTACTTGGCTATCTAATGTCGTGATGGTTAAGAAGAACACTGTAAAGTGGCGAATGTGTGTGGACTTCACTGGCCTCAACAAGGCGTGTCAAAAGGATCCTTATCCGTTGCCTCACATTGATCGATTGATCGACGGGGCTTCTGAATTTCGGTTACAAAGCTTTATGGACGCCTATTCCAAGTATAACCAAATTCGCGTGAACCCGTTTAACGCATTGAACACATCGTTCATGACAGATCAAAACAATTACTACTATGAAGTTATTTTATTCGGATTAAAGAATGCCGGAGTCACCTGTCAAAGATTAATGGACATGGTGTTCGCTCCACAGATCAGGCGCAACATAGAGCTGTGTGTGAATAACATAGTAGTCAAGACTATTGAGAAACGAAGGCACATTTAAGATCTGAAAGAGACCTTTGCAGCAGTGCGCAATTATAACATACGCCTGAACCAAACAAGTGTACCTTCAGGCTGAAAAGTTCTTAGGATTCATGCTTAATTATTTTTTAAATGGCATGTCACCTAATTAATTTTTAAATAAATTAAATAGCTATCATTGAAAAGGTCTCATTGACGGATTCTAGCATTTGATCGTTTTTACCACTAAGATATTGATTCAAACATCCACAAAATAAGATATGCGACCTTTAGATTAATTAACTTTATCAATAATTTATCATATTCATAATAGTCCAAAACAAACCAACATATAATTATTGATGCATCTCTAGAACAATCCTTTCTTTTCTCAGTTTCTTATCCCCAATTAACCGCTTTGCTTCTTTATAATTGCTTTGTTCCTCTCCTTGCTTTGCGTAGCACAAATAGTTGTAGGTTTTCTGTCATCATCCATTATTATAATGGTGACCCTGTGGTCTATCTTCACTAACATTAAGAAAACGTCCATCTAAGATCTCAACAAAAAAGAAAAAAGAAAAATCCAACAATATAGAAGAGGAATTAGAAATACACAAGTTTAGAAAGAAAATTAAAACAAAAAAACATTCAATTTTAGCAAATCAATAGACCAATGAATTTTGATAGATCAGAAAAATTATCACACTTTTTAGATTTAATCTCTACTTATAGGGATGCAAGATCACGTACCTGTTTTGTTATTCGAGAGGTGTGCACTTGCTGTTGCTAATTTTATTGAAAAAAGAAAAACATATAGCAAAGTTAGATTCAAGATAAGCTGCTTAAGATAAGCCATCATTAAGTAGTGAAGTATAGTAGGATTGGAGAGAATATATAGAGAGAGAAAGAGATAGAGATAAATGCCCCTCAAATATTATTTTGTTTTCAAATAACTCAAATAAATATGAACCTCTAAAAGAATTATTTACAATATTAAATATCTTCTACTCATTTTATGCATTCACCTAATTAGATTTTGAGTGGTGCTATGTTGGCACCATATTAAGTTACACTGTATTTATACGGTAAATTTTCAAAGCATTTTAATTTACAAAAACCAAAGCATGTAAAAGATTATTAAAAAATCAAAAGTATATTTAACCGTATTAATAAACTATGTTGGTGTATTTTTTGTTTAATTTAGCATTTCTCTTAGATTTTATCACATATATATAATAATACCATATTAAATTTTAAATATATAAGATGATTGTGTAAAAAGTATTGGTCGATTTTTCTCTACGAATTCCAAAGAATCATAAGTATTAGTCGATTTTGTATAATGAATTTCAATGAATCATAAATACCGACATAATCCATAAGTCTAATCAAGTAAAAGCATGACAATTATTGACGAACAAGTAGATTCATATATTTGAGTGGTGCAGAAGAGCACAATTCTTTCTCTGGTTCGTTGATCTTCAACTAATGATTTTCTACACATTAAAGTTGGATTAATCGAAGACACTAATGCTCTATATATTGACACTTACATTTACACATATACATATATCAAAACACTGAAATAATATTTTTTTTAACAAAATATTTTATCTTTTAAATTAATTTTATATCATAAATATAAGGTTATGTTATTAACCGTCTTCTCTATTGTATTAACCACAAACGTAGACGTCATAATTATTTATTTTAGTTATAATTTATTAATCAATTTTACAATTTCATTAATCAATAAAATATATACTATTAATCATATACTAACACTAAATTATAAATGTAATAATTAATCTTTATACTTAATTAATCAACTTTATAAAAAAACTATGATTGAAAATTTATTAACCAAATTATGAACTACATTAACCAATTTTATATATATCATTAACTAAATTTATTTAACACGTGAGACTATTTTGAATGTCAACATACTCAATAACCAAATTATAAATTATATTAATCAATTTTTAACATTTAATTAACCAACTTTATTTTCTCACTTAAAATTATATTTTAGTAAATTTTTTAATCCACCCCATGTCCTTCTTAGCCACCCCTGAAAAATTCCATTTTTATTCCGGGATACCAGAAATAAACTTCTGGTTAGCACCTTATTCAATGAAATTCAGTTTGGGTGCAAACCGGAGATTTACTTACGGCATGCTACCGGAAATAGATTTCCGATACATTGATGAACTTATATCGCGCCAGAACCTTTCCACTCCCATAACAGAATCATTTTCAAAAACTCTCTCTAAACCCTCTCAAAACCCTTCTCACCAATATCAATTTTTCTCTCAAACAATCAACACAAATCATCAAACAACAACCAAATCTCAATCAATCAAGCAACAAACAACTCTCAACAATCAATAAAGTGATTTACACATTTTTAGAATTTATGTAAAATCGATTGAAACTAGTGAAATAGGGCTTGAAATGTGTTGTTTGTTGTAGTTTACATCATTAGGAGTCATTATAATACTATTTGTAAACTCTTTTTGATGATCAATCCATGTATTTTGAGGAATTTTGGAGTTTGGGTTGGTGGTTGCCGCTATTTTGTTTCGCAGAGGTAACCGAGAATTTATTTCCGGTTTCAGAGGATGAACAAAACCGAAAATAAATTTCTGGTATTTGTCTGCATAATTTTTTTTTCATTTTTTCCTCTATGAGTCGAGTCATATGCTAACGTTTCGGTCTTGCTTCTACAAGAGATATGTCTGAGCGAGACGATCGTTTGAGGCATGTTCGGGTTACACACTCATGCCTCTTTGCGGAGAGAGAGGAGTCCGGCCACACGACAGCCGAGGACTTAGGCCACAAAGGGTCCGTCGACATCCGGACAGGCTATGTCCAAGGCATAGCCTGCTGATTCTGCACCTTCAACTTCTTCCTCCCGTAGCATACGGGAGTCTCCAGTCCATCCCTCCCCGCCTCCGTTATACCATAGACGCACATCGTCACTATCCTCACCACCAATGATTTATGAGACGGGATCCACATCTACTACACAGGCGAGGCCGTTTGAGGTGAGACCTAATCCTAAACCTCCTACACCCTCAGTACATTAAGTACCAGTATCAAGGCCAGCAGAGGCACCGACTGCATGGGAGGCACCGGCTACAGAGGCGGCACCGGTGGTACCAAAGTTTTCTTAGGTCTTTGGAGGGGGGCCTTCTGACTTATCCGTGCTCGCGCATTATCCTACCCATGTTGCTAGACATTTATGGGATAGAGAGGTACGAAATTTACATTTATGTTTCATTTATTAATTTTGTTATATTATGAATACTATTATGAATTTTAACAGTGTGTTTTTTCTTGCAGGATCGGGATATACTAAAGGTCATCAATCATGGGAGGAAGATCAGCAAGCTAACTCCCCCTGTTGAGCCATGGTTTGATGATCTGCTACTGACTACATGGTTGAGTGACTTGACCCTCTGTGGATATAGCGTGGTCAATTGGGGGATGACCAAAGCATTTTAAGAGAGGTGGCACGAGGAGACGTCTTCGTTTCATCAACTATAAGGAGAGACGACGATCACACTCGATGATGTCGCTTGTCTTCTTCACCTGCCGATCAGTGGGCGATTTCTGGATCATGAGAAGGTGGAGAAAGACGAGGCGATTGAGATGTTGGTTGAGAGGATGGGGGTTACCGTGGAGGAGGCCCTACATGAGGTTGATAAGACATGTGGTAGGTTACACTTCACAGGGGGAATGCCATGAGAGCATACCTCTTGTATCTTGTTGGGACCCAGATATTTGTGGACACCAGTGCCACCTACACTGATGTCATGTACCTCAGATTCTTTGTTGATTTAGAGCAGGTCAGTGGGTGGAACTGGGGGGCTGCTTGCTTGGTTTTCTTGTATACCAAGTTGACAGAGGCGGCTAGGTGGAAGACGAGGCGGATCACTGGCAGTCAGAATCTTTTGACGGTATAAATTATTTCTCTTAGCTTTTGTTTTTTATTTTATTTTTTTATTTTGATACTAACTGATATAATTTTGATATTTTAGAGATGTATCCAACAACACTTCCCACAAATTTCAGGATGGACATTTATTGATGGTTATACCGAGAAGATGCCTCGTGCATGTGCATATGAGCCGCTCAGAGGAAAGTAGACGACACTTGTGTATTGGTTTTACCTGGACCAGATTGTGCATGAGGACTTCCACTTCAATGCCTAAGCCAACCACCGCGAGAAAATTACTTTTGATGAGGTTTATCTGTTTACAGGTTGGTTGGCCTGCGGTACTCGGAAGATTGCTGCTTATATGCCCGAGCGATTGGTGCATTAGTTCGGGTATACTCAGACGATTCCTCGACATCCTACTTTATCTGCTCCTCCGACAGTGAAGAGGAGAGAGATGGATGAGATTTTTGCTGATCTTGAAAGTCATGTCGTCCCTAGGGAGGCCAGGAGTATCGTAGCTCCAGACGACTTGAGTTACTCGTTTGGTTAGATGATGTGGTACTTCAGGATTTCTCATCCACACTTGATACGGAAGCCTCCAGGGGACCCACCCAGGCCGGCTCATCAGGAGATCCTGGAGGAGCAGCAGGCGACGAGGGATCATGCCTAGGACGTGCTGCCTAGGTGCCGCCATATCATGGAGCTTTCTAGGGATGACATCAACAGAGGGTTGTTTCCTGACGGATCCGATGCCAGAGGCGTTTTGGAGGCCATCATGGCGGAGGCTCAGGGTGCCCCTGTCTATAGGAGGCAGCGGACGAACACCTCGAGGGTGACAGGCCGGCTCTGCCATACACAGTAGTTTATTTTGGTTGTATTTTGACTTTGTTTTTTTTTATTTCGTATTGTACCAGATATGTTTTATGAATACTATTATTATAAAATTTATTTTGGATCACATTTTTTGGCTTTAATTCGATTTAAAAATTGCAGGATATTAATTTGAATAACAATTGTAAATTCAAAAGATATTGCTTATAATTAGGTTTTACTTCTAACTGTCATGCACAACACCGGAAGTTTATTTCCAGTAGTAAACCGTAAGTAAATTTCCAGTTTTACTCAGAAATTTCAGAAAATGGTGCGTACCGGAAATAAATTTCATGTTTTGTGAAAGTTATTTTGGGTTTTTCATAGGGTGCGCCCACCCCTTATGGGGTGGATTAAGAAATTCACATATTTTAATGTCATGATACCTATTAACCAAACTACAAACTGCATAAACCAAATTTTTACACACTATTAACCGAAGTTGTTTTAGAGAAAGAAAAAATATTTAAAAAAAAATCAAAATTGTGTATGTAACTGTTCATCATATTTATGAATAGCGACATACGATGCAAAGTTAAAATCAATGTCAAAATATCATTTCTCTAGATATAATCATCTTCTCCCTATATAAATAAAGTTTTGCTATTCATACACCACTTTCCTACACCAATACTTACATCATATATACTGTTCACAGTATTTATACGGTGAACTGTGTATTTTAATAAAATAATATTAAATAGTGAATAATATTTGTAAACATTACGTGAATAGTATCAGTGAACAGTACATCTGAACAGTGTTCGTGAAATGTACATGAACAATGATTTTTAATAGTAAAATAAAGTTAGTTAATGAAGTATAAAATATTGGTTAATAAAATGAAGAATTTAGTTAATAAAAATCCAGATATTAAAAATAATTTTTAGTAGTAAAACAAAATTATTAATGAAATGTAAAAAGTTGGTTGATGAAGTTATGAAGTTGGTTAATACAATGCCCAAATTTTTCATAGTTATGAAGTTGATTAATGAAATTGAAAATATTAGTTAATAAATTTATGAAGTTGGTTAATCACATAATTTTGTTACACAAAACAGATCAACTGTGGTTTCACCCTTCAAAATGCAAAAAAATGATATTGGAGGTATACTTTCGGTCCAAAATCGAAATTATATTTTCGGTTCTATTAGCGGGAAAATTGAGTTTTGTTGCCACCTGGACATTTCTTATATAACCAGAAGTATACTTCTGGTTTATAGAACGATGCATGTTACTTAAAACAGTAACCATTATGGACATGTTGATCACCACCATTTCTTCTTTCTTTCCATAAAATCTCTCAAAAACCCTCATCATTCTCAATCCATTTTCCACTCCAAATCATCATTTTTGTGGTTCATCATATCAGAAAGAGCTCAAGGAAGTAGAATTTCAGGTAAAGTTTCTTCATTTCATCCCTTATTCCCTATATTAATTTGTTATTTTCTGTAGAAGAAGGTTACGTAGAAATCGGAAGTAAACTTTTGGATTATGGTTGAACAGAACCAAAATTTAATTTCTGGTTTCTGTCTGTGTTTATTTTGACAGCAACTGTCAATGTGACATATTAATAAGTTATGTGTTTTACGTAAATTAGGTATGGGGCACCCCAATAACAGTTCAAAACCTGATGTGTCTCAAGTTGTTTAGTGTCTCGTAGTTTCTCCTCTTGTAATTAAGGTGGTAGATGTTCGTGAGTAATTTCAAAATGTTGAAGAATTTGAATTACGTGAAGACATGTTGTAGTGGATTCGTATAGAGGCAACAAAACTAGGATTAGTTATTGTGATTGGAAGGTCCGATAATGGTAAGGATAGAAGAAATTCATTTGTGATTTTGATATGCGAAAGAAGTGGGAAATACATACGTCGTATCCAAAATTAAAATGCGACGGCACCGGTTCAAGAAAATGTGAATGTCCACTAAGGTTGTGTGGTTATATTATGGAAAATAAGAAATGGAAATTTAATGTGCTTTGCGGTTTACACAATCATAATTTAAGTCAAAAGTTAGTCGGTCATCCAATTGCATGTCAGCTCCTTCTGAATGATAAGACGTGTGTTTTTTATATGACTTTTAATTTGGTACTTCCCAAGAACACATCAAATATCAAACAAGTTTACAATAAGCACTATCAAACCAAGTGTTAGCTGGTGATTTTGATGAGCCATTTGGTTCGAAATAATGGGCTTTATATTGTTTGGACTTTGTTCGAATGAAGGGAGTAAGGTCCAGAGGTTGCATTTCGACTAAAAGGCATAGAATTTCGAATGAGTCATTGTTGTTGGAAATGTAGAGTTTTAAAATCTAAGGAGGTTTCGAATTCAAATGAAAGATTTGAATTAAATATTCCCACCGAAGGTTCGAAATTTGAAGTGAAGACTTAAATCCTTGATAACAGATAATTCAAAATTCGAATATAAGGCGCCATTCCATTGAAGGACGCGTGGAAACCATACATTGCAGAAGCCATGCAATCTTTGAACGTGGCATCTTTTTAGAGTAGGACCGTTAGAGTCGAAATAGTATAAATATGAGTCTTAGTGTTAGGATTTCGGGTGTTCATTATTGTGCAAAAACTCATATACTCAAATTACCAAGTGTAAGGGAAACGAGTTTGTAGAGACATGTATGTATAAAAACACCATTTTTTACTTTCGAATTAATCAAAGTTATTTACCTTTAAAATCATTTAAATTCCAGTTATTCTTTTATCTTTCCAGTCAAAGTTTATATCTTTCGAAGTCATTTATATTTCTTTACCAAGTCGTTTATATTTCGTTTAAAAACCATTTACATTGCTTCACAAGTTCTTTACGTTTCGATCAAGTTTCTTTATCACCTTTTAATTGAAGTCTTTATTTTCTCGATCGAATTTACTTCTATTTATATCTTAAATATTCTTAGTATTCTAGACAAAAGATGTTAAACATAAGTTCCAATCCATGTTCAAACACCAAAACTTTGACATATGTTCTAGGATCAATCTAGTCGATCTTGTAAGTCAGCAAAAGAAATTGTTAATTTGGAAGACTAGCGGTTGATTACTAGAAATCACTGTAAACAAATTGGCGCGCCCAGTGGGACGGTGTCGAAGTGTAGTTTGTTTTGGATTTTATTATCAATCATTTTAAGTTTGTGATCTTCTTAGTCTAGAGTTTCGTTGTGTTATATAAACCTTAGAAGTGGTAAGATAACCGACAGTAACCAACCAATAACTAGAAGAAAACATACCAAAAGAATGGTTAGTACAACCACCCAAGATGGGGGACAAAATCCCCCATAAGGGACAGGCACGGTCGTTTCTAGTTCGACTGATGCATTTAGCGTAATTCCAAATTCGCAAGCCATATTAGTGGCCACAAACGCTGCAGCCATGGGTAGTATGGGTAGTTCGAGTACCATTCCTACAGGCACGATGGAGAGGCAGGCAAATGGATCATCATGGCCTATCTTGTCATATGTAGGAACTCAAGCCCAATACTCAACCCCAACCAGGCCTCCAGGTTTCGATGCTTTTAGGCCTCAAAATCCTCAATATGGAATGCCAACGTCGTTTATGGCAGGATTGCACAACAGTACATCAACCTCTTCCCTAATCCAAGGGTATGGTTCTGGGATGAATCATTTGGGCCCAAATACCCAAAGTCTAGGAAGTTACACACAAATTCCTACCCTTACAACAAGTAATCAGGCAGTATTTAGGCAACAGATGGATGATAGTAACCACGATATGATAGGGGTCCTAGCCTGCGAAATGAGTACAATCTTTACTCCTTTAATCCAAAATATTAATAGAACCAACCAAGAGAATGTAGCGCAAATGGCTCGAATAAAAAATTTCTTTGGCGCCCCTGATGCGCCTACGAGGCGTAGGCAGAATTAAATAGTGATTTAAAATGAAGAACCTACCATTGAACAGATTCGACCCCCTAGACAGATAGGTGAAGGAAGAAATATAGGGACAAGGGAAGAACAACAGGAAGTTCAAGAGATACAAGAAGAACAACCTAGAAGAGTGATGATGGTAAATAGGGACCAAAATGCAGACGAAGTCATCCATAGGGTTAGAAATGATAATATGATGGAAGAAAATAATTTAGCTGCCATGATCGAAAGGATTATGACCCAAAATGGTTTAAATTCAGGATTTAGGAGACCAAACTATACATCCCCTATTACAGAATATATCTTACAATTTGAATTGCCAAGGTGTTGTAAAGTCCCTAAATTTACAAAGTTTGCGGGAGATACAAGTGAATCATTGGTCGAACACATAGCAAGATATTTAACTAAAGCGGGGGATTTGTCGAATAGTGAAAATTTTAGGATAAAGTACTTCCCAAGTTCTTTGACAAAAAATGCCTTTACTTGGTTCACCACTCTTCCTCCAGGTTCCATAGATATTTGGCCCTACTTAGAAAGATTGTTCCATGAAAAATTTAACATGGGTCAATCCAAGATAAGTCTAAAATAATTAGCCAGTATTAAAAGAAAATTCACAAAGCCAATAGATGACTATTTGAATAGGTTTCATCTCTTAAAATCTAGATGTTTCACTGTGGTCCCTGAGCATGAGTTGGTCGAAATGGCCGCTGGTGGCCTGGACTACTTTATTCGAAAGAAATTAGATACACAATATCTAAGAGACATGGTGCAACTAGCAGATAAAGTTCGACAAGTAGAAAGATTAAAGGCTGAAAAAGACAGTGCTAGTAAAAACTATAAAAAAGAAAGAATAGCCTACATAAAGGAAGAAGAAGAAAATTCAGATGACTTCCAGGATCCTTATGGATTCGACTAACCTGAAGTAGATCTGGTAGAATTAAAACAATCACCTTCTTATTCTTGCAAGGTCCTTATCCCATCGAATGGGAAGAATCCTGTTGAGAATGAGAAAAGTGATAAATTTCCCAAAAAGGTTTATACATTTGACATAACTAAATGTGATGAGATTTTCGATTTACTTGTTAAAGATGGCCAAATGATAGTGCCTCCTAATATTAAAATTCCTTAGTTGGAACAACTGAAGAAAAGAGGTTTTTGCAAATATCATAATTTCCTAGGCCATAAAATCTCACAATGCTTTCTTTTCAGGGATCTAATTCAAAGTGCTATCAAGGAGGGTAGGCTTAAGTTTGCTGACAAATCAAAGAACCACATGAAGGTTGACACTGACCCCTTACTGATGGCAGAAACTAATTATGTTGAGCCACTTGACAGTAACATGGTAGAAGTTGGGGAAAAAAGTGCTGACCAGATCGATGAGTTCCAAGAAGAAGAAGATTTCGTTTTGGCTAGTGGCAACATAAAGACTGCTGATGGTTTCCCCAACACGAGTGCTTCAACCAAATCAATGATATATGATGTTTCGACTGGGGAAAGGGCTGTTGAAGGCCCAGTTATTTCTGATGAAAAGATGGCAGAGGCTGCTGAGGGCCTCAGAGTAAACTTCGAAAAAGTTCAGATCACTAAGGGTCAGAGTGTGGGAGTTCACATGGTTGATCTCAAGAAACCTTGCCCAGAGATGGAAGAAGTGGATAGATGCCTCGAAATCAAAAGGGAGCAGATGAGAGAGGGGTATCTGTTAAGGACCAAAATGTAGATATTTTGTAGATCATTTTGTGGTCCTTTACAATGTCTTTTGATTAATTAGTAGTATTTAATATAGTATTTTGGTATATTTATGTTTTTATTTAGTTTTTGTTTATAATATATTATTTAACTTTATTTATATTTAAATTGTAGGTTTTTGGTATTTATTCCTTCAAGCTTGGATTCAAGGAAGCTTGAAGAGCTATTGGAGCAAGTTCAAACAATTTTTGGAAGAAGGAGCAAGCTTCAGGGCGCGCTTAGCCGGTTACAGCATGAGCGCGCTTAGCGCGGTGAGCAGGCTTAGCGTGGTTTGCGATATTAGAAAAAGGACAGTGACCCATGCTTAGATCTTTTTCTCACCAACTCTCTGATTTGAACCACTAATCTGTCCTAGAAAACCAGAACCATACTCCTTCTTCATTATTTTACCATCATCATCATCATTGTAAACTAAGAATTGGGAACTAGAATCTTGTTCTTCTTGATTTTTCTTCCATGTTCATCATCTTCTCTAAAAATCTTGCAAGTGAAGCTACCATGAGAATGAGTAGCTAAGGTCCTTTTGTGTCAAGATTAGAGGTAGTTAACCTAACTTTTATGTATTTCTTTTGATCTCTTGGTGTATGAACTTGGTTGATGATATATATATGTTGAATATCTTTGTTCTACTATCTCTTTATGCTTTGAATCATGATTGAAGAATATGTTTTAAAGTTGACCTAAGATATTCTTCCTCTAATGAACAAATGCTATAGATAGATTTGTGAGCTAGTGTTTACTTGTATTGAACTTAATGATTATCGTGTCAATAGTTATAGTGAGAAATCATCTAAAGATTTACATGATAAAATTCACAATCTTGGTTTGAAATCAACAAGATTGAGAGGATACATAATTATATCGATCATCAACTAGTTCATCCACTTGATTAATTGAATTTATATGAAACTAGGTTAATGAAACTAATCTTGACATGCTTTTATCAATTGAAAACCACACAAAACTCTCTTTAATCCAAACATCTCTCTTTTGAAAAGGAAACTAAATTTATTTGATTGAAATTTATGATACTTGTAGTTAGCAAACAAAATCCTTGTGTTACCACATCTTAAAATACGCTTTAACTATTGAACGACGACAATATCACATCAATCCCTGTGGAGACGATAAATAAAAAATACTTGTTTATGATATATACGAACAATAAAATGGCGCCGTTGCCGGGGATTGGCGTTTGATATTGCAAGTATTGCAATAGTTTATGTGTTTTAAGATAATTTATCTACTAATCTCTCTTTGTTTCTTTTTGTGTGGTTAGAATTTTTCAGGGTATAGTTTATGCGAGGAAGTGTTTCGGTCGATCAACTCCTTTTCGATCCAGAAATTGAAAGGACGGAAAGAAGACTTAATAGCGGTGCTAAACGAAGGAAAAGACTAGCTAGACAAAGACAAGCAAGAGGAGAATCGTCTACTTCTTCTACACCACTTGTGTTAGGAGAAGTCATTATGGCGGATCAACCACCACCACCACCACCACTGAGAGGGCCTTGTGCAAATAGCCCTCATCACACCGCTCAATTTGCTCGCCTAGCCAATGCGAGGTTTACGGAGATGAAGACGGGATTGCTCCAACTACTTTATGCAAATCCTTTTCATGGTCATGACCATGAAGATCCATACACCTATCTCACAAAGTTCTATGAAATTGCGGGTGCGGCCGGAGCTCCGGAAGCCGAATAAGAGCAACATTTTCAAAGGCTTTTTCCTCACTCTTTGGTAGGGAAAGAAAAGGATTGGTATTTAGACCAACCACAAGAAACAATGACGAATTGGAATATGCTAGAGGAGAAATTCCTTGAAAGATTTTTTCCTCAATCAAGATTCATGGAAGCAAAAACCGCGATTTCGGTATTCTCGCAAGGTGTTAATGAGACTTTGAATAGGGCTTGGGAGAGATACAAATCTATGCTTAGAAAATTCCCTAGTCATGGTTTTGATGAACTCACTCAAATTCACATTTTCCGCAATGGTCTCCAACCTCAACATAAATTGTTGTTGGATGCTACGGTGGGAGGTTCTTTAATGGAGAAGACACCTTATGAAGCCATTCAAATCATTGAGAAGATGGGAAGAAATGACCACCAAGTTTAAAATGATCAAGGGAATGTGCAAGTGAAAATGGGAGCTCTTGAAATTGGTTCTAGTCATGAAGCACTTGTGGCCCAAAACAAATTATTTGCAAAGTAAGTTGAAGAATCGACCAAGAAAATGGCAAGGCTTCCACAACAAATCATGGAGATGCAAGGATCATCTAGCAAGCAAACTCAACAAATTGCTAGTTGTGAATTATGCAAGGGTGATCACAAGACCGGGTTTTGTCCTCCGGAAAATGAAGAAGCAAATTACATGGCAAATCAAGGGCAAGGATACCAACAAAGACCTCCTTATCAAAATCAAAATCAAGGCCAAGGTTACCAACAAAGAGGTAACCAAGGTTATCAAGGTGGATGGAGACAAGACAACAACAATCAAGCGAGACAAAATCATTACCAAAGTGGAACTCAAACTCAAGCTCAACCTCAAAATCAACCTCAAAATCAAGCTAGAAATTCAAACATTTAAGATACACTTGCTAAATTCATGCAAGCTTCAATGGCCAACCAAAAGAGCACGGAAGCATCGATAGAGAATTTAGAAATTCAAATGGGGCAATTAGCAAAACAAATTTCCGATCAAAGTGCCTCGACCTTATTTTCTCCAACTACTCAAGCAAATCCAAGGGAGCATTGTAAAGCAATTACAACAAGGAATGATAGAGTTGTTGATGAGAAAAAGAAAGAAGTGAAGGGAAAAGACCAAGTGGTGAATGATGAAGACATTTATGAAGAAATAGTTGTGGAGGAAGTTTTAGTTGAAAAAAATGATGAGAATATTGTAGTGGGAGATGTTGAAGTTGAAAATAATGTTGTAGTTGAAAATGAAAATGTTGATAATGGTGTAGTTGAAAAAGAAAATGTTGATGAAAAGAAGAAGAAATTGAGAAGGGGAAATGAGAAGGTTGTCACTCTACCGTTACAAAACTTGCCATATCCTCATGCTCCGTCTAAGAAGGATGATGCTCGGAATTATGCTCGATTTATGGACATTTTCAAGCAATTACAAATCAACATTCCATTCACCGAGGCATTGGAGAAAATGACAAAGTATGCCAAATTTATGAAGGACATTTTGACAAAGAAGAAGAGGTATACGGATCAAGAGACTATCATGGTCGATGCAAGTTGTAGTGCGATCATTCAACGTACTATACCGAAGAAAGAAAGCGATATGGGGCGTGTAACTTTGCCCGTTACCATTGGAGATGTTTATGTTGGCAAAGGATTGATCATTTTGGGATCTAGCATCAACTTGATTCCATTATCTATTGTAAAGAGGTTGGGGGATATTGAATTAAAATCTACAAATATGACTTTACAATTGGCGGATAAGTCTATTACTCGCCCACATGGTGTAGCCTTAGATTTGTTGGTCAAAGTGGATAAATTCTTTTTTCCCGTTGATTTCGTTGTGATAGAAATGGAAGAATATTTGGATGCACCCTTAATTCTAGGCCGGCCATTCATGAAGACCGCGAGAATGATGATTGACATCGATGATGGTTTAATGAAAGTGTGTGTGCAAGAAGAAGAGATTTGTTTCAATCTTTTTGAAACAATGAAGCATTCAAATGATAAAAAGGATTGTTTCAAGATATATGCTATTGAAGAAGCAATAGAAGAAGTCACTAGCCAATTTCATCTAACAAATCCGCTTGAAAGAACCTTGACCGAATCCTTTAATGTGCTTGATGATGGTGATAGGCGGGAACTTGAAGAATGTTTGGAGGAGTTAGAGATTTCAAAATAAATGCAACCATGGGAGGAGGAAATGGAGATTTTAAAGAATGATCCCCAAGAAGAAGAACCAAAATGTGAGTTGAAAGCATTACCTTCTCATTTGATTCATGTTTTGAAGACTAACCAAAATGCAATTGGTTGGGTTTTATCCGATTTAAAAGGCATAAGCCCCGCTTATTGTATGCATAATATCATGTTGGAAGAAGAATTCAAACCGGTGGCCAACCTCAAAGGCGCTTGAATCCGGTTATGAAAGAAGTTGTGAGAAAAGAAGTGGTTAAGATGTTGGAAGCCGACATGATTTATCCGATCTCGGATAGCACGTGGGTTAGTCTGGTTCATGTGGTCCCCAAAAAGGGAGGTTTGACGGTTGTCTCAAATGAAAAGAATAAATTAGTTCTGACACGAAAAGTAACGGGTTGGAGGATGTGTATCGATTATAGAAGGCTAAACAAAGCCACTAGAAAAGATCACTTTCCTCTTCCTTTTATGGATCAAATTTTGGAAAGACTTTCGGGGCAACAATTTTATTGTTTCTTGAATGGTTACTCAGGTTACAGCCAAATTTCGGTGAATCCGGAAGACCATGAAAAGACGGCTTTCACTTGTCCGTTTGGGATTTTTGCGTATAGACGTATGCCCTTTGGCTTATGTAATGCGCCGACAACGTTTCAAAGATGCATGCAAGCTATCTTTGCTGACTTGATTGAAAAGACTATTGAGGTATTCATAGATGATTTCTCCATTTTTGGAGCATCGTTCGATTTGTGCTTGAAGAACTTGAACACCGTCTTGAAGAGGTGTGTTGATACTAACTTGGTGTTGAATTGGGAGAAGTGCAATTTTATAGTGACCGAAGGCATTTTTCTCGGGCACAAAATTTCTTCAAAGGGGATCGAGGTTGACAAAGCCAAGATCGATGTGATACAGACGCTTCCTCCACCAACAAATGTTAAAGGCATTCAGAGTTTTCTTGGCCATGCGAGCTTTTACCGAAGATTTATCAAAGATTTCTCCAAGATAGCAAAGCCATTGAGCAATCTTCTCAACAAAGATAAGTCTTTTATTTTTGATAAAGATTGTTTAGTTGCCTTTGAAAAGTTAAAATAAAATTTGATTAATGCACCGATAATTGCCGCACCAAATTGTAAATTAGATTTTGAATTAATGTGCGATGCGAGTGATTATGCGGTGGGAGCCGTACTCGGTCAAAGAAAGAATAAAATTTTCCATGCAATACACTATGCGAGCAAGGTTTTGAATGATGCTCAGATAAACTACACAATAACTGAAAAAGAGTTGCTTGCTATAGTGTATGCGTTGGAAAAATTTCGTTCTTATCTTATCGGCTCCAAAGTTGTGATTTTCACGGACCATTCAGCTATAAAATGTTTTCTGACCAAGCCGAACTCTAAACAATGATTAATCCGATGGATTCTTTTGTTGCAACAATTTGATTTGGAAGTTCGAGACAAAAAAGGTTCGAAAAACTTGGTGGCGGATCATTTATCCCGCTTGGTGAATGTGGAAATCACTAACAAAGAAAAAGAGGTTAGAGAGGAGTTCTCGGATGAAAAAATTTATGCTATCCAAGAGAGGTTGTGGTTTGCTGACATGGCCAATTACAAGGCCGCGGGATTGATTTTGGAGGATCTAACTTGGAATGAGAAAAGAAAATTCTTGGTTGATGCCAAGTACTATGTTTGGGACGAACCTTATCTATTTAGACTAAAAATAAACATAAAAAAAATAAATAAAATATACAGTGTATGAATAAGAAAAACCAAAACCAAAAATAAACATACAAATATAAAATATACAATAGATATTTGTTAGAATGTGTGCACAATTCATGTTTGAAATAGTGATTGAATTTAGTGTGTATCGAATTATGTTGCAATGTTGTGTACTATTTGATTCTGTTGAAAGTAGTGGCCGAACAACTTGGCTGTCGAAATGTTACCCTTAAGTATATAGAGTCGAACTCTTTGGGCTTGGGCCTTAGTTTAGCTTACACTATTGGGCCTAAGAAATGTGTCTATATAAGGAGCATTTCTTTGTAAACAAGTAGAACAATAATTCACAATACACTTTCATTTTTCAGTATCACTTTTATCCTCTTCTCAATTCTCTAAAACTTCTTCTTCTTCATTACAAATCTATTATTTCATCTTCTATTCCAACAAATTGGTATCAAGGAGCTCGGTTGCGATTCAAGGAGAATCTAATGGCAAACGGAACAACAACGTCGACACAGATTCCAACAAATCTACCAGTTTTCAAAGGAGAAAACTACCAACGATGGGTTGCACAAATGAAGGTCATTTTCAGATTTCAAGATGTTGTTGAAATATTGAATGATGGTGTATCGGAGCTGGAAGCAAATGCGATGGAAGCCCAGAAAGTTGCGCACAAAGATCAGAGGAAGAAAGATTGTAAAACATTGTTCTTGATTCATGAATGTGTAGATTCTGATGTATTTAATAAAATAATCGAAGAAGAGTCATCAAAAGAAGCTTGGGACAAGTTAAAGAACTTTTATTGCAAAGGAGAAAAATTGAAGAAGGTGAAGTTGCAGACGTTGAGAAAGCAATACGAGATGATGCACATGAAGGATGATGAATCGATTTCTGCATACTTCTCAAAAATCGTGACGCTGCCGAACCAAATGAAAGCATGTGGAGAAACAATCACAGACCTGTAGAAAATAGAAAAGGTATTGAGATCTTTGATAGTAGATTTTGACTATATTGTTGTGACAATTGAAGAAGAAAAGACTCTATCTGAGATGAAGTTAGAAGAACTTCAAGCTTCATTATAGGCTCATGAGATGAGATTGAAGCAAAGAAACTCAGAAAGAGAGAAGGTGGCTGAACAAGCATTGCAATCAAGATTCAGCAAGAAAGCTGAAAAATCAAAGTTTCAAAAGCATCTTGCAGATGATGAGAAGTCAAGCAAGAATGTTGATTCGAGAAAAGGTGTGAGCAACAAGTATTATGGGAAGAAAGTTGACAAGAAAGATAAGCAATGCTACAATTTTCAAGGTTTTGGTCACTACGCTCGAGACTGTCGAAGGAGGAAAGTAGAAAGGGCGAAAGAAAGTGATGAAGCTCAATATGCACGTGCAGGAGACAACAATTTAGATGATGTGCTGATGATGGTTAATTCTCAGTCGAACTCTGAGAAAACCAACATGTGGTATCTGGATTCAGGATGTAGCAATCATATGATTGGCAACAAAAAATGGTTCACCAAACTAGATGAGTCAGTAAAAAGGGTGATAAAGTTTGCTGATGGAAGACACATCAATTCTAGTGGCAAAGGAGATATTTCGATCATCAAAAAGGATGGTGGAAAAGCTACTATCACTGAGGTATTGTATGTACCCTCTATGATAAGTAACTTGATAAGTGTAGGTCAATTACTTGCAAAAAGATTCAAGATAAATCTGGAAAGGAATGAGATGAAAGTCTATAGGGCTGATGGGAGGCTAATCATGAAAGCACCATTGGCAGAAAACAAAATGTTCAAAGTTGAAGTCAACACATCAGATCACAAGTGTCTCTCTTTGATGACAAAAGAAGACAAGAACTGGCTGTGGCACCACAAGTATGGACATCTAAACTTCAAAAGTTTATGCATGCTCAATCAGAAGAAGATGGTGGTTGGTTTTCCTTATGTGAAGGAACCAAAGCAAGTATGTGAGGAATGCTGTAAAGCTAAGCAGGCAAGGAAGGCATTCAAACATGACTTGCCCATGAAATCCAAGCGCAAATTGGAGCTAGTTCACTCTGATGTGTGTGGACCATTTGAAGTGAAGTCAAATGGAGGCAACATGTATTTCCTTACGTTTGTTGATGAATTCACCAGACATATATGGATTTACATCATTGAAAAGAAAAGTGAAGTATTCACATAGTTCAAGAAGTTCAAGTTGCACGTTGAAAGGCAAAGTGGCTGCAAATTGAAGAAGTTAAGAACCGATAGTGGTGGTGAATACACTTATGTTGAATTTGCCAAATTTTGTAATGGGGAAGGTATAGAGCATGAGGTTACTGCTACCTATATACCTCAACACAATGGCATAGCTGAGAGGAAAAACAGAAGTATACTGTACATGACAAGAAGTATGTTGAAAGCTAAAGATATGCCTAAGAGATTTTGGG
The DNA here is from genome assembly GCA_021764765.1 of Vicia sativa. Lineage (NCBI taxonomy): Eukaryota > Viridiplantae > Streptophyta > Magnoliopsida > Fabales > Fabaceae > Vicia > Vicia sativa. The sequence goes on along the minus strand of CM038796.1, from coordinate 256,574,143 downwards.
CTGAAGTAGCTTCGACATCAGTATACATTCTGAACAGGTGTCCAACAAAGAGGATAGTTGGAAAAACACCTCATGAGGCTTGGACGGGATCGAAGCCAAGTGTGAGTCATTTTAGAGTTTTTGGATCAATGTGCTTCAGGCATGTACCTGAACAATTGAGAAGAAAACTAGATGATCGAAGTGAAGCTGTGGTTCTCATAGGTTATCATTCGACTGGTGCGTACAAGCTGTATTCGCCAATCAAAGATAAACTAATAATTAGCAGAGATGTTTGAGTCGATGAAAGCAAAGGCTGGGATTGGAGTCGAAGCTCAACACATGAATCAGACACTGTTATAACTATGTTCGAAGAAGATCCACAAGATGAGCCCTCGAATTGTCGAAGTGAACAAGGCAACGCTTCAACCAGTCGAAATGAAGAACCAAATGAGCAAAGTGAAAGAAGGTCGACGAGAACAAGAACTGAATCAACAAGGCTAGCTGGGTATGAAAGATTTCCAGATCAAGTGATTGATGATGATGGTGATCTAGTTGAAGAAGCCATGATGATGGCAGAAGCAAAACCAATCGATTTGAATGAAGCAATGGGTAATTCGAATTGGTGCGAAGCCATGAAAAAAGAACTCAGAGCCATTGAGAAGAACAAGACCTGGGAGCTTGTCGAAAAAACGAATAAGAAGCCAATTGATGTAAAGTGGATATACAAGGTGAAATGAAAGCCAAATGGAGAAATTGCTAAGTACAAAGCAAGGCTGGTGGCTAGAGGCTTTCTACAAAAGCCAGGAATAGACTTCGATGAGGTATATGCACCGGTTACTAGGCTGGAAACAATTCGAATAGTTGTTTCAACAGCAGCATACAGGGGAGGGAAGATGCATCAGCTGGATGTAAAGTCAGCATTCTTGAATGGACCATTAGAAGAAGAAGTCTATGTCACTCAACCACCGGATTCACAAAGGGACGTGAGTCGAAGGTGTATAGATTACGGAAGGCTCTATGGTGCAAACAAGCTCCTCGAGCTTGGAATAAGAGAATAGATAGCTTCCTAATCAAGTAGGTTTCATAAAGTGTGTCTCGAACATGGAGTGTCCAGAAAGATGTCGACGGTGTCGAATCATTTTATGCCTCTATGTAGATGACTTCGACATCGGAGATGAAGAAGTCGAGGTAGTAAAGGTTAAGTCAAAGCTAATGCAAGAATTCGAAATGTCAGATCTAGGGAATCTCTCATATTTTCTAGGAATGGAATTCAAAAATACTGAAGAAGGAGTATTCTTGCATCAAACCAAGTATGCTCAAGATATTCTGAAAAGATTCAACATGAGCAATCAGAACGGTCCATTAGAGACATGAAAGCAAGAAAGAATCGAATGATAAATTTGTAAATTCGACGTTGTACAAACAGATCATTGGATCCTTGAGATATCTTTGCAATACAAGACCTGATATCTGCCAAAGTGTGGGGTTGCTATGGAGAAACCTCAAGAGTGTCATCTCAATGCAGTAAAGAGGGTGTTGAGATACATAAAGGGAACTGTCGACCATGGGGTGTTGTTGCCAAAGAAGTCGAAGAGCAACACAAGCGTTGAAGTTCATAGATATACTGATTCAGATTTCAGTGGAGATCAAGATGAAAAGAAAGGCACTGCAGGCTACATCTTTATGATTGAAGGTGCTCCAATCTCCTGGAGCTCGAAGAAACAAAGCATTGTGGCTTTGTCATCGTGTGAAGCAGAATATGTAGCTGCATCATATGCAGCATGTCAAGCAGCATGGATCGAGATGTTACTTGAAGAACTCAAGATAATGGAGCCTAAGAATATAAAGCTATTTGTTGACAACAAATCATCAATCAACTTGGCGAATCATCCAGTGTGTCATGGTCGAAGTAAACACATTGAAAGAAGGTATCATTTTCTAAGAGATCAAGTCAACAAAGGGAAGCTCGAAATAAAGTACTGCAAGACTGAAGTTTAAGTAGCTGATATACTCACTAAACCTCTGAAGAAAGTCAGATTCGAAGAGCTGAAAGGGAGCATCGGGATGAGAAGTTTCGAGAACATGAATTAAGGGGGTGTGTTAGAATGTGTGCATAATTCATGTTCGAAATAATGATTGAATTTAGTGTGGATCGAATTATGTTGCAATGTTGTTGACTATTTGATTCTGTTGAAAGTAGTGGTCGAACAGCTTGGCTGTCGAAATGTTACCCTTAAGTATATAGAGTCGAACTCTTTGGGTTTGGGCCTTAGTTTAGCTTACACTATTGGGTCTAAGAAATATGTTTATATAAGGAGCATTTTTTTTGTAAACAAATAAAACAATAATTCACGATACACTTTTATTTTTCAGTATCACTTTTATCCTCTTCTCAATTCTCTAAAACTTTTCTTCTTTATTACAAATCTATTCTTTCATCTTTTGTTCCAAGAATATTTATATTTAAAAAAAAGAAGCAATGGATTCCAATCAACCATGATTAGGATCATGATAATTGTGGTCCCCCCCTGGTAGATCTTCAGTCACATAAAGGAAACGTCCATCTAAGTTCCAATAAAGAGGACATCGAAGTGGATTAGTAATGCATAAATTTTTAAAGAAAATTAGAATGATGAAATAAAAGATTAAAAACCCAATAAATAAGTAAGCACACAATTTCAAGATTTAATCACTTGTTATAGAGATGCACGATTACTTACAAGCTTTGTGATGAAGGTTAGATATCCAGGGTGGTACTCTTGCTGTTGCCGATTTGATTGTGAAGATAAAGATAACCAGCAATGTCAGATTAATCAACATAATTAACTTATTAAAATAAGCCATTTTATGCAAAAACTTTGTAAAAGCTAGCTAGCTAGAGATCATATATGTGTGTAGAGTATGTGTGAGGATTGAATGAAAATATATAGCAGATAAATTTCCATAAATAGATATATTAAGTGCGATAGATTTAAATAGATTGAATGAAAATATAATAAAAGAATTAAAATATAGATTAAATCAACCTTTGGTGTTTATTCAAATTTCAAACGATTAGTGACAACAACCACATATAGGACGCGTTTCAAAGGAAATATTCTACGGTAATACTTTATATAGTCTTAGTCATGGTCATTGTGATTTGGTCATTGTGATATAGTCCAAGTCTAACCTTTTGATTAAATGTTATAACTTTTCTTATTTCAAGTGTATAATAGACTAATCAACACTATGCTGTTACCATATTTATTTGGCATTTAATTTTGCTGACATGTCAATCTATCATAATTTTACACTATTTTTTATTTATTTGATTTATTAATTTATTTTATTTATATTTGAATTTTAGTTATATTTGAATTCCAATTTCAATGTTTTATTCACGGTTAATTTATTTATATTTGAATTCCAATGTTTTTTTTTACAGAATTTGAATTCTAATGTTTGACTCACGGTTAATGAGAAAGGAATTGGAATGACCAAATTAGATCTATTATAATTAAATGGAATATTATTCATTGCATGATTTAAAAATACCCACTATTTATCATTACACTACAAGATTAAATGTATATTATTGGAATTAGAATGGATTATTTTGATATTCCAAGATATCACAATTTCCCATGTTTTCAGTTACCCTATATATAGCCATTCTAAACCCTTACTCTTTCACTCCTCAATCTTCTTCATTCTCCATTATTTTCAAAAGGTTACGTATTATTTTCCAATTCTTCTTCATTCCCATATTTTGATTCTCTGTGTCCATTTTAATACAGATTTTGTAACAGGTCTAAATAGTAACATCAATGACGCGACCGATTGAAGCTGTGAAAGACATCAACGACTGACGCGACCGATTGAAGCTGTGAAAGACATCAACGACTCAAACATTTAATTTTGCTGACATGTCAATCTATCATAATTTTACACTATTTTTTATTTATTTGATTTATTAATTTATTTTATTTATATTTGAATTCCAATTCCAATGTTTCTTATTTTGTTAAAGTTAATATTGAGGTTTCAAATTAGGCCTAAAAACATTGGCTTTATTAGAATATTTATTTTTTGCATTATTTATTTGATTATTATCTAATTCATGCAAAAAAACATATATCATAATTTGCTTAATTAAATATGATTTTAACTAAAAGATAAAATCAAAAGAAATTTTGAAAATAAAAAGCCAATATCACTCTATTTTATTTAAATATGTGTTGGATTGATTGTCATTATAAAATTATTTTACACTTATTTTTTTCTCTATTTATAAAAAAACTTTCCATTGGTAAAAAAACTTAAATATTACAATAATATATAATAATAGCAATATATGAATGATTTGAAAAACGTTTAAATGGAAAACTATATATATCGCAAAGAAAAAATTATTATTTATAAATAAAACATTTCAATAAGATAACTATTAACTTTTTTTCCAGAACATAAATATTTATTTGAAAATATATGCACATTAATAAATATATGATAAAATACAAAGACGAAATTATATATATATATATTTTTTCTATTTACAATATATTCAATTGAATCTACCCTACACACCATGTACTCATTAATGGTCACTAAACAATATAATTATAAATATCTTAAAAATCATATAAATTATGATTTATGATTTATTCTAAAATGATCACATAAATTTATTTTAAAATAAATATTCCAAAAACGAGTAATGACTAACCATATATATATATATATATATATATATATATATATATATATATATTCTGAAAGATTTAAATCGATAAAATTTTGTCTTAAAAATAAGTTTTTTATTAATAAATATTAAAAAAATTATATTTTTAAAAAATATTAATAAAAATAATATTATTTTATTTTATTTCAAAATGTTATTTGTTTAAAATTGAAAGTAAGTACTATTATTGTTTAATTAACATTTTGTTACTAAATATTATTAAAAACCATGTATTTGTATGAAATATTAATAAAAATCACATATATTTAAGAAATATCATACAACTTAACTAAAGTATCTATAAAAATCAAGATTACCCGAAAAACATATTTTGTAATTATTTAGATCCTTATTTGAAATATAATATGTTTTGAAATTATTTAGCTTTTTATAGAAAGGATAATAAAGCAAAACAAAATCAATTGAGATTTTGTAATTTCTTTAAACTTATGAAATAACTAAACATATCACAATCTTTTCAAATTAATTTTATAATCGTAATCATGATAAAACAATGTTAAATGATAGTCATGAAAATTTAATGATAAATGATACTCATAAAAAATTAATAATTAAAGATAAAAATTTACTATTACAATCATTTTTATAAATTGTATAAGTTACAATTATTTTTATAAATGGAAATATAAGTTACAAATAATTTTATAAATTTAACTATTTATATAATTATAAATGAGAATAGGTTACATATATTTTTATAAATAGACAAACGTGTTCCGATGTTTATAAATGAAAAAAAGTTACCATAATTTCATAAGGGAAATAAGTTACAATAATTTTAATAAAAGAGAATAAGTTACTAATATTTTTATAAAGAGAAGTATTAAAACAATTGTTTTAAAATCAATAAATTAAAAATTGTTTTATAAATTGTCACATGTTCTAGGCACTTATAAATAGGAAAATATACGTCTTTTGTGCTTATTGTGAAGCAATATTTGTTTGGTATTTGGTTGAGAGCAAACGTGTTGTTAAGAAAATGTCAAAAAGTGGTATTGAAAATTTGTCAAAGATTGATCAACTAGGGTTTGATGTATCTATGAGATATCATCGGTAGACTGTTCATTTTAATATCCATTTTTAAAATTTTTTTGCAGCTGTTTTATTTAATTAAAGTTAGACGATTTATAATAAATACATATAATATTTAAAAGTTGGTGCATATTATTATTCTATATTTGTAACTATGTGAATATTAGTTAATTGAAGAATAAATTCAAACTTTTGAAATGATAGTTTGATAGACATGTAATTTGAATCCAGACGAGTATATGATTAATAAATTTTATTTTTTTTTATAACCAAAATTAAGTATTATTTTTCCATATCTATTTTAATATTTACGGGTAGATGTGAACGTATCTATGAGATATCAGTTGTAAACTGTTAATTTTAATTTCCATGTTTTAAAATTTTATTTTGCAACTATTTAATATAATTGAAGTTAGAGAATCAGTGGTACGGTTTATTATAAATACGGATCAAAGCTTAAAAAGTAAATACATATTATTAGCCTATATTTATTACTAAGTGAATATGAACGAATTGAAAAGTAAAATTCATACTTTATAAATAATAATCTTATAGACGTCTAATGTGAATCAAGACAAGACCTGTGCTGTTGATATATTTTTTAAAAATTGAAAATCATATATATCTGCAAACATTTCTATATGATCTTTTACTGTTTCAGGTTTCTCTTGATTTAGTTGAATATGTGTTGACACAGATTCTGTCGAAATTTTGAGAAGAATTTCTCTAATCAAAGGTTGTTGTTGGAGCTACAATGTTCACAATAGCTAATGTTAAAAGACATATAAATAAGATCTAATTTAGATATTCATTTAAAATTTAAATTTGATGAAGAGCTGTCATACATGGTAGGTTTGTAAAAATTGTAAATATAATATATAAAAAGAAGGATTTAAAAATGATATTTGACGGGAAGCTGTCATAAATTTTGGGTTTGCAAAAATTGAGTAATATCTAAAAGTAATATTATTTGAATTGGAAAACTTATATATATATATATATATATATATATATATATATATATATATATATATATATATATATATATATATATATATATATATATATAAAATTAAAATAAACATGGTAACATTCAGTCCAAACAAATATCCTGTTTCACAAATGAAATTTCCCCTTACAAACAAAAGAGAGAAATCTCCCTCCCAATATTTCATCTAACGTGCTAACCTTAAAATATCTCAGAAATGATTTTATTCTTGAGTTTTGTTAACTCATTCGGATTCACGGGTAGATGTGAACATTCGGATTCACGGGTTAATGTACATCTTTTAACTATTTCTTTTGTTGCTGCTATATATAATTGAGGTAATAAAAATGATTGAAGTTATAAAAATTTGTATTTTAATTTAAAATATTATTTGATTCAAAATAGATTAAATTTTTATTGAATCACATTAACTTATCTTTATCTTTCATATATATATAAATGAACCTTACAAGTCATAATTAAATACATGGAATATAAAATTTCGACGGGACCCGTGCGATAGCACGAGATTCTTACAAGGAAAGGCTATTCTTGCTTCAACCATTAAAGTTGTGGATAAAATCAATCATTATGTATTAGACTTGATACCAGGTACATGTCAGTTATATTTACTGTATTATTACATTCATAATATATATAATATATATATATATATATATATATATATATATATATATATATATATATATATATATTTAAGAACATAGTTTTACTAATTTATTTATGTTTTGCTTTTAAACTTTTTTTTAGGAGAAGAGAAAGAGTATTTGAGTTTTGATTCCATTGATAGAAAGATTCAAGTTATATGAAGCATATGAAGTTCTAACTCAATTTCTCAAAATTAAGAACGCTGGGCTTCCCAATCATAGGATCAAATTGAAGGTTGGTACACCTATTATGCTAATGAGAAATTTGGACCAAGCCGATGGGTTGTGCAACGGAACAAGATTAATTGTTACAAGATTTGCAAATCATGTCATTGAGGCAAAAATCATGTCTGGAAAGAACATAGGTAACATTTTTTACATTCCACGAATGTCTATGTCACCTTCTGATTCACCTTGGCCATTCAAGTTGATTAGGAGACAATTTCCGATTATTGTCTCCTATGCAATGACAATTAATAAGTCACAAGGTCAATCTCTTGATAGTGTTGGATTGTATTTGCCTACCTCGTGTTTAGTCATGGTCAATTATATGTTGCAATTTCAAGAGTTAAGAGCAAAAGTGGGCTAAAAATCCTAATTCATGACAAGGAGAATGTACCGTGTTCTACTACTACTAATATTGTGTACAAGGAAGTCTTTCAAGCACTTTGATAGTTGATAAACTTTATATCTTATACTTTACGATTCAAATTAAAAATCTATTTTGAATTAAAATATATAGTATGTACATTTTCCATGTATTTCAAGAAGTATATAATTTTTCCTATTTGTTCATGCAGACGTGATTTGTTGATAAGACCGACGCTTGCTACAAATATGGAGTTAAATGCCAACATGGTTTACATGAGACATATACTCAACTGAAAACATGGTAACATACTTAATAATTTAATAATCTATAAATGTAATGTGAATCCAGACGAGACCCGTGCGATAGCACGAGTTTGTTACTAGTTAACTTATTAAAATAAGCCATTTTATGCAAAAACTTTGTAAAAGCTAGCTAGCTAGAGATCATATATGTGTGTAGAGTATGTGTGAGGATTGAATGAAAATATATAGCAGATAAATTTCCATAAATAGATATATTAAGTGCGATAGATTTAAATAGATTGAATGAAAATATAATAAAAGAATTAAAATATAGATTAAATCAGCCTTTGGTGTTTATTCAAATTTCAAACGATTAGTGACAACAACCACATATAGGACGCGTTTCAAAGGAAATATTCTACGGTAATACTTTATATAGTCTTAGTCATGGTCATTGTGATTTTGTCATTTGGCTAATAAAAGAATTGTCAAAGGAAATATTAGACAAAATATTAGTATTGATTTTGTGATTTAATCTATATTTTAATTCTTTTCATCACATCATCTAGGTACCGTTTTCTATTCAATTTATGACTTTTTACTAAATATATTTCTAAAATATCGAGTTTTCACATAATATATGTATTTGTACCGAATATTTAAAATTGTCATATCAAAATTATATAGTTATATCATATTTTTAGAAATATCCAGTATAATCCGTTTTTTTTTATACATTTTACCATTTTTTTATAACTATATGTTTTTACTAAAATTTTAAAATAATCGATAAAATACCATATATTTTAAAAAAATTGATATGGATATATTTTTTGATGATTGAATATATGAAAAAATTTAGTACGTAAACGTAGGGGTAAAAATAGGTTAGGCTAGGCTAGTCTTTATAAGGTTTGAGTCTGACCTACGATAAACTTACAAGGTCGAGGTCTGGTCTATGGTTTACAAGGTTGAGCTTGACCTGACCTTTTTAAAAGTCAGGTCTGGCCTAAAAACCTATTTAAAAGCCTTTTATCTCATTAAGATAGAGTTTTTATTTTTTTACTTTATTTTGGGTGGTGGAGAAAGAGGTGGCAATTCATAATTGGATTAACTGAGAGACATATTGCAGAGAGTTATATAGAGTCGTTACTAATTATCTTAGTTTATTATTTTAGGTTGTTCTGACAGTTAAATCTTAAACTAAATTAGCGTAAAAGTTTATTTTAACTTAACATTGTATTACAAAACTATCAATATAATCATAACTAAACAATCATATGATCACATAGAGGAAGTTTTTATGGGACGCGGAAGACCGAGGAAAACGGTTCCGCCTCCGCCAGAGAAACGAACCACATCCACGACACAACCCACGTTGAAAACCCGTGTACAACAAAAGGATCCGACAAATGTAGCAGCACTTAGCTTGGGAAAAGGGGGCAGAGCAGAAGAAATGATTGAGAAGGAGGAAAGCCTAGATGAGTCAGAAAAAAAGGAATCGAAGGAACCAAAGAAGTTATGGGTGGACATACTGAATGAAAACATAAATCTTGCGAAAGGCATGGCTATGGAATTCATAGCACCAACTATTGTGAATGGATAAATTGAAGTTGAAATTGCTACCGAAGACATCATTTATGAGGTAAAATTTTGTGAACCAACTCTGATAATATATGTTTTGGGAGGCGATTTAAGCCTGAATATGGTGAAACAATTCATGACAAAGGAGTGAAATTTCGTTTAGCTGCCAGACATGTATTACCATGAGTATGGTTACTTCATGCTCAAATTCAAATCCATGAAAGACATAGATGAGGTTTAAATGACGGGACCCTACACCATAAGGAACATGACTATTCTGCTTAGAGAGTGGAGACCAGACTTCAACTTGAAGAACAATCTCTTGAGGACTTTGCCAATATGGGTTAAACTCCCACGACTACCACTTTACCTTTGGGGAATCAAAAGATTGAACAAGATAGGGAATGATCTAGGGAATCCTGTGGTAGCTGATGAATGTACTACCAATAAATATCAGGTCTCATATGCTAGGATTCTGGTTGAAATGGACATCACCAAGGAGCATCCAAAGGAGATCATTTTTAAAGCTTGTAGCTTTTGTAAGTTGCAGGTCGACACATGCATCCATACATGTCGACACATACTGAAAGATTTATGAAATTGTAGAAATTATTATTTTATGTTTTGTCACATCCATATTTTAGGTCGAAACATTTACTATCATATTAAAGCATGTATGCTCTATAAGTCACTGGTTGACACATACTGTCTCTCAAGTCGACACATGCATTCGTTTCATAACGTATGCGTCGACATATACAAATTTTAGGTCGACACATACAATCTAAGTTGGTCAAAATTTCATTTCTTTTTATTTCAAAATTTTCCTTTTTGCTCTAAATATTTCCAAACTATAAATACTTGTTCATGCCTCATTCTAACCTGGATGATACCATAAACTTAGCCTACACATCTTCTTCTTCTTCAACCTTCCAATCTATGCATACACACCAACATTGGATTATGATAATGTTCCATTGGGGTATCATCTAGACGATGAATTCAAGATTTCCAATTGGTTTGGGTTGAGATTTTTAGAGGTCTTCATTCGGGAAAAACCATCGGGTTTGTCCTCCAAAATCATTTGTTGAATTGGGGGATTTCGTGCGAGAAATTATTCATGTGAAAAATACCTTGCGTATTTGAAATATTTTCAAGGAACCTTAAAGTGTTTGAAATCTTTTTAAGGAAGTACCAAGAATTGGATGATAGAATCGGTGATATTGTGCAATCGAATTTACTTGAGTGAAAAATCCCTTGGAGTGGTTGAAATCTTTGCAAGGACCCTTGGAGTGTTTAAAATATTTTCAAGAAAGTAGCTGAAGCGGCGAATAAGTTGCATCTATCTATTTATTTGATCTTGCTTAAGATCAAAGGTTGAAGAAGGAGCATCAACGCCAAATTGGAGAATTTTGTATTGTTGTTCTAACTCTTCTTAGATGCATGCGTACCCACATGTGAGGACGATTGTGGGGAGCTATGTAAACAAATTCCTCATGTCTTTTACTTTTTCTCTTTTACTCGCTTTCAAATTCATCAATCGTTTTAACAAATAGCATCAAGATATTTCTTTGATTATTTAGCCTTGGAAATAGCATTGAAAAGTGATTGCATTCAAACAATAAATAAGTGAATTATTTAATTGAGTTTTTATAAATCCTTTATTCAGTTTTGTTTCATAGAATTCAAGTTAACCATATGCATATCTGAGTTATCAAATAAAATAAATTTTAGACGACTTATCCAGTGATTTGCTTCCGCATCAAAAAGTTTTTGAAAACAAATTAAATTCTAGGTTTGTGTATAGAATTATTTGTGCGTCTATTCACCCCCTCTAGATACTTGCCTTAGTTTAACAATGCCATGAATAAGTTAGACCAAAGGAAAACTTTATGGAAGGATACTGATAGGGCTCATTAAAATGGGGCTTGGTGTCTCATTTGGGATTACAATAATGTTTTGAAAAAACACAAGACAAAATTTGAGGGAATGTGGTTAATGAATTAGAATATATATATATATATCTCTTCAAGAGATGATGGATAGAAAAGGTCTTTTGAGATGGATAGTAATGGAGACTACTTTACATGGTCTAACAAGAACCATGTAAGGGTTACTTACTCTAGAATTAATAGGGTTCTAGGTAATATAGAGTGGTTTCTTGGTCATTAAAACACTTTGCTTCAAATCCCCCCCCCCCCGGTGTTTCAGACCATGCCATGTTGTACCTTACTAATCAATTAGAGAGTTTCTTCAAAAAATGTCATTTTAAATTCATTAATTTTGCAACTAGACCCATGATTGTCCTTTAAAAAATGTTGAAAAGGTTGCAGACCATTATTCGAAGATTCAATAATCCTTTGACCTAAGCTAAGAAGAATATTCTTCAAATCATAGCAGACTAAGATAAGCCTCAACAGGATCTCATCATTGATAGATTGAGTAGTTATAAGATTTTAGAGGTCAAAAGATATACTGAATATTTGATAATATGGAATGAAATTGATGGAGAGATTTTGAAGCAAAGAGCCAAAGTTGAATGGTTAAAATTAAGTGACGATAACAAATCCTCCTTTCATGCCTCTATGAAAACAAAAAGGGATGATTGAAACATATTTAATTTCTACATAAAGGATGGAACAATATTGATACCCAAAAGGACTTGGAAAAAGAACTCCTTGATTACTATGGCAATCTTATGGGGAAAGAGAGAATTATGTTAAAGGAATTGACGTCAGTGCTATGAGGCAAGGTTGTCAAATTAATTTGATGCAAAGAGAAGATCTGGTGAAACCCGCCAATGAGGAGGTAGTCTATAATGCTTTAAAAGGTATAAATGATATCAAAGCTCTAGGTATATATGGATTTGGCTCACACTTCTTTGAGTATAGTTGGAGCATCATAAAAGTGGATGTTATGGATGTTGTTCAAGATTTATTTAATCAAGAAAGTCTCTATAAAGCTATCAATTGTATAATTGTGTCTTTAATCCCTAAGAATGACAAGGAAAAATGTATCATCAGTCATAACCAAGAAGCTTTCATTCCAGGTCAGCAAATTCATAGTCATATTCTGTTGGCATAATGATAAGTGCAAAAATATAGTTATTTTGTATATACTTTTTGTTGCACTTATTGACTTTATTTTTTAACAATCGTTGAATAACCCCGCTTTTTGTTATAAATAAGTTTAATTGCTTGTGTAAATATTGTTCGATTGATTAGTTTTATATTTGTTGTGAATCGGATGCCTTGGAAACAAAATATAAACTTGTTGCTCAATGTAAGGAAAAAAAAGGAATGAAGAACACGATGAACACAAGGATTGGTTATTAACTGCTATTCTTTCCTTTATCTTCAAAACAAGATTACAAGTATACAAGAATAACAAATAACCTTCTCACCCTAAATTAGGATTTGCATTATGCAATGATGAGATACTAGTATGCTATTTATAATAAACCTACATACTAAACTAATGGGCTTTTATCACAAATACCCATTACAAGCTAACTTAACCAATTAGACATAACAAACAAGCCCAATTCGATGCTAACAATCCTAGCATCCTTCGACCCAATAGAGTTCGATCCAATATCTCACAATATTCTTTTTGTAGGTATTTGTTGCATTATTGGAATCATTGAGTAATAAAGACCAAAAATGTGCTCTAAGATGCATTTGAAGCAATGAAGGAATTAGGCAAATAAAGGAAGCCAAAGAAATAAAGATGTTGAAAATTTCAGTTTTGTCACACACTATAAGCGTCAGGCCAGCGTCAAGCGGTGACAGGGCGCGTTGAGTATCAGGACAGCACCGAGCGGTGGATGTCATTACCAGGCGGTGAGGGAGGAATGTAGAAGGTCCAAAATCAGGTAGCTTCTGACTTTGTCTCGCCAGCAGCTCATTGGGCGAGGATGATAAGCAACTTCAGGCAGTAGATTCCAGCGTCGAGTGGTGAGAGAAATTTTTCCCAATTGCAGACGTGGCACAACATGGGCCAAGCGTTGAAGAGGTAGCGTCGGGCGGTGGCTGCGGCACCCGATTTTTTTATATTTTTTACTTTTGATTCATTTTGATGTTTTATGGTTTTGGGGAGGTTTTGTCTCCCAATTCCATCAACCTTATAGTTTTTGATACATTAAACAACACTACGGTTTACATACAGATGATCCGGGCTGGATTTCTCGTCGACCAGGTATGACAAACTGGAAGATTTGTTGTTTATATCTTCTCCTCTCTATGTACTTCTCTATTTGTTGGGTTTTGTATGTATATTTACTCTAAACATATGTATATTTGTCGCACATGACGTTATATAAAACTTGCTTTACAAATCTGTGTTGGTTGTTGTCCTAGGTTTTTACCTTATGTTAGGAATTTGAGTTGCTATAGACGTATATTGCTTAGATTCTTACCTAGGATGATTACCTGTTAGTTTCTAAACTCTAGAAATAGATTTAAAACTGACATTCACTTAGGGTATCTGATATTAATCCCTCTTTGTTGGTTGTGTCGGTTGAGACATCGTCGATGCGAGTGATACGATTGACTTCTATGTTGTTGAGGTGGTAGAGACATCAGTACCGAGGTGATGCAGTAGGATTCTCAATTTGGGTTTGGAATAACTTAGGTTGTGAAAGATACGTGATGACATAGACGAGTATTGTAGGTAGAGTATAACTGGACGATAAGTTTTTAGTCTGTGACGGATAGTGTACATTCGTTCCAGATAAGTTGTCTATCCTTTTTACTTTAATATACATTTAATTTCTATTGATACATTTTCTTTATAACTCATTTTAACCCCAAACTCATTAACGATAGAATTTTCGAACGGCGAATCAATAACCAATCTTTGTGGACACGATACAATAACCAATCAATAATACTTTACTTTTTGCTTGTCGTTTTACCGCCGCAACAAAATGGAGCCGTTGTCGGAGATTGGTTTTATTGTTTTGCATCGCGATTATTCCTTTGCTTTTGAGTTTTGTAATTAATGTATATGTTGTATAAACTTAGTACATGAATTTGTATATGTATATTTATGCATTTACTTGTACATGCTTTTTGTTTACTTTTCATACTTGTGCATACATGTGTTTTTCTTTATTTTTATGTTTTGTTGTGATTTGTCTTGTTTTCGTAATGTTTGTTGTTTGATTGTTAGGAAAATTTCTTTAGGTTTGAACGGTGTGACAATACCATGACATAACGAGAGGAGGTTACTCGCTTGCACAATAAAGGCGTCGAGCTTACGACGTAAAACAAACATGTTTGGTTTGTGTTTGTTTATGTGTGTGGTGACTTGTGTTTTAACAAGTTGAAATAGGACATTTCTAAATTTCAAATATTCAGTTTTCAACTTGTTAATTCATTTTCACTCGGTTTGCATGTTGTTATTTGTATTTGTTTTGTTTTGTATAATTGTGTTTTTCGCAAGCTTGTCGTGTTTAACTTGAGAATTTTTGTTTGTTGTAAATATTGTAAGTTTTTTACATTGAGATTTTTATAATTATTTTTTGTTGGTTGTTTGGACTCAAATTTTGGTCTGGTAACTTGAATAATTTTGAGGTGATTTTCCGAGTTTGATCGTTTCAACTTGCGAATGTATGGTAATGATAGTTCTCAAAGTTGGTATACGCCATTACTCGTTTATCGCTTTCTATAGCATAACATGTTTAGGAAATTTTTTATTTCTATAATTACCATGTTATTCATTTTTTTTGCATTACTTTCTCATGACTTGAATCACATTAGTTCCATTTTTATCCATAAATATAAGAAAGCTTCACATTGTTCATATATGTTAGAGCCATATTCTTGTTTTAACTGGATTTCATTATGTTTAATATTTTGTTTGTGTTGATTGTATAAAAGTATGAAAATGATCAAGACATTTTGTTTGATTTTGAGCATAATTACCTTGGCCAAATAGTCAATTCACCTTGTGTGTGTGTGTGATCATTAGTACCTTCGTTGAGCCTTTTTGTTGATATCCATGTTGTTTTTGCTAAATGCTTGTCTATGAGTGTTTAGTTCATCTTTTTGTATGGATGTTGATTATTTGTTTTCTTGAACCCTCAATTTTGTGTTGTTGTATGAATTTTTGTCTTGCCTTACAAAGTAGGAAGTATTCACACATTGATGTTGGTTGAATTCAAGTTTGGGAGATAATTGTTTATGTGCTTATGTTGTGATTGCTATGAGGTGGAGAAATAGAAAAAGAACAAAGAAAAGAAAAAAATAAGAGAAAAAGAAAGATTAGAAAAAGAAAGAAAGAAAATATAAAAGCTTTGAAAAAGAAAAACAAAAAGAGTATGAATAATATTGTGATAATAAGTGATGTGTATTGGTTTGAAATTTGGGATGAATAAGTTTGATTGAAATTCTATTGTATGAAAATTTATGGAAGTAATTGCTCCCTTAGGTTTAGGCAAGTTTTTGTTTCGATTAGCTATAGGACTTATCACTTGTTTGTTAACCAAGCCGCATTACAATCTTGAAAAGTCCTTGTGATTCTTTCCTTTGTATTTTCAATATGAGTTTTGGATGAATGCATAATTTAGTCTATTGTTTGCAAGATTGTGCATGAGAGTCAAAAGTCTCTCAACTTTGTGTGTTTTTCATCTATCAATGAATTTTACTAGGTGTGATTCATGATTGAGCTTGTTTTGTTTTAGAATGTTTTGCATGATTTTTGTACTTAGGATTTGTTTCGTTTATATGTTGTAGTTACAGGATAGTGGTAAGTATGTATTTTGCGTGTGCGTTTTTGTTTGAACCATACATTTGTTTTTCATTCTTAAAACTTGTTGATTCATGATTCTTGGTAATTACTTTTGTTTCTTTAGATTTACTTGACTTTGTTTAAGGACAAACAATGTTTCAAGTTGGGGAGAGTTTAATAAGTGAAAAAATGTGGTTATTTTGTAAATACTTTTTGTTGCACTAATCGACTCTTATTTGTTAATACTCGTTGTATAACCCTATTTTTTGTTGTAAATACGTTTAATTGCGTTTTGTATATATATTGTACCAATTGATTAGTTTTATATTCTTTTTGTAGGTATTTGTTGCATTATTGGAGCATTGAGTAATAAAGGCCAAAAATGTGTTGTAAGATGCATTTGAAGCAATAAAGTAATAAGGCTAAGAAAGGAAGCCAAACAAATAAAGATGCTCAAAATTTCAGTTTTGTCACACGCGCTGAGCGCCAGGCCACCGTCGAGCGGTTATAGGGCGCGCTGAGTTCCATGGCAGTGCCACGCGGTGGGTGCCAGTGCTAGCAGGTGAAGGAGCGACGCAGAATGTCCAAAATCTAATAGGTCCTAACTTTTGCTCGCTAGCACCTCGCTGGGCGAGGAAGATAAGCAGCGTCAAGCGGTGGATGCTAACGCCGTGTGGTGAAAGATATTTTGCCCTGACGCAGAAATGGCGCAACATGGGCCAAGCGTTGAAGAGGCAGTGCCAGGCGACGTTTTCCAGCGCTAGCGGTGGATGCGGAACCATATTTTTTATATATTTTCCTTTTGATTCATTTTGATGTTTTATGATTTTGGAGTGATTTTTGTCTCCCAATTCCATCAACCTTATAGTTTTTGATAGATTAACTTAGAAAACAACACTAGGGCTTACATACGGATGATCCGGTGTGGATTGCTCATTGACCGAGTCTGACAAACTGGAATATTGTGGTTTATCTCTTCTCCTCTCTATGTATTTCTCTATTTGTTGGGTTTTGTATGTATATCTGTCGCCCATGGCGTTATATAAAACTTGCTTTACAAATATGTGTTGGTTGTTGTCCTTGGTTTTTACCTTGTGTTAGGAATTTGAGTTGATATAGACATATAATTCTTAGATTCTTACCTAGGATGATTATCTGTTAGAGTTTGAACTCTAGACATAGATTTAAGGGTTAATACCTATTTTCACCCCTGACATATGGGGTGTATTTGAAAAAACCCCTGCCAAAAAAAAGTTCCAATTGTTACCTTGACAAATTTTAAAAGTTTCATTTTTTACCTTTAGGATGCCACATCACCTAAAAGGCTGATGTGGCTTAATTTTTTGTTAAATTTGTAAGTTTTTGTTATTCCACATCACATAATTGCCATTAAAATGACCAGAATGCCCTTAGCTCCATTTATCTTAAAAACCAAAAATATTTTGCAAAGCCATGTTTCAATTCAGACCCTACGATTAGGGTTCTTCATCCTTGCAAAGTGGTCACAGCTTCATCTCAAGGAAATGGGTGTGTTTAATTTAGTGTTTCATCATGGGGAAATTTCGTGCAAGACGGCCATATGTATTATAGAGGAGGTAGTGAGACTATTGTTGAAGGTCAGGACGAAGATAAATGGAGCTTTTTTGAAGCTGTTAGTCTGGTTAAAGATTGGGGTTATGAAGGTTTTAGGCTATAGAGAAAGATTCCGTAAATGGATGAAGGGTTTACAAATGTTGTTGATGATGCAGGAGTTGTAGAAGTTGCTAAGCATTGTATGTCTTGTAAGGTTCACGGCCATCTTTGGGTAGAGCATGGTGTAGAAGACATGATGACCAAGGTGCTATTACCTAATGTTGATGACTTCAGCACCTCTAGTGGAGATGATAGTACTGGTGATTATGTTGATGCAAGACAATGTTTCAATGACAGTGAAGAGGAAAGAGTAATTGACGTAGCAATTTGAAATAGTTATATTATCATGTTGCATCCAAGGATCCCAAAAGATGAAAGAAAAGAGCAAAAGGGATAAGGTCAGTGTTTTGGTGCCCAAAAGTGTCTTAGGATCTTGTTCAAAGAGGGCTACAAGAAAATGTGAAGATGTCGATTATGCTAGTGAGGAACTTGAAAGTTCAGATGCTGATGAAAGTGACATGGATGACAAACCTTCCAAGCCAAAGTATGAGAAGTTCAGATCAGAGCTGCTTAACAAAGACTTTCAATTCAAATTAAGTATGGAGTTCATTTCTCTTTCTGAATTTAAAGATGCTATCAGGGATTGGTCAGTATTAAATGGTAGAGAAATAAGGTTTGTTAAGAATGAGAGTGAGGGTTAGGGTTGAGTGTAAGAGTAAATGTGGGTTTTGGCATTGTGTAGCAAAGTGGGAGGCAGCCTCACTTACCAGATAAAGACTTGGGTGGGGACCCACACATGTGCAAGGGTATTAAATAACAAGTCTGCCAATTCCAAGTGGGTCTCTAAGTTAGTGGTTGAAAAGAGGAAGTCACAAGGGAAAGTTAAACTGTCTGAAATTATGTCTGAGCTTAGACAGAAATATTCAGTGGGCATTACCAAAGGGAAAGCTTGGAGAGCTAAATCTATGGCTGAAGAAATAATTGAAGGCGATGCAAAGGAACAGTATAACATGTTATGGAGATATGCAGCTGAGTTGAGAAAACATTGTGCAGGGAACACTGTCAAACTAAACACTGAGAGACCACATCCAACACTACCACTAAGATTTGGTAGATTTTACTTCTGTTTTGATGGATGCAAGAAAGGGTTTACCAAGGGTTGTAGACCATTTATAGGGGTAGATGGGTGTCATCTTAAGACACAATATGGAGGTCAGTTGTTGATTGCTGTAGCAAGGGACCCGAATGACCAATATTATCCTTTGGCATTTGGTGTGGTGGAGCCTGAGACAAAAGAAAGCTGGAGATGGTTTATGCAATTGCTAATGGAAGACATTGGAGAAGAGAGAAAGTATGTTTTTATTTCAGACCAACAAAAGGTACATAGTGTCTTTGTTATTCACATTTATGATGTTAAAAATGAAATATGCTGCATTTATTTTCTGGTTTATTTTCTGTCATTTTGAGTACTTCATGAAATATGCATAGTTCTGGTTTATACAAAGTGCATAGTTCTGGTTTATACAAAGTGCATAGTTCTGGTTTATTTGCATAGTTCTGGTTTATACAAATATGCACTAATTCTGGTACTGAAGTACTTCATGAAATATCTTACCTTTGTGCCATAGTTCTGGTTTATACAAAGTGCATAGTTCTGGTTTATACAAAGTGCATAGTTCTGGTTTATTTGCATAGTTCTGGTTTATACAAATATGCACTAATTCTGGTACTGAAGTACTTCATGAAATATCTTACCTTTGTGCCATAGTTCTGGTTTATACAAAGTGCATAGTTCTGGTTTATTTACATAGTTCTGGTTTATACAAATATGCACTAATTCTGGTTTATTTTCTGTCATATTGAGTACTGAAGTATCATAGTTTTCCATTTTGAGTACTGAAGTATCATAGTTTTCCATATTGTAAGAACTGAAGTATCATAGAACTGAAGTATCTTAGACTTGATCCAATTGCAAGATAAGTTCATACAACCTATGTTCAACATTTATCAGATTTATCAATAGAGCATTTGCTTATTAGCCTCAAAAGGACCCTGTTGAATTCAGGATGAGGAATAGATCTGTTAGGAGACATTATATCAGTTGCTAATGTTACATGCTTTTTTCTGTTGTCTTGCTGTTTTTAGGGGCTTGTTAGTGTCTTTGAGGAAATGCATCAGCAAGTTGAACACAGGGTCTGCCTCAGACACCTGTATGCAAATTTCAAGAAGAAATTTGGAGGGGGAGCTGCCATTAGAGACCTATTACTGGGGGATGCAAAGGCTACTTACTTCCAGGCTTGGGAGAAGAAGATGAATTAGCTTAAACAAATTGATAAGAAGGCATGGGAATGGCTGATGGGAGTGCCAACAAAACTATGGTGTAAGCATTCATTTTCATTTTACCCTAAGTGTGATGTTTTGATGAATAACTTGAGTGAATCTTTCAATAGTACAATATTACAAGCTAGGGATAAGCCAATACTCACTATGGTAGAATGGATTAGGAACTACGTGATGAATAGGATTGCTAATAGTGTTGTTAAGCTTGATAAGTGGAAGCACAATGTCATGCCTAATCCTAGGAAAAGGCTTGATAAGGAAACATATCTCAGTGGAGAATGGCTGCCTACATGGAGCAGTGGTGATTTGTGGCAAGTCCATCACCCATATAATGGATTGCAGTTTGTTGTTGATCTTGGGGAAAAAACCTGCACTTGTTGTTTTTGGGATCTTGTGGGCATACCTTGTAGGCATGTTGTTTCTGCATTACAGTATCAAAACTTCGATCCTGAGAAATATGTTGACCCTTGTTACATGAGAGAAGCTTACAGGGCATGTTATGAAAACAATGTTAGTCCAATAAATGGCATGGACATGTGGCCAACTATGGATGCTGAAGAATTGTTGCCACCACAATACAAGAAGGGACCTGGAAGGCCTAAGAAACTGAGGTTTAGAGAGTTGGATGAGAATGGTTCAAGGATGAGGAGGGTAGGTGTAGCACATAGATGCACACATTGTGACAAATTTGGCCATAATTCTAGGAAGTGTCAAGCTAAGGAGCAAGATCCTAATGCACTAAAGAGAAAGGTATTGTGTTCATGAATCTGTTACTGAATAATATTATGTTTAGCATATTGAAATGTCTTTATTTGCCTTGTTTAGCATATTTATATTTGTTTCTAAATAATGCAGAGAAAGACACCCAGGACCAAAGTGTCAAAAAAATCTGATGGGACTGTGGATGAAGGCCCAGAGATGGATGCAAATGTTGATACAACTGCAAGTGGAGGTGGAACTGTGGATGAAGGCCCAGAGATGGATGCAAATGTTGATACAACTGCAAGTGGAGGTGGAACTGTGGATGAAGGCCCAGAGATGGATGCAAATGTTGATACAACTGTAAGTGGAGGTGGAACTGTGGATGAAGGCCTAGAGATGAATGCATTGCTGAATAATATGATGGATCTTTATGAAGAACAACAATCACAAGTTGACAATCCCACACAACCTACTGCTATGCAACCTCCCCGAACACATGAATCACAACCTACTGCAATGAAACCTCCCCCAACACATGAATCACAACCTACTGCTATGCAACCTCCCCCAACACATGAATCACAACCTGCTGCAAACCCTGACCCTGTTACTACTAATGTAAAAAAACCTTCAGCTAAGAAAAAGGCCGTGGCCGTGCCTTGGAAACGATCAAGAAAGAGAGTCAGTGAAAGATTGAAGGAAGTGAGGAATGCCAAAAGACATGGTGGGCCTGGATCAACACCTGATGCACCTTTGACCATTGGTGATGAAACTGGTGGTAGTACCTCAAAGAAGATATCAAGGAAGAAGAGGAAGGGCATTGATCAGTAGTTGTGCACATAGTGTGCTATTTTGTAATTTCAATTTGAAAGTTTCCTGTGTTATTGTCATTTTGTTACTTTGACTTATTATCAGAACAGGCTTGGCTTAAGTTATGTATCATGTTATTGTCATTTTGTCTTGTCTTAAGTTATGTATCATGTTATTGTCATTTTGTCTTGGCATAAGTTAACTATGTATCAGAACAGATTTACTTAACTATGTATCACAACAGATTTCCAAAATATCAGAATAGATTTCCAAAATGTTCCAAAACAGATTTACTTAACTATGTATCAGAACAAACTTACTTAACTAACCATAAAACCAAAACTCATAAGAGTAATATATTCCATAAGAAAGAAATATAATTCATGAACTAAATTTTACATAGGTTACAACTTCATAGAAATTAGAACATAAGCTACAACTTCATGAATTTTTACATGAACTAAGTAAGAAATGAACCAAAAGACAAATAAACCCAACTAAAACATAATTCAGCTTCTTTTTTAACTCATCAATTTTTTTCTCCATGGCTTCCATCTTCAGTGCGATATCTCTCTCCAGTTTGCTCATCAGTTCTACTGAAACTACATCCGAATGGCCGTTATCACCAAAATCACCAGAAAATTCATCATCCCAAACAAATGCGTTGCAGTCATCTCCTTTACCCCAGAACTTACACTTCCAGTATTTTCTCCCGGGATTTGCAACCGATTTTGAAACAAATAACTTCATGGAGACATTGTGGCCACATTTGGGAGTTACTCTACCATTTGAAGATAAGCTTGAAGTAGAACAAATTGGTTGACTCATGTTTATGAAATCAAAGAAAACTTAAAGATGAAGAGGAGAGCATAAGTTGTGTTGTTGCGCCGTTGAAGTAGAAGATGCTGCGCCCTAATTTGGAGGGTCTGAATTGAAACATGGCTTTGCAAAATATTTTTGGTTTTTAAGATAAATGGAGCTAAGGGAATTCTGGTCATTTTAATGGCAATTATGTGACGTGGAATAACAAAAACTTACAAATTTAACAAAAAATTAAGCCACATCAGCCTTTTAGGTGATGTGGCATCCTTAAGGTAAAAAATGAAACTTTTAAAATTTGTCAAGGTAACAATTGGAACTTTTTTTTTTGCAGGGGGTTTTTTCAAATACACCCCATATGTCAGGGGTGAAAATAGGTATTAACCCTAGATTTAATGTTGACATTCACTTAGGGTATCTAATAATAATGCCTCTGTATTGGTTGTGTCGGTTGAGACATCGTCGATGCGAGTGACATTGTTGACTTTTGTGTTGTTGAGGTGGTAGAGACACCACTATCGAGGTGATGCATTAGTATTCTCAATATGGGTTAGGAATGACTTACGTTGTGAGAGATACGTGATGACATATACGAGTATTGTAGGTTGAGTATAACTAGACGATAGGTTTAAGTCTATTACGAGTAGTGTATATTCGTTCTGGAAAAGCTGTCTATCCTTTTTACTTTAGTATACATTTATTTTTTGTTGATACCTTTTCTTTACAACCCATTTTAACCCCCAAACTCATTAACGATAGAATTGTCGAACAGAAAATCAATAATCAATCTCTGTGAACACGATATGATATAACCTAAATATCACTCGGTAAAAATAATAATTTACATTTTGCTTGCCACTATACCACCACAACACATATGAGTTAATCAAGGGGTATACTAGACATGAGAGGACTCCAAGATGCATGGTTTTGATTGATCTCGAAAAAGTCTATGAAATGGTAGATTGGCAGGCCCTAAAGTTTATTTTGCAGGAAGTTGGTATGCCTAAGAAATTTACTGACTGGATTATGACCACAGTATCATATAGATTTAATGTTAATCGGTCTTATTCTAACATGTTTCAAGATAGGAGAGGCATAAGACAAGAGGACCCTATTTCCCTTTTTGTCATTGTTATGGAGTATTTACATAGAAGACTTCACAAGATGCAATAAAATGTTGATTTCAATCATCATGTTGAAGGTGAGAAGCTGATACTGACCAACCTAACCTTTGAAGATTTTCAAGAATTTCCTTGAGTCTACATGTATGAAAATGAATCCCACGAAGTGCAAGATCTTTTTCGTTGGTTTGGATGCAAATAAAAAGCAGCAAATCCAACACCTGACTGAGTTCACAGAGGGGGATTTACCTTTTAGGTATCTGGATTTATCTTTTAGTTGTAAGATATTGTCTATAAGTAACTACATGGGGCTCATTGAGAAGATTTATGGCAAGATCACTCATTGGAGCACTAGTTTGCTTAGTGATCATACATAAATTCCTTAGTCGAGATGAAAGGTCGGAGGGAGGTTTGCAGATATCCGAGATGGGTCTCGGACTTTCAAATGAGATCCTTTTCCGATGTTATTCTCGGAGTTGGGGTAGGAGATCGGTGTGGTCCCGAGATATAACCCTATCATCCGACCGGGTTGGAGGCTCGGGAGGGGAAAAACGTTACTTGAAGGAATAATGAGGGCATGGAGTCATTATGAGACGTTACAGGGCAAAGTCATCATGAGCTGTAACGGTCGGCCCTTCACTTTCAAGCCATAGTTAATGCGTTCAGGCAGTTGCAGAAAGGGATTAAGGACTTCATGAATCCTTGGTATAAATAGGGCTCCCGCCAGCGGGATAAGCAAGACAATAATCAGCTTGGAACTCTGGCTACTACGCTTGAGCTTCCAAATCCCTAAAATTATCATCAGAGAGGTTTTTCCTGCAAGAACATTTGGCGCCCACCGTGGGGCCTTAGTGAAATTAATCCCAGGCCACACATACAATAAACTTATCACCAATGTCTCAACCTTCGCCAACGGATCCGCCGGATCTGACCCAGTTGCTGGCCATGATTGACGATCTACGCCAGCATAACGATACCCTTCAAGACAATGTCCAAGCTCTTCAACTGAGGAGTTTGGACGATGCGGAAGAGGTGGAGAGAACTCGGAGCAGCCTTTATCCGTGCTATCCGAGGACGCCATACCTGAGAACTTCAAACCCCCCGTCCTGGCATCATACGACGGGAAGACAGATCCTCAGGAGCATATCATTTCGGTTAACAACACCATGGCACTTATTGGAGCAGCCGACTCCCTCAAGTGCAAATTAATGGCCGGAACCTTTAGAGAATCAGCCTTGCGTTGGTACATGGGGCTTCCCCGATTCTCTATGGTGGGCTATCAGGATTTCAATCGAAAGATTATTCAGCAGTTCTCGGCTAATCGCCATCGAAAGGTAGCCAACACCTCTCTTTTCAATGTGAGGCAGCGGCCTTCCGAATCACTGCGAGATTTTATGGCCAGGTTTAACGAAGAGACCATAAAGGTCTCACATCCCAACCAGGAGATCTTTGTGGCCGCGTTCCAACACGGTCTCAAGGCCGGTCAATTTAATGAGTCTTTGGCTCAAAAGCCAGCCAAGAGCATGGGTGAAATCATCACCCGAGCTGAGTGCTATGTAAAGGGGCAGGAGAGCAATATGGAGAAGCGTGCTCGAGATTCCAAGGAAAGGGGGTCGGGGCGAGACGAACGTTCCCGACCGCGGGACATCACCACCCCGCGGGACCGCACCCGGGATAAGCGACTTCAGCCTCGTCAGCAGCCGTCCTCAAGGCCTGGGGAGACATTCACACCCCTGAATGCCCGGAGGGAGGACATCCTTCGCGACATTAATCATCTAAATTTTCTTCAAAGGCCTCGGTTCCGGGGAACTATCAATACGGTTTTGGGGAGCGATCCGGATGCGTGGTGTGAGTTTGTTGTTAGCGATCCACAAGGATTGGTGTATATTGTAGTCTTTCAATAGAAAAGTGTATTTTAAGATGAAAGTAACCAAAGAGTTTGTTTCCTAAGCTATTAGTAACATGAGTTTCCAAGCAACAACTAAAGTATCTTTTCAAAAGAGAGTTATGGTTTGGATTCAAGAGAGTTGGAGTTTGTTTTTAATTGATGGAAGCATGTCAAGATTAGTTTCATTGATCTAGTTTCATACATATTTAAGTAATCAAGTGATGAACATAGTAGATGATTTCTATAAATACATATCCTCTCAATCTTGTAGATTCCCCACCAAGATTGTGAATGTTATCATGTTAATCTTTGTATGATTCCTCACTACAACTATTGACATGATAATCATTAAGTTCAATATTTGTAAACACTAACACACAAATCTATCCCTAGCATTTGTTCATTAGTGGATGAATATCCTAGGTCTACTTATAAGTATTCTTTTCCAAGCAAGATTCAAAGCATAAAGATGAAGAACAAAGATATTCAACTATATTAATCATCAACCATGTTCATACACAAATGGATTAATAGAAATACATACTATATAGATCAACTACCTCTAATCTTGACACAAAAAGAACTTAGCCACTCATTTCCATGGTTGCTTTGCTCTCAAGATTGTTGGTAGAGATGATGAACATGAAAAACAAGAAGAAAAACTATGGTTTTTCTTTACAATTCTTGCCCTAATTTTACAAAGATGAAAGTAATTATGATGAAGTGAGGTTCCACCCTCTTTACAATCCAAAAGCCAGCTGAAGTGATGGGTTGGTGGCCCAAAAGGTGAAAGCATGGGTCTGTCCTTTTTCTGATTTTCGCAGACCGCGCTAAGCCTGGTTAAGTCGCGCTGAGGGCGCTCATGCTGCAACCGCGCTGAGCGCGACCTGTAGCATGCTTCTTCATCCAAAAATATATTCAAAAAGAATCATCCCATAAGCTCTTCAAAAGTCCTTGAATCCAAGCTTGGGAGAATTAATCAATAACAACCTACAATTAAGAGTAAACTAAGTTAAATAATATATTATGAACAAAACTAAATAAAAACCTAATTAAACCAAAATAATAGAATAAATACTATTAATTAATTAAAAAGACATTGTTAAGGACCACAAAATCATATACAAAATAGCTACAATTTGGTCTTTAACAACTCTCCCCAACTTACTTCTTTGTTTGTCCCCAAACAAAAGTTAATAATCTCACTAAGCAAACAAAATGCAAGCATGCAACTCACACAAGAATGATGGTTCAAACTCGACATACCCGGCAAAAGCACACATCGATCGCTTCTTCGAAATACAACATGGATATGAATTAAGTTCTAAACACAATCTATCAACACATGTAGACAAAATAAAAGATATGTTCACACTTGAATCACCTAATCATTTCTTCAAATGTCATGAAGAACAAAATACATATTTACAAAGGACTAAACACTCTCACTAATAGTCATGCACGTCCAGAATAATTCATGCATTCATCGAAATAAGTTAAATGACAAAATGGAAACAAAGATCACTAAGGACTTTCAAGGTTGTAACTTGGCTTAGGTTAGAAACAAGGGATATTTAAGTACAAAGCCATTGAATCAAATTGGGTAAAAGAACATGAAGAGCATTTCACAAACTAATTCCCACTTCCTTCTTATTATTCACAACCTCTTTTCTTTTTCACACAATGATCCTCTTTTTTCTTTTCTTTTGTTTTCTTTTCATATACAAATTTTTTCTTCTTTTGTATTTTTCTTTTCTCTATTCTTTTTCTTTCTTTAGGATCATTGTGCCATCAATTCTATGTTCTTTTTGATCCACCTCCCCAACTTCATTTATATCAATCCTTTTTATTCAAGAACATGCTCTTCAAGGGTTAATTAACAAAAAGGGTTGGTATTCACAAACAAGAAAAATTTATAGAATGAATTATCATTGAATTTTTCAAAGATTATCAACAACTATTAAGTGGCCTACTTAACAATCAGTTGATTTGATAAATTCATCCTACAAATACTATTTAAGCTCAAAAGGGTTCACAAGGATTCACTCACTCACGGTTAGTTGAAGCCCTTTTGGAATTGATGGTTTTTCTCATAATGCACAAAAAATTGCCTTGATCATCTCTAAGTTTCCAAATTATCACAAACAAATAAATATTAAGCATGAATCACACGAGTTAACAAAACTATTAGACACTCTATATTTGGTAAAATGTGGAAGCTTCTCACCTATGTGGTTTATGTCCTAATGATTCGAATGTGAACACAAATTTTTTTTGTACATGCCAAGATATTTTGCATAAAGCACAAATTTCATAGACATGTTATTATTCTACAAAACGGTTAGATATGTACCTTATTTGTGGATTGAGTCGAGAATTTTATCATCACCATCACTTTGGTGAAACACACTTACTTGCTTTGGAGAACCGTTGAAAAATCGGACAAACCACAAGAAGTCATAATTCAAACTAAATAAACTATAATCTAAAAATAAAAATAAAATAGAACAAAATAAAATAAAACAACTAAAACAAAATAAAATAATATAAAAGACACCCCAAAATGGTGTTTAAAACTAAAAAGTGCTTAGGCTCCATGCCTACAAAATATCAATTGGAATTACAAGCCTATCCCAAAAATGGATGGCAACCAACAAAATCCAAAAGTTTAAAACTAAAAGCAAAACTAAAGACTAAAAACTAGAAAGCTGAAAGTCAAATGAAAACAAGAAAAATAACAAAGTCATCATCAATTTGAAGCCTCGAGGATAGAATCTCCAGGAGTCTCAGAACCAGAATCCGAACTGCCCTCTCCATCATCCTCACTCTGCTCATCATCATCAGCTTCGCCCACCTCCTCCTCTACACTTGGCCCGACCCCGGGCCAACCAGCATAAGCACTAAGCTGCTCGCCCGTGCGAGTGAAATGGTTCACTCCCGGCTCTCTGATCTGCAAAGCAAGGTGCTCCATGCTCTCGTGCATAAACATGAATGCTCTCTGATGAGCGAGATGCATCTGCCGTTTCCATTCTTCAGATGGACTGGCCTGAGGAAGTGCCGCAGCAACTGGCACAGCCTGGGCAGCAGAGTTATCATCCAGGGCTCTGCAATAACGATCACAATAGGAATCATCAATGACCCCATCATAGTAACATGCCCCACAACCGGAAAGACAACCTTCGCCCTTTTCAGAAGGCCCATAATCAGCCCAGGATAAGTGAGGGCACATTTTATACGCTCTCCCCTAGAGGTATAACTCAATGCAACCCTTTTCAGCTCATTTGCAATAAGCCGACCAAAATCAATTTGCTCCTCATCGAGCATATAAGCGATCAGGCCGGCCGTCTCCATGGGAATCGAAGATGTGTGGCTTCGAGGTCTCAGATTATAAAGAGCCACACACATCAGTACACGGGCACTCGTCTTTAGGCTGGACCGGTTGAATTTTAAAGGTTGCCCAGCCCTGTTCCGTTCATATGAGTGCCCAGACAAACAAAGTTTCCTCCTCAACATATCGAAGTCCCAATTACCACGAGCCAGGTGCTCATGGTAAACATCCAATTGATCCTCTGGGGCTGTCCAATTTAAGCCCAGGTAGCTGTTGATAGCAGTACGAGAAAAAGATACCAACTTGCCTCGCACAACAGAAGCAAACCTAAATTCACTCCCCTTAGCAGGAATGGCGTTGGCATAGAATTCCCTTACCAACTCAACATTAACCTTGGTTTGAGGCTCACATAGAACACCCAAACCGTAGTTATCAAGTATAGTATCAGGCGTGTCATAGTGGCCCTGCTCACGGAGGCGGATAATGCGCTCAGTCCATATATTGCGCTCCTCAAGCTCTTTGTAATGAGCCTCCTGAGCATGCCCCAAGAAGCGAGCAGCGTCGAAAGGCACGGACCTAGAGGACCCAGCCCCGGCGGAAGAAACTCTTTGTCGTTTAGGTGCCATCTGAAAAAACAACACAAAAATCAACGAAATTCGACACCGAAATGCCCGTTAGTGAAAATTCATGCAAACATCAGTGCAAATCAACCAACCAAAGCATCACTATTAATCAGACAACACAAAAACACAGCAGAAGAGTTTTTCAAAATTCTGCAGACCGCAAGCGCCTGAGCGCCTCGATTTTTAAAAATTCTTCAGAAAAATTTTCTCCACGAAAACAAGACTACTAGCAGCAAAATGCCTATTCTAAGCCTTCTCTATCATCTAAACAACCTAATCCTAAGAGAAAAATCAAAAATTCCTAAACCTAGGTTTTCAAAATCTACCCTAAACAGCGAAATTTGACGAAATTGAAAGGAGAAAAACATAGAAACACTTACTTAGAAGCTTGGGAGGGTGATTTGATTAAGAAATTTGCAAGAACTTGTTGAATTTGTGTTGGGGATTTTGAGAGAGTGAAAATTGAAGAGGAAATAGTGAAAAAGGGTTTGAAATGAACCCTAACCTATTTAAAATGAACCAGGCCACCCAATGGGCCTCAAAAATCCGGTTTTGGAAAAAAAAATTTTTTTTTTTAAATTCTCCCAGATCGCTAGCGCGACCATATGTGGCGAAAGTTTCCGTCGGATGGGCCAAAATGCGCTAAGCGATTCAATTTTCGAAAAACAAAAAAAAGCATCATGTAAAAGTCAAAATGAGTGCAATGAAGAATACTTACAATGTTGGGGTGCCTCCCAACAAGCGCTTTGTTTAACGTCGGTAGAGCTCGACGGTCCAGGATGATCAAGGATCACCAAAAGAGGATTCGGCTACGTCGCGGCTCAACTCTCCGCCATCATACCGCTTCAACCGCTGCCCATTCACAGTCCACTCTCTCTTCCTTTCTAGATCATGCAAGACAACGGCACCATAATCTTTCACTTCTTTGATTAGAAACGGACCGGACCACTTTGTTTTGAGTTTTCCCGAAAAAAGTCTCATCCGGGAATTAAACAAGAGAACACTTTGTCCCGACCGAAATTCCTTGTGCTTTATCTTTTTATCATGAGAAACTTTAACTTGTGCCTTGTACCTCCGGTTGGAATGGTATGCTCCCTCTCGCATTTCATCCAATTGAACGAGTTGCGTTTTTCTCTTTTCACCTGCCAAAGATGGATCGAAATTCAAGAATCGGAGAGCCCATAATGCTTTGTGCTCCATCTCTACCGGGAGGTGACAAGTTTTGCCATAAACAACCTGAAACGGGGTTAGTCCGTTAGGAGCTTTATAGGCGGTTCGATACGCCCATAAAGCTTCATCCAATTTTTGTGACCAATCTTTTCGAGAACTCGAAACGGTTTTTTCCAAAATCTTTTTGATTTCTCTGTTTGACACTTCGGCTTGACCATTCGCTTGCGGGTGATAGGGAGTTGTCACCTTATGCTTTACACCGTATTGTTTCAAAAGTTTTTGTAACAATGCATTGCAAAAGTGCGACCCGTCATCACTAATTAAAACCCGAGGGACACCAAACCGAGAGAAAATGTTTTTCTTTAAAAATTTGATAACGGTTTTGGCGTCGACCTTAGGTGAAGCAATGGCCTCCACCCACTTTGACACGTAATCAATAGCCACAAGAATATATTCATTCGAAAACGACGATGGAAATGGACCGACAAAATCAATCCCCCAACAATCGAATACCTCCACTTCCAACATGTTGTTCAAAGGCATTTCATCTCTTTTTCCTATACCGCCACTTCTTTGGCATTTATCACAAGACTTAGCGTGAGCATAAGCATCTTTGAATAGCGAAGGCCAATAAAATCCCGATTATAGGACTTTGGTGGCCGTTCGCAATCCATTATAGTGTCCCCCACAAGGGGAATTGTGACAATGCCAAAGAATGCTTTTGGCTTCCTCATGACACACACACCTTCTTAGCAACCCATCGCTACTCAACCTAAAAATGTAAGGTTCGTCCCACACATAATACTTGGCATCGTCCAAGAATTTTCTCTTTTCATTCCATGTTAAATCCTCCGGCATTAATCCCGCGGCTTTGTAATTTGCCATGTCGGCAAACCACGGCCGCTCTTGGATTGCAAACAATTGTTCATCCGGGAACTCCTCCCTCACTTCCTTTTCCTTGTCCGTAATTTTCACGTTCACTAAGCGAGACAAATGATCGGCTACCAAATTCTCCGAACCTTTTTATCTCGGACCTCTAAATCAAATTCTTGCAAAAGGAGAATCCATCGGATTAACCTTTGTTTAGAGTCCGGTTTGGTAAGCAGATATTTTATCGCGGAATGATCCGTGAAAATTACAACTTTTGAACCAATAAGGTAAGGACGAAACTTTTCCAATGCATATACAATTGCGAACAACTCTTTTTCGGTTGTTGCGTAATTAATTTGAGCATCGTTCAAAACTTTGCTCGCATAATGAATAGCATGGAAAATTTTGTCCTTCCTTTGTCCAAGCACCGCTCCTACCGCGTAATCACTCGCGTCACACATCAATTCGAAATCAAACTTCCAATTCGGCGCAACGATTACGGGTGTGGTGATC
Organism: Vicia sativa; assembly: GCA_021764765.1. Classification (NCBI taxonomy): domain Eukaryota; kingdom Viridiplantae; phylum Streptophyta; class Magnoliopsida; order Fabales; family Fabaceae; genus Vicia; species Vicia sativa. The sequence goes on along the minus strand of CM038796.1, from coordinate 256,541,763 downwards.
AACTTTTCTTTCAATTCATCAAAAGCTTTTAGACACGACTCATCAAAATTAGATTGCGTACCTTTGATGAGTAAATTACTCAAAGGTTTAGCTATCTTTGAAAAATTCTTGATGAACCTTCTATAGAAACCCGCATGGCCAAGAAAGCTTCTCACTCCCTTGACATTGATTGGTGGAGGCAGCTTTTCGATTACTTCAACTTTAGCTTTATCCACTTCAATACCCTTTGAGGAAATTTTATGACCAAGGACCACACCTTCGGTAACCATGAAATGACACTTCTCCCAATTGAGCACAAGGTTTGTCTCTACACATCTTTCCAGCACCACATCCAGATTTTTCAAACATAGATCAAAGGATGCACCATATACGGAAAAATCATCCATAAACACTTCGATGCATTCTTCATTTAAGTCGGCGAAAATCGCTTGCATACACCGTTGAAATGTTGCTGGTGCATTACATAACCCGAATGGCATCCTTCGATAAGCAAAAACACCAAAAGGACAAGTAAAGGCTGTTTTTTCATGATCCGCCGGGTTCACCGAAATTTGATTATATCCCTAATATCCATCCAAGAAACAATAGAAATTTTTACCGGCTAACCTTTCTAACATTTGATCCATGAAGGGTAGTGGAAAATGATCTTTTCTTGTTGCTTGATTCAACCTCCTATAGTCGATACACATTCTCCACCCGGTTACCGTTCTTGTTGGTATTAATTCATTCTTGTCATTACGGATAACCGTCATACCCCCTTTTTTCGGAACCACTTGTACCGGACTCACCCATTCACTATCGGAAATAGGATAAATCATCCCGGCCTCTAGTAACTTCACCACTTCTTTTCGCACTACTTCCTTCATTGATGGATTCAAACGTCTTTGGGGTTGGGCTACGGGTTTGAAATCATCTTCCATCATTATCTTGTGCATGCAATAGGCTGGACTAATTCCCTTTAAATCTGATAGCACCCAACCTAATGCCCCTTTATTCTTCTTTAGGACTTGAATTAACTTGTTTTCCTCCTTCGGTGATAGAGTGTTGCTAATGATCACCGGTTTTGTGGCATTGTCACCAAGAAAGACATACTTTAAATGTGCGGGCAACATCTTTAGTTCTAACTTCACCTCTTCAAATTCCTTGTTCTCTTGCAAATCTTCCATTTTCTCCTCCTTATGATCGATTTCTTTATAAGCTTCCAATTCACCCAAGATTGCTTCAATCTCTTTGTCTTCATTTTCGGATGAAATGGTGTGAGCTCCAATGAGAGATCTTTCTAAAGGACTAGAAAGATGAACTTGATTTACAACTTCCATTATTTCTTCCTCGATAGCATCGATTCGGAAAATATCATGCTTGTCTTTGGGATGCTTCATGGCTTCAAAAAGATTAAAAGTCACCTCTTCATCTTGTACCCTTACTTTCATAAGCCCATCGTCAATGTCAATCATCATACGGGCTGTTTTCATAAATGGTCTACCAAGAATCAATGGAACATCTCTATCTTCTTCCATATCAACTACCACGAAATCAACCGGAAACAAGAATTTGTCTACTTTCACTAACATGTCTTGAGCAACTCCATATGGTGAAGTGGTAGATTTATCGGCTAGTTGCAAAGTCATCCTAGTAGCTTTCATCTCAATGTTCCCCAATCTTTTGATAATGGATAAAGGAATCAAATTTATGCTAGACCCCAAATCAATTAAACCATTTCCAATGTAAATATCCCCAATGGTTACCGGAAGGATGACTCGTCCCGGATCGGTTTCCTTTCTTGGGAGAGTTCTTTGGATTATGGCACTACAACGGGCGTCAAGCAAAATTGTTTCATTACCCTCATATCTCTTTTTCTTGGTGAGGATGTCCTTCATGAACTTAGCATATTTTGGCATTTGCTCTAATGCTTCGGCAAATGGAATATTTATTTGCAATTGCTTAAAAATATCCATGAACCTAGCATAGTGCTTAGCATCATCCTTTTTCGAGGAAAGGTAAGGATAAGGTAAGTTTCTTAATGGAAGAGTGACTTCCTTCTCCTTTCTATTTCTCATTTTCTTCTTCTTTTCCTCCACTTTCTCCTTTTCAACTACACCATTCTCAATTTCATTTTCAACTACAACCTCATTTTCTACTAAATCATCCTCCACATCAACATCATTATTTTTTTCAACTACAACCTCATCATCTTTTTCAACTACTACCTCCTCCTCTACTACTTCTTCATCCTTCTCCAATTGATCTTTTCTCTCCACTACTTTCTTTTTCTTTTCAACAACTTTCTTTTTCTCATCGCAAACTCTACCACTCCTAGTTGTAATGGCTTTGCAATGCTCCTTAGGATTTGCTTGAGTGGTTGGAGAAAATGATGTCGAAGCACTTTGGTCGGAAATTTGCTTTGCTAATTGCCCCATTTGAGTTTCCAAATTCTTGTTAGAATGCTCCGTGCTCTTTTGATTTGCCATAGAAGCTTGCATAAATTGAGCTAGAGTGTCTTGAATGTTGGAAGATCTCACTTGATTTTGAGGTTGATTTTGAGGTTGAGCTTGATTTTGATTTTGATTTTGAGTTTGATATGGATTTTGCCTAGCTTGATTGTTGTTGTCTTGTCTCCACCCGCCTTGATAACCTTGGTTACCTCTTTGTTGGTAACCTTGGCCTTGATTTTGATAAGGATAAGGAGCTCGTTGTTGGTATCATTGCCCTTGGTTGGCCATATAATTTGCTTCTTCATTTTCCGGAGGACAAAATCCGGTTTTATGATCTCCTTTACACAATTCACAACAAGCAATTTGTTGACTTTGCTTGCTAGATGTTCCTTGCAACTCCATGATTTGTTGAGGAAGTCTTGCCATTTGTTTTGTCAATTCTTCAACTTGTTTCGCAAACAATTTTTTTGCGCTACAAGTGCTTCGTGACTCGAGCCAATTTCAAGAACTCCTGTTTTTACTTGCACACCTCCTTGATCATGTTGAGTTTGGTGATCATTCCTTCCCATCTTCTCAATTATTTGAATTGCTTCATATGGTGTTTTTGCCATCAAAGAACCTCCCGCCGTAGCATCCAACAACAATTTGTGTTGAGGTTGGAGACCATTTCGGAAGATATGAATTTGGGTGAGCTCATCAAAGCCATGGCTAGGACACTTCCTAAGCATAGACTTATACCTTTCCCAAGCCCAATTCAAAGGCTCGTTAACTCCTTGTGAAAATACCGAAATTGCGGTCTTTGCCTCCATGAAACGTGATTGAGGGAAAAATCTTTCAAGGAATTTTTCCTCCAACACATTCCATTTTATCATTGTCTCTTGTAGTTGATCAAGATACCAATCCTTTGCCTTCCCCACTAAAGAATGAGGGAAAAACCTTTGAAAGTATTGCTCCTCTTGGTCTTCCGGAGCCCCGGCCGCTCCCGCGATCTCATAGAACTTAGTAAGGTGGGTGTAAGGATATTCATGGTCATGGCCATGAAAAGGATTTGCATAAAGAAGTTGAAGCAAACCCGTCTTCATCTCCGCGAACCTTGCATTTGCTTGGCGAGCAAATTGAGCGGTGTGACGAGGACTATTTACACAAGGCCCCCGTGGTGGTGGTGGTTGATTCTCCGCCATAATGACCTCTCCTAACACGGGTGGTGTAGAAGAAGTAGATGACTCTCCTCTTTCTCCTCTTTCTTGCCTTTGCCTAGCTAGTCTTTTCCTTCTTTTAGCACTACTATTAAGTCTTCTTGCCATCCTTTCAATTTCGGGATCGAAAAGGAGTTGATCGGTCGGAATACTTCCTCGCATAAACTAATTCCTGAAAAAGTCTAGCCACACAAAAGAAACAAAGAGAGATTAGTAAAAAAAATCTTAAAACACACAATTATTGCTATACTAGCAATATCAAACGCCAATCCCCGGCAACGACGCTATTTTGTTGTTAGCTTTTTCGGCGAACAAGTATTTTTAATTATCGATTCCACAGGGATTGGTGTATATTGTAGTCTTTCAATAGAAAGTGTATTTTAAGATGAAAGTAACCAAAGAGTTTGTTTCCTAAGCTATTAGTAACATGAGTTTCCAAGCAACAACTAAAGTATCTTTTCAAAAGAGAGTTATGGTTTGGATTCAAGAGAGTTGGAGTTTGTTTTCAATTGACAGAAGCATGTCAAGATTAGTTTCATTGATCTAGTTTCATACATATTCAAGTAATCAAGTGATGAACATAGTAGATGATTTCTATAAATACATATCCTCTCAATCTTGTAGATTCCCCACCAAGATTGTGAATGTTATCATGTTAATCTTTGTATGATTCCTCACTACAACTGTTGACATGATAATCATTAAGTTCAATATTTGTAAACACTAACACACAAATATATCCCTAGCATTTGTTCATTAGTGGATGAATATCCTAGGTCTACTTATAAGTATTCTTTTCCAAGCAAGACTCAAAGCATAAAGATGAAGAACAAAGATATTCAACTATATTAATCATCAACCATGTTCATACACAAATGGATTAATAGAAATACATACTATATAGATCAACTACCTCTAATCTTGACACAAAAAGAACTTAGCCACTCATTTCCATGGTTGCTTTGCTCTCAAGATTGTTGGTAGAGATGATGAACATGAAAAACAAGAAGAAAAACTATGGTTTTTCTTTACAATTCTTGCCCTAATTTTACAAAGATGAAAGTAATTATGATGAAGTGAGGTTCCACCCTCTTTACAATCCAAAAGCCAGCTGAAGTGATGGGTTGGTGGCCCAAAAGGTGAAAGCATGGGTCTGTCCTTTTTCTGATTTTCGCAGACCGCGCTAAGCCCGGTTAAGTCGCGCTGAGCGCGTTCATGCTGCAACCGCGCTGAGCGCGACCTGTAGCATGCTTCTTCATCCAAAAATATCTTCAAAAAGAATCATCCCATAAGCTCTTCAAAAGTCCTTGAATCCAAGCTTGGGAGAATTAATCAATAACAACCTACAATTAAGAGTAAACTAAGTTAAATAATATATTATGAACAAAACTAAATAAAAACCTAATTAAACCAAAATACTAGAATAAATACTATTAATTAATTAAAAAGACATTGTTAAGGACCACAAAATCATATACAAAATAGCTACAATTTGGTCCTTAACAGAGTTCCATCGTTTAAAGGGACATACCACAGAATCTTGCATCCAGCTGCGTAGAGAGATCGAAAGGTTAATACAAAGAGGCAAGTTATCAACCTATGTGAAGGAGGATCCTGGTCGGACGAGCAAACGCGTCCCGTCTCCGAGGAGGGACTCGGCTTCAGACTCCAGGTCCAAAAAGAAGGGCAAGGCAGTTGAGGAAGTTAACGAGGCCAGGTCAGCACGGCACACTCTCAACACCATCTCTGGTGGCTTCGCCGGTGGCGGGTCTTCCAGTTCCTCCAGGAAGAAATACGTTCGTGGAGCCGGGCACGTGCTTCGCATCGGAGCCACCAAAATTGAGCCCGGGGTCATAACATTCTCGGGGGAGGATGCCAGAGAGGTTCTGCCTCATGAGAATGATCCCATGGTGATCGAGGTACAAATCCGGGACTGGGGTGTGAAGCGTGTGCTGATCGACCCAAGAAGCTCCGCAGATGTCCTTTATTGGGAAGCTTTCAAGGGTATGGGCGTTGAACCAAAGGAGTTGCTTCCCTTCAGTGGGACCCTTGTCGGTTTTTCCGGCGAACAGGTACAGGTCCTGGGGTATCTGCCTGTGCTCACCACCTTTGGAAATGAGGAAAACGCCAAGAGTGTCCAGGTTAGATACTTGGTGGTTAATGCATCATCACCTTACAACATCATTATCGGGCGACCGTCGTTTAATGCTCTCGAAGCGGTGCTGTCGACGTTATATTTGACCATGAAGTATCTTCTTGGTAATGGCCGCGTCAGAGTCGTACGTGGAGACCAGGGCCTGGCCCGTAAGTGCTATAAAGACAGTTTGAGGACCAGGAAGAGAGCGGGTCCGTTGGAGAACTACTCGGAGCATGAGGTCGGCATGGTCGATATTGATCCAAGAGAGGGATCGAATGGGGATGGACTTACCCCCCGGGAGGAGACCAAGGGTGTACAGATCGGACCGTTGCCGTCGCAGATCACCCATCTGGGGACACAACTGGACGAGGCAGAAGAGGTGGAGATAGTCTAGGTGTTAAGACAAAACCTAGACCTTTTTGCTTGGAAGCCATCAGATATGCCAGGAATAAACCCGCAAGTCATGTGCCACCACCTGGCAATCGACCGGAGTCGGCCGCCACACAAAGCGGAAGATGGGGAGGAAAAGGCGTCTCGAGGAGGTAGGAAGTTGTCAAATGGTTTCGTAAGTGAAGTGCAATATTCGACGTGGCTGTCCAATGTGGTTATGGTGAAAAAGAAAAATGGGAAGTGGAGGATGTGTGTAGATTTCACTGATTTAAACAAAGCATGCCCGAAGGATCCCTATCCCCTTCCGCACATCGATCGGTTGATTGATAGCTCATCCGGTTTTCGTCTCCTAAGCTTTTTGGATACGTACTCCGGGTACAATCAGATCCGGATGAACCCGGTGGATGCTTCAAAGACCGCTTTCATGACGGAGCGGAAGAATTTCTATTATAAAGTTATGCCTTTCGGCCTAAAGAACGCTGGTGCAACCTATCAGAGGCTGATGGATATGGTTTTCGTATCTCAAATTGGGCGGAATATTGAGGTATATGTAGATGATATGGTGATAAAAACCGCGTTGGAAGAAAATCATGTGACCGATATTAAGGAAACCTTTGTTGTCGTGCGAAATTTTGAAATGCGTTTGAACCTGGACAAGTGTACGTTTGGGGTTCAGGCCGGCAAATTTCTGGGTTTCATGCTAACAAGCCGGGGTATAGAAGCCAACCCGGATAAATGCCAGGCGATTATCAACATGCGGGAGTCTGGTCTCGGTTCGGGAAGTCCAGCAGCTAACTGGCCGTTTGGCCGCATTATCCCGTTTTTTGTCTTGTGCATGGGACAAGTCCGTCCATTTCTTCTCGGCAATCAAGAAAAGAGCCAGGTTTGAATGGACAGAGGCGTGCGAGGAGGCGTTCGTCAACATAAAACAACTGCTGTCAGCACCCCCGGTGTTAGTCAGACCCAAAGAGTGCTCGCAATTAATCCTATACTTGGCGGCGACGGACAGCGCGATCAGTTCGGTGCTGGTCCAGGATACGGCAGAGGGGGAACGGCCGGTTTATTTCGTAAGCAAGGTGTTAAGGGGTGCAGAGATCCGGTACCAAAAGATTGAGAGATTGGCGCTAGCGCTGGTGACGACTGCCCGGAAGCTCAGGCATTACTTTCACGGACATCCCGTCCTAGTAAAAACAAACTTCCCGTTAAAACAAGTGTTCAAAAAGCTTGATCTGGCAGAAAGGATGGTATCTTGGGCCGTGGAGTTGTTGGAATATGAAATCAGTTTCAGTCGACGTACCAGCATCAAATCCCAGGCCCTGGCTGACTTTATGGTGGAATTTACTTCCCCGCCGGGTGTGGTACCTACACAGAGATGGATTTTATCCGTTGATGGCTCTTCTAATCTAAAGGGCAACGGCGCGAGAGTGGTTTTGGAGAGTCCGGGGGAAATGGTTTTGGAGTATTCCCTGCGTTTCGACTTTCCAACGAGTAATAATCAAGCGGAGTATGAAGCTCTTCTGGCTGGTTTGAGGTTGGCTTTGGAGGTGGGCGTGACACATCTTCTGGTCCGTACAGATTCACAATTGGTGGCTGGGCACGTGGACGGATCTTTTCAGACGAAGGATCTTATTTTATCAAAGTATGTGCAGCAGGCCATCTCTTTAAGTCGGCGGTTTGAAGCTTTTGAAATATGTCATGTGTCCCGGGAAGATAACACCCGCGCCGATCTTCTATCCAAGCTAGCCAGCTCTAAGGGCTCCTGGGTAAACAAGTCGGTTATACAAGAGGTGCTCCCTGCGCCGAGTATTGAATGAGAGGAGTCCCTAGCCGTTAGCGAGGGAGATGGATGGATGACTCCGATCATTCGTTATTTACAACAGGACATACTGCCCGAGGATAAAGAAAAAGCCAGGCGGATCAAGAAAATCTCAGCCAGGTTCGTTTTAGAGTCTGGAAAATTGTACCGAGTAGGGCGTGCAGCACCGATGTTAGGATGTGTGGAGGAGGCGGATGTATCTGTGGTGATTAGAGAAGTCCATGAGGGGATCTGTGGAAATCATGGAGGTGGCAGAGCTTTGGCTGGTCGGATCTTAAGGGCTGGGTACTACTGGCCTACACTATTAAAAGATTGCGCGGGGTATGTTGCGCGGTGTGCAAAGTGTCAGGTGTTTGCTCCAGCTATTCACACTCCTGCTGAATTTCTGCATGCTGTTCTGGCTCCATGGCCTTTCTATTAGTGGGGGGCTGACATCCTTGGGCCGTTCCCAGTGGCCCCGGGACAGTTGAAGTTTCTAATTGTAGCAGTTGACTATTTCACAAAGTGGGTAGAGGCCGAGGCTGTGTCTCGGATATCAGCAGACCGGGTTCGGCATTTTTATTGGAGGAATATTATATGCCATTTCGGGCTACCACGGGTCATTGTGACCGATAATGGAACGCAGTTTGCAAGCGCTTCGGTGGTGGAATTCTGCAAAGAGCTCGGGATTCAAAATAAGTTCATATCTGTAGAGCATCCGCAGGTAAATGGGCAGGCCGAGTCGGCTAACAAAGTGATTTTGAATGGGTTAAAAAAGAAATTGGATTCTGCCAAGGGGTTGTGGGCGCAATGCCTGCATGAGGTATTATGGGGGTATCACACCACAGTTCACTCCACGACTCGGGAGACGCCTTTTAGGATGGTTTTTGGGACCGATGCCATGATTCCGGTGGAGGTTGCTTTACCATCTTGGAGGCAGGAGTACTTCGAAGAGGAGTCCAATAAGCTGGCTTTGGATGAGGAGGCAGATCTGTTGGAAGAGGTAAGGGCCACGACTCATGTCAGGGAGGTAGCACAAAGCAAAGGATGACCAGACGTTTCAACTTGCGAGTGAAGCAACGCGGTTTCAAGGTTGGAGATTTGGTGCTCAAGAAAATTACTGATCCGACCAAGAAGGGCAAATTGGATCCTAATTGGGAAGGACCATTCAGGGTCTCAGAGAAATTGCAGAACGGTGCCTACAAATTGGAAACACTAGTCGGGACCGACGTGCCCAGGACTTGGAATGTTGCTAAACTTAAGTTGTATTTCAGTTAGATATTGTGATGATGTAAAAATAAATGGTGCACTCTTTTCCCTAGGCAAGGGCCGGAGTTTTTAATGAGGCACCCATAAAAATGTTATTCGTATTACAAAATATATGTATTATCCAAGGCGGAAGCCTACAGGTGCGTGCTGACGTGATCGGTCTCGGATCGACTCTCAGTCACGATTTTACCTAAATCCAAGGCGGGAGCCTACAGGTGCGTGCTGACGTGATCGGTCTCGGATCGACTCTTAGTCACGATTTTACCTAAATTCATGGTGGGAGTCTACAGGTGCGTGCTGTCGAGATCGGTCTCGGATCGACTCTCAGTCACGATTTTACCTTTAAACCAAGACGACAGCCTCTGGTTCGTTCCAAAAGAGCTCCGATTCTAACTCGGAACAACGACTGGGATAGGAGTACATTGGCGTTGTGAACAATTATTTCGTACTCGTCCAAACCATCAGGGTTGTTGTTTGCTACACCCTATGGCTTGGGGGGCTAACAACATAACATAAATGGTTCACAACTATATGCAAGCAGTTAAACAAAAGCCTGGAGAGGCGAAATTTAAAGCCCGGAGGGGCAAAATTCAAACATACAAAATGCATCCACCAAAACGGGATGACTAACTACAAAAGGAAACAATAAAACAAAACAGCGATCAGTTGCTGGGGTCGGTAGTGCCTGCGTTGACATTCTCTTCACTTTGGGTGGCTTCACTGTCATCTTCATCGATGTCCACCAGCTTCCCGTCAACGATAGCCTTAACGAAGTCAACTTCCGAGATATCTAGGTCAGGGTACAGACAGGTGACCTGAGCTTTTGCTCGGTCGAAGGCCAAATCTCCGGCGTTCAGAACGTCCATTCGAGATTTCTCTAGAGCATCTTGCAAGTCAGAGCGGGACTTCTCGAAATCTTGGAGCTTGGCCAATAAATCACTAGCCGAAGTTTTGATTTGAGCAAGTTCTTCCTCTAAAGCTTTTATACGGCTGTCGGACTTTGTGTTTTTGCTCTCAAGGTCCGTAATGCTCGCAGCGGCTTCCACAAGCTTGTCCTTAAGTACATTGTTTGCATCATAAAGGAACTTTTTATTATCAGACAGCCTTGTGATCTCCTTCTCTAGGTCGGACTTCTTCTGCTCCACGATATCACCAGACTCGAATAGGCTACGAGTAAGTACTGCACATCTCATCAGGTACGAGCTTAGCTGTTTGGTTATTTGCTGTGAACCCAGGTTTCTCAGTTTGCTCACATCTTCAGTAGCATTGAGATGGTCGTACAGAAATTTGAGGCCATCAAAATCGGTAGACCAGAATTTATTCTCTGAGGAGGCATGTTTCGAATTATCACCGGTTTCTTTTAGCAAAGTTGATATTTCCCAATCTGTTGAGTTGTTCTCGTTCCCCATAATGGTTTTTAGCTTCTTTGGAGGGGGCTCGGTAGTTGGTTCAGGGTCAGCAGGTCGCTTGACTGGAGAAGCAATAATCACGGCGGCTTCCAGTGTACTTGCCCGGGCCGTTGTATTCTTTTTCTTTTTTGGAATGCGGATTTCCAGCCCGGCCAGGTCGGATTTGACCACAAAAGGGCCACCATCACCCATCCGAGCGGCGCGGGCCGCCGTCATTAGTTTCTTTTGTTCCTTCACGGACATGTCGGTCATTTTGTCTGCGTTTAAAAGAAAAAGCAAAAGGAAGTCAGTCAAGTAGGATGGAGATTATTGTAAAGAGCTTGTCGGAAGTATTCTTACCTAGGAAGTCGGGGACTTCCTTTGGGGGAAGGGCAAGCAAATCCTTGACCCTAATCGGCCTGAAGGAATCCAAAACTTCTAGGGAGAGGGTCTCAGATTCATTTAGGCTGTCATAGTCAAAGTCGGAGATGGGAAGCGGGTCGATGGTCCAGTACAAGGGGAATTTGTGGTGCCCGTCGGCACCGTAAATAACTTGGGGACATCGAGGCCCACATTTGACTCGGACAAAGCGTTCCTTGTAACCTTTGAAGTTTGAGGTGTAGGCTTGAAGGAAGCTCCTTTTCGGGATGCCGCTGGGATGCCGCTGATGGCAACCCAGCTTCCAGGCTCAGCACTTTTTTATCTCAAAGAAGGAGAAAAATAGGCCGATGGTGGGGGCTATTAGGAGGGCTTGACAGATTATTTCAAACGCCTTGATGAACCCCCAGCTATTTGGGCGGAGTTGAGAGGGAGAAACATTCATGGTTCGAAGGATGTCAGTTTCAAAGTCGGAGAGGGGAAATCAGATACCAAACTCTTCTATGACCCCAGTATAAAAGTAGAACCACTCGGAGTCCACTCCTTTGGGTCGGATCATGCAAACATTTTCCCCAGATTCACAAGGTTCTAAAATCACGTCATCCTCATTCCCTGTGGATGAAACGTTCCAGAGAGAACGCAGGGTAGCGATTTCGACACCTTGTATCAAGCTTTGTTTGAAACCTATGGCTTCTCCTTTGATCAATTTGTTGGATTCCATTATAAGCTCCACCGAACCTGAAGAGTCAGGGTCAGAATCACTGTCAAAAGTAAAAACTTCAGTGCAAACCCTGTCCGTAACCCTTTTTAGTTCAGATACCCTCTGAGCCTCTCTCATCTCACGCATGCAATCCTCAAACAGAATTTTGCGTTCTTCGTTTCCTAAGTGTATTTTGCGACCAAAATCATCGCACTCCCTAATTTTGACCATCTTCTGATTAAAACAAAAATAAAGATAAAAGGAAAAGAGGATACCTGAGTAGATGAGTGGTGGACCGAGAGAGGGTTTTGAAGCAATTAACGGCAAGAATGCAAAGGGTTTTTGTTGTAGTATGAAAGAGAGGATTTCTTGGGAAGTGAATAAATGCAATATAATGAGAAAGGAGGAAAAGAAGGCGTACAGTTAGCTATCCCCTATTTATGGGGTAATCATTAGGGCTACAGGTGACCGTTGGGTTGGAAGCGTATGGGTCACGTGCGGCATATTAAAGGACACCGAGTATACATCTCGCTAAGGGTTTATGGTTTCTAGTCGGTTGGTTGTTGTTAGCTTTTTCGGCGAACAAGTATTATTAATTATCGATTCCACAGGGATTGGTGTATATTGTAGTAGAAAAGTGTATTTTAAGATGAAAGTAACCAAAGGGTTTGTTTCCTAAGCTATTAGTAACATGAGTTTCCAAGAAACAACTAAAGTATATTTCAAAAGAGAGTTATGGTTTGGATTCAAGAGAGTTGGAGTTTGTTTTCAATTGATGGAAGCATGTCAAGATTAGTTTCATTGATCTAGTTTCATACATATTCAAGTAATCAAGTGATGAACATAGTAGATGATTTCTATAAATACATATCCTCTCAATCTTGTAGATTTCCCACCAAGATTGTGAATGTTATCATATTAATCTTTGTATGATCCCTCACTACAACTATTGACATGATAATCATTAAGTTCAATATTTGTAAACACTAACACACAAATCTATCCCTAGCATTTGTTCATTAGTGGATGAATATCCTAGGTCTACTTTGAAGTATTCTTTTCCAAGCAAGACTCAAAGCATAAAGATGAAGAACAAAGATATTCAACTATATTAATCATCAACCATGTTCATACACAAATGGATTAAAAGAAATACATACTAGTTAGATCAACTACCTCTAATCTTGACATAAAAAGAACTTAGCCACTCATTTCCATGGTTGCTTTGCTCTCAAGATTGTTGGTAGAAATGATGAACATGAAGAATCAAGATGAAAAACTATTGTTTTTGTTACAATTCCTATCCCCTAATTTTACACAATGAATGATAATTATGATGAAGTGAAGTTCCACCCTTTTACAAGCCAAAAGCCAGCTGGAAGTGATGGGTTTGGTGACACAAAAGGTGAAAGCATGGGTCTATCATTTTTCTAATTTTCGCAGACCGCGCTAAGCCCGGTTATTCACGCTCACTTACAATCACAGCGACCAAGCATGCTCCTTCATCCAAAAATTCATTCCAAAAGAATCATCCCAAAAGCTCTTCAAGTGTCCTTGAATCCAAGCTTGAGATAGTTAATCAATAAAACCTACAATTAAAAGTAAACTAAGTTAAATAATATATTATAAACAAAAACTAAATAAAAACCTAATTAAACCAAAATACTAGAATAAATACTACTAATTAATTAAAAAGGCATTGTTAAGGACCACAAAATCATGTACAAAATAACTACAATTTGGTCCTTAACAACTCTCCCCAACTTACTTCTTTGTTTGTCCCCAAACAAGAGTCAATAATCTCACTAAGCAAACAAAATGCAAGCATGCGACTCAGACAAGAATGATGGTTCAAACTCGACATACCCGGCAAAAACACATATCGATCGCTTCTTCGAAACACAACATGGATATGAATTAAGTTCTAAACACAATCTATCAACACATGTAGACAAAATAAAAGATATGTTCACACTTGAATCAACTAATCATTTCTTCAATATTTATGAAGATAAAATGCATATTTACAAAGGACTAAACACTCTCACTAATAGTCATGCACATCCAGAATAATTCATGCATTCATCGAAAGAAGTTAAATGACAAAATGGAAACATAGATCACTAAGGACTTTCAAGGTTGTAACTTGGCTTAGGTTAGAAACAAGGGATATTTAAGTACAAAGCCATTGAATCAAATTGGGTAAAATAACATGAAGAGCATTTCACAAACTAATTCCCACTTCCTTCTTATTATTCACAACCTTTTTTCTTTTTCACACAATGATCCTCTTTTTTCTTTTCTTTTGTTTTCTTTTCATATACAAATTTTTTTTTTCTTTTGTATTTTTCTTTTCTCTATTCTTTTTCTTTCTTTAGGATCATTGTGCCATCAATTCTATGTTCTTTTTGATCCACCTCCCCAACTTCATTTATATCAATCCTTTTTCATTCAAGAACATGCTCTTCAAGGGTTAATTACAAAAAGGGTTGGTATCACAAACAAGAAAGAATTTATAGAATGAATTATCATTGAATTTTCAAAGATTATCAACAACTATTAAGTGGCCTACTTAACAATTAGTTGATTTGATAAATTCATCCTACAAATACGATTTATGCTCAAAAGGGTTCACAAGGATTCACTCACTCACGGTTGGTTGAAGCCCTTTTGGAATTGATGATTTTTCTCATAATGCACAAAAATTGCCTTGATCATCTCTAAGTTTCCAAATTATCACAACAAATGAAGATTAAGCATGAATCACACGAGTTAACAAAACTATTAGACACTCTATATTTGGTAAAAAGTGGAAGCTTCTCACCTCTGTGGTTTAAGTCCTAATGATTCGAATGTGAACACAAATTTTATTTTATTTTGTACATGCCAAGATATTTTGCATAAAGCACAAATTTCATAGACATGTTATTATTCTACAAAACGATTAAATATGTACCTTATTTGTGGATTGAGTCGAGAATTTTATCATCACCATCACTTTGGTGAAACACACTTACTTGCTTTGGAGTACCGTTGAAAAATCGGACAAACCACAAGAAGTACAATTCAAAAATAAATAAATAACCTATAATCTAAAATTAAAAATAAAAATAAAATAGAACAAAATAAAACAAGATAAAATAAGACAAAATAAAATAAAATAAAAGACACCCCAAAATGGTGTTTAAACTTAAAAAGAAAGTACTTAGGCTCTATGCCTACAAAATATCAATTGGAATTACAAGCCTATCCCAAAAATGGATGGCAACCAACAAAATCCAAAAGTTTAAAACTAAAAACAAAAATAAAGACTAAAAACTAGAAAGCTGAAAGTCAAATAAAAATAAGAAAGATAAAAGATCATCATCAATCTGAGGCCTCGAGGATAGAATCTCCAGGAGTCTCAGAACCAGAATCCAAACTGTCCTCTCCATCATCCTCACTCTGCTCATCATCATCAGCATCGCCCACCTCCTCCTCTACACTTGGCCCGACCCCGCCAACCAAAGATAAGTAAGTCGCCGCCTGCGAGTGAAATGGTTCATCCCCTCGATCCGCAGCAAGGTGCTCCATGCTCTCGTGCATATACATAAATGCTCTCTGATGAGCGAGATGCATTTGCCGGTTCCATTCTTCATGAGACGGCTCGAGGAAGTGCAGAACAGGCAGCAGAGTTATCATCCAGGGCCCTGCAATACCGATCACAGTAGTGATCATCAATGATTCCATCAATAGTAAGGTACCCCACAGCAGGAAAGACAACCTTTGCCCTTTTCAGAAGGCCCATAATCAACCCAGGATAAGTTAGGGCACATTTTATACGCTCTCCCCTAGAGGTATAACTCAATGTGACCCTCTTCAGCTCATTTGCAATAAGCCGACCAAAATCAATTTGCTCCTCATTGAGCATATACGCAATTAGGCCGGCCGCCTCCATGGGAATAGAAGATGTGTGGCTTCGAGGTCTCAAATTATAAAGAGCCACACACATCATCACTCGGGCACTAGTCTTTAGGCTGGACCGGTTGAATTTCAAAGGTTGCCCAGCCCTGTTCAATTCATATGAGTGCCCAGACAAACAAAGTTTCCTCCGCAGCATAGCATGATCCCAGTTACCACGAGCCAGGTGCTCATGGTAAACATCCAATTGATCCTCTGGGGCTGTCCAATTTAAGCCCAGGTAGCTGTTGATATCAGTACGAGAAAAAGATACCAACTTGCCTCGCACAACAGAAGCAAACCTAAATTCACTCCCCTCAGCAGGAATGGCGTTGGCATAGAATTCCCTTACCAACTCAACATTAACCTTGGTTTGAGGCTCACATAGAACATCCAACCCATAGTTCTCCAAGACAACAAAGGGTGTATGGTAGTGGCCTTGCTCTCGGAGCCGAATAGTTCTCTCCGTCCATATATTGCGCTCCTCAAGCTCTTTGTATCTTGCCTCTTGAGCAGGCCCCAAGAAGCGAGCACCATCGAAAGGTACGGACCTAGAGGACCCACCCCCGGCGGAAGAAACTCTTTGTCGTTTTGGTGCCATCTGAAAAACAACACAAAAATCAACGAAATTCGACACCGAAATGCCCGTTAGTGAAAATTCATGCAAACAGCAGTGCAAATCAACCAACCAAAGCATCACTACTAATCAGAAAACACAAAAACACAGCAGAAGAATTCTTCAGTCTGCAGACCGCGCTTAGCGTTGAGCGCGCTCTGCGATTTCCAGAAAAATTCTTCTGTAAAAACAGAAATTTCTCCACAAAAACAAGCCTACTAGCAGCGAAATGCCTATTCTAAGCCTTCTCTATCATCTAAACATCCTAATTCTAAGAGAAAAATCAAAAATTCCTAAACCTAGGTTTTCAAAATCTAACCTAAACATGAAAATTTGACGAAATTTAAAGGGGAAAAACATAGAGACACTTACTTATATGCTTGGGGGAATGATTAGCCAAAGAAATTCGCAAGAACTTGTTGATTTTTGGGTTGAGGAATTTTGGAATTCTTGAGAGAGTGAAAGATGAGGGAAAAGTGAAAAAGAAAAGTTACACTAACCCTATTTTATTCACAAATAACCCAAGATTGAGTTGGGCCCAAGAAAAACCGGTTTTTTCAAAATATTTTTTTTTAAAATTAAAAAAAAAACTCTCAGACCGCGCTAAGCGCGAAAGTTACTGGAATTTGGGTCAGAATGCGCGCGCTAAGCGCGACCTGAAGAATTCTGAATTTTCAGAAAAAACAACAAATTAGCATCATGTACAAGTCAAAATGAGTGCAATAAAGAATACTTACAATGTTGGGGTGCCTCCCAACAAGCGCTTTGTTTAACGTCGGTAGAGCTCGACGGTCCAGGATGATCAAGGATCACCAAAAGAGGATTCGGCTACGTCGCGGCTCAACTCTCCGCCAACATACCGCTTCAACCGCTGCCCATTCAAAGTCCACTCTCTCTTCCCTTCTAGATCGTGCAAGACAACGGCACCATAATCTTTCACTTCTTTGATTAGAAACGGACCGAACCACTTTGTTTTGAGTTTTCCCGGAAAAAGTCTCATCCGGGAATTAAACAAGAGAACACTTTGTCCCGGCCGAAATTCCTTGTGCTTTATCTTTTTATCATGAGAAACTTTAACTTTTTCCTTGTACTTCCGGTTGGAATGGTATGCTCCATCTCGCATTTCATCCAATTGAACGAGTTGAATTTTTCTCTTTTCACCCGCCAAAGATGGATCGAAATTCAAGAACCGGAGGGCCCATAATACTTTGTGCTCCATCTCCACAGGTAGGTGACAAGTTTTGCCATAAACAACCTGAAACGGGGTTAGTCCGATAGGTGCTTTATAGGCGGTTCGATACGCCCATAAAGCTTCATCCAATTTTTGTGACCAATCTTTTCGAGAACCCGAAATAGTTTTTTCCAAAATCTTTTTAATTTCCCTGTTTGACACTTCGGCTTGACCATTTTCTTGCGGGTGATAGGGAGTTGTCACCTTATGCTTTACACCGTATTGTTTCAAAAGTTTTTGTAACAATGCATTGCAAAAGTGCGACCCGCCATCACTAATTAAAACCCGAGGGACACCAAACCGAGAAAAAATGTTTTTCTTTAAAACTTTGATAACAGTTTTGGCGTCGGCCTTAGGTGAAGCAATGACCTCCACCCACTTTGACACGTAATCAACAGCCACAAGAATATATTCATTTGAAAACGACGATGGAAATGGACCGACAAAATCAATCCCCCAACAATCAAATACCTCGACTTCCAACATGTTGTTCAAAGGCATTTCATCTCTTTTTCCTATACCGCCACTTCTTTGGCATTTATCACAAGACTTAGCGTGAGCATAAGCATCTTTAAATAGCGAAGGCCAATAAAATCCCGATTGTAGGACTTTGGTGGCCATTCGCAATCCATTATAGTGTCCCCCACAAGGGGAATTGTGACAATGCCAAAGAATGCTTTTGGCTTTCTCATTACACACACACCTTCTTAGCAACGCATCGCTACTCAACCTAAAAATGTAAGGTTCGTCCCACACATAATACTTAGCATCGGCCAAGAATTTTCGCTTTTCATTCCATGTTAAATCCTCCGGCATTAATCCTGCGGCTTTGTAATTTGCCATGTCGGCAAACCACGGTCGCTCTTGGATTACAAACAATTGTTTATCCGGGAACTCCTCCCTCACTTCCTTCTCTTTGTCCGTAATGTTCACGTTCACAAGGCGAGATAAATGATCCGCTACCAAATTCTCCGAACCCTTTTTATCTCGTACCTCCAAATCAAATTCTTGTAAAAGAAGAATCCATCGGATTAACCTTTGTTTGGAGTCCGGTTTGGTAAGCAAGTATTTAATCGCGGAATGATCCGTGAAAACCACAACTTTTGAACCAATAAGGTAAGGACGAAACTTTTCCAATGCATACACTATTGCGAGCAATTCTTTTTCGGTTGTTGCGTAATTAATTTGAGCATCATTCAAAACTTTGCTCGCATAATGAATAGCATGGAAAATTTTGTCCTTCCTTTGTCCAAGAACCGCTCCTACCGTGTAATCAATCGCGTCACACATCAATTCGAAATCAAATTTCCAATTCAGCGCAACGGTTACGGGTGTGGTGATCAACTTTTCTTTCAACTCATCAAAAGCTTTTAGACACGACTCATCAAAATTAAATTGCGTACCTTTGTTGAGTAAATTACTCAAAGGTTTAGCTATATTTGAAAAATTCTTGATGAACCTTCTATAGAAACCCGCATGGCCAAGAAAGCTTCTCACTCCCTTGACATTGATTGGTGGAGGCAGCTTTTCGATTACTTCAACTTTAGCTTTATCCACTTCAATACCCTTTGAGGAAATTTTATGACCAAGGACCACACCTTCGGTAACCATGAAAAGACACTTCTCCCAATTGAGCACAAGGTTTGTCTCAACACATCTTTCCAACACCACATCTAGATTTTTCACACATAGATCAAAGGATGCACCATATACGGAAAAATCATCCATAAACACTTCGATGCATTCTTCATTTAAGTCGGCGAAAATCGCTTGCATACACCGTTGAAATGTTGCTGCTGCATTACATAACCCGAATGGCATCCTTCGATAAGAAAAAACACCAAAAGAACAAGTAAAGGCAATTTTTTCATGATCCGCCGGGTTCACCGAAAATTGATTATATCCCGAATAGCCATCCAAGAAACAATAGAAATTTTTCCCGGCTAACCTTTCTAACATTTGATCCATGAAGGGTAGTGGAAAATGATCTTTTCTTGTTGCTTGATTCAACCTCCTATAGTCGATACACATTCTCCACCCGGTTACCGTTCTTGTTGGTATTAATTCATTCTTGTCATTATGGATAACCGTCATACCCCCTTTTTTCGGAACCACTTGTACCGGACTCACCCATTCACTATCGGAAACAAGATAAATCATCCCGGCCTCTAGTAACTTCACCACTTCTTTTCGCACTACATCCTTCATTGATGGATTCAAACGTCTTTGGGGTTGGGCTACGGGTTTGAAATCATCTTCCATCATTATCTTGTGCATGCAATAGGCCGGACTAATTCCCTTTAAATCGGATAGCACCCAACCTAATGCCCCTTTATTCTTCTTTAGGACTTGAATTAACTTGTGTTCCTCCTTCGGTGATAGAGTGTTGCTAATGATCACCGGTTTTGTGGCATTGTCACCAAGAAAAACATACTTTAAATGTGCGGGCAACATCTTTAGTTCTAACTTCACCTCTTCAACTTCCTTGTTCTCTTGCAAATCTTCCATTTTCTCCTCCTTATGATCGATTTCTTTACAAGCTTCCAATTCACCCAAGATTGCTTCAATCTCTTTGTCTTCATTTTCGGATGAAATGGTGTGAGCTCCAATGAGAGATCTTTCTAAAGGACTAGAAAGATGAACTTGATTTACAACTTCCATTATTTCTTCCTCGATAGCATCGATTCGGAAAATATCATGCTTGTCTTTGGGATGCTTCATGGCTTCAAAAAGATTAAAAGTCACCTCTTCATCTTGTACCCTTACTTTCATAAGCCCATCGTCAATGTCAATCATCATACGGGCTGTTTTCATAAATGATCTACCAAGAATCAATGGAACATCTCTATCTTCTTCCATATCAACTACCACGAAATCAACCGGAAACAAGAATTTGTCTACTTTCACTAACATGTCTTGAGCAACTCCATATGGTGAAGTGGTAGATTTATCGGCTAGTTGCAAAGTCATCCTAGTAGCTTTCATCTCAATGTTCCCCAATATTTTGATAATGGATAAAGGAATCAAATTTATGCTAGACCCCAAATCAATTAAACCATTTCCAATGTAAATATCCCCAATGGTTACCGGAAGAATGACTCGTCCCGGATCGGTTTCCTTTCTTGGGAGAGTTCTTTGGATTATGGCACTACAACGGGCGTCAAGAAAAATTGTTTCATTATCCTCATATCTCTTTTTCTTGGTGAGGATGTCCTTCATGAACTTAGCATATTTTGGCATTTGCTCTAATGCTTCGGAAAATGGAATATTTATTTGCAATTGCTTAAAAGTATCCATGAACCTAGCATAGTGCTTAGCATCATCCTTTTTCGAGGCAAGGTGAGGATAAGGTAAGTTTCTTAATGGAAGAGTGACTTCCTTCTCCTTTCCCTTTCTCATTTTCTTCTTCTTTTACTCCACTTTCTCCTTTTCAACTTCACCATTCTCAATTTCATTTTCAACTACAACCTCATTTTCAACTAAATCATCCTCCACATCAACATCATTATTTTTTTCAACTACAACCTCATCATCTTTTTCAACTACTACCTCCTCCTCTACTACTTCTTCATCCTTCTCCAATTGATCTTTTCTCTCCACTACTTTCTTTTTCTTTTCAACAACTTTCTTTTTCTCATCGCAAACTCTACCACTCCTAGTTGTAATGGCTTTGCAATGCTCCTTAGGATTTGCTTGAGTGGTTGGAGAAAATGATGTCGAAGCACTTTGGTCGGAAATTTGCTTTGCTAATTGCCCCATTTGAGTTTCCAAATTCTTGATAGATGCCTCCGTGCTCTTTTGATTTGCCATAGAAGCTTGCATAAATTGAGCTAGAGTGTCTTGAATGTTGGAAGATCTCACTTGATTTTGAGTTTGATTTTGATTTTGATTTTGAGTTTGATATGGATTTTGCCCAAGCTTGATTGTTGTTGTCTTGTCTCCACCCGCCTTGATAACCTTGGTTACCGCTTTGTTGGTCAAGATACCAATCCTTTCTATGACCCCAGTATAAAAGTAGAACCACTCGGAGTCCACTCCTTTGGGTCGGATCATGCAAACATTTTCCCCAGATTCACAAGGTTCTAAAATCACGTCATCCTTATTCCCTGTGGATGAAACGTTCCAGAGAGAACGCAGGGTAGCGATTTCGACACCTTGTATCAAGCTTTGTTTGAAACCTATGGCTTCTCCTTTGATCAATTTGTTGGATTCCATTATAAGCTCTACCGAACCTGAAGAGTCAGGGTCAGAATCACTGTCAGAAGTAAAAACTTCAGTGCAAACCCTATCTGTAACCCTTTTTAGTTCAGATACCCTCTGAGCCTCTCTCATCTCACGCATGCAATCCTCAAACAGAATTTTGCGTTCTTCGTTTCCTAAGTGTATTTTGTGACCAAAATCATCGCACTCCCTAATTTTGACCATCTTCTGATTAAAACAAAAAGAAAGATAAAAGGAAAAGAGGATACCTGAGTAGATGAGTGGTGGACCGAGAGAGGGTTTTGAAGCAATTAACGGCAAGAATGCAAAGGGGTTTTGTTGTAGTATGAAAGAGAGGATTTCTTGGGAAGTGAATAAATGCAATATAATGAGAAAGGAGGAAAAGAAGGAGTACAGTTAGCTATCCCCTATTTATGGGGTAATCATTAGGGCTACAGGTGACCGTTGGGTTGGAAGCGTATGGGTCACGTGCGGCATATTAAAGGACACCGAGTATACATCTCGCTAGGGGTTTATGGTTTCTAGTCGGTTGGTTGTTGTTAGCGTTTTCGGCGAACAAGTATTTTTAATTATCGATTCCATAGGGATTGGTGTATATTGTAGTCTTTCAATAGAAAAGTGTATTTTAAGATGAAAGTAACCAAAGGGTTTGTTTCCTAAGCTATTAGTAACATGAGTTTCCAAGAAACAACTAAAGTATATTTCAAAAGAGAGTTATGGTTTGGATTCAAGAGAGTTGGAGTTTGTTTTCAATTGATGGAAGCATGTCAAGATTAGTTTCATTGATCTAGTTTCATACATATTCAAGTAATCAAGTGATGAACATAGTAGATGATTTCTATAAATACATATCCTCTCAATCTTGTAGATTTCCCACCAAGATTGTGAATGTTATCATATTAATCTTTGTATGAT
Source organism: Vicia sativa (assembly GCA_021764765.1). Classification (NCBI taxonomy): domain Eukaryota; kingdom Viridiplantae; phylum Streptophyta; class Magnoliopsida; order Fabales; family Fabaceae; genus Vicia; species Vicia sativa. The sequence goes on along the minus strand of CM038796.1, from coordinate 256,519,156 downwards.
CCCTCACTACAACTATTGACATGATAATCATTAAGTTCAATATTTGTAAACACTAACACACAAATCTATCCCTAGCATTTGTTCATTAGTGGATGAATATCCTAGGTCTACTTTGAAGTATTCTTTTCCAAGCAAGACTCAAAGCATAAAGATGAAGAACAAAGATATTCAACTATATTAATCATCAACCATGTTCATACACAAATGGATTAAAAGAAATACATACTAGTTAGATCAACTACCTCTAATCTTGACATAAAAAGAACTTAGCCACTCATTTCCATGGTTGCTTTGCTCTCAAGATTGTTGGTAGAAATGATGAACATGAAGAATCAAGATGAAAAACTATTGTTTTTCTTACAATTTCTATGCCCTAATTTTACACAATGAATGATAATTATGATGAAGTGAAGTTCCACCCTTTTACAAGCCAAAAGCCAGCTGGAAGTGATGGGTTTGGTGACACAAAAGGTGAAAGCATGGGTCTGTCTTTTTCGATTTTTCAGACCGCGCTAAGCCTTGTTATTCACCGAACATGTCAGAATCAGCCGAGCGACCAAGCATGCTCCTTCATCCAAAAATTCATTCCAAAAGAATCATCCCAAAAGCTCTTCAAGTGTCCTTGAATCCAAGCTTGAGATAGTTAATCAATAAAACCTACAATTAAAAGTAAACTAAGTTAAATAATATATTATAAACAAAAACTAAATAAAAACCTAATTAAACCAAAATACTAGAATAAATACTACTAATTAATTTAAAAGGCATTGTTAAGGACCACAAAATCATGTACAAAATAACTACAATTTGGTCCTTAACATTGGTCAACACGGATTTAAAGGGTTTAAAACCGTATGACCAAGGGGGCTTATGATCATACATAAATTCCTTAGCCGAGATGAAAGGTCGGAGGGAGGTTTGCAGATATCCGAGATGGGTCTCGGACTTTCAAATGAGATCCTTTTCTGATGTTATTCTCGGAGTTGGGGTAGGAGATCGGTGTGGTCCCGAGATATAACCCTATCATCCGACCGGGTTGGAGGCTCGGGAGGGGAAAGACGTTACTTGAAGGAATAATGAGGGCATGGAGTCATTATGAGACGTTACAGGGCAAAGTCATCATGAGCTGTAACGGTTGGCCCTTCACTTTCAAGCCATAGTTAATGCGTTCAGGCAGTTGCAGAAAGGGATTAAGGACTTCATGAATCCTTGGTATAAATAGGGCTCCCGCCAGCGGGATAAGCAAGACAATAATCAGCGTGGAATCTGGCTACTACGCTTGAGCTTCCAAATCCCTAAAATTATCATCAGAGAGGTTTTTCCTGCAAGAACACTTAGCTATGCAGAGAGGTTGCAATTAATAAATAATATGTCCTTTACCATGACAAATTATTGGATGCCTTGCTAACTACCTAAAGGTCCAGAATATTATTGAGGAAAAGGCTTAAAATAATTGTACTCAGATTCATAAACAAGTTTGCCAACAGAGAAAAGTTATTAGAAACTTACATGGCATGTGGGATCAAATGTCTAACGTGAAATTCCAAATGAAAAAAGTGTACAAGAGTTTGACAAGTGAAAATCAAGTGGTTCAAAGGTCTAACTCTATTTCTCAAAATGCTGCTAGACCTACAAGTCACATTATTTTCTGGTTAGCTTTTCACAAAAAGCTAGCCATAAAGGATAGGTTGAAAAAATTTAGAATTTTGATAAATAGTAAATGAAAGTTTTGTAATGAAGAAGAGTCTATTAACCACCGTCTATTTGAGTATGAGGAGATGAAGTATATTTGGAGCCATGTTCTAAATTGGATTCGTGCGAATCACACCCCTAAGAATTGGGAGGAGGAACTTAGTTGGATAGTCAAGAAGCGTAAGGGAAAGATGTAACACCCCAATATTCATCGAATTAAGTTTTATAAGTATTTATATGATATAGTATGTTTAGATTCATTGACGATTCCTTTTATGCGTATGGGTACCTTGTTGAAGGGTAGTTGCCTTAGAAATGTAGAAAATAAGGCAGTGCAGGTGTATGACCAAAAGAATAGACAAATATAGGTGAAGGGAGAATGTTATTTAAACATGCTTATTATTTTTATAGTATAATAATGTTTGTAATAATAATTACATAATTATTATTATCATCATCATGAGAAATGGCGTAATGAGAACATGAGAATAAGGGTCCAAGGGTTAGTTTGGTAAAATAAGGAAAAAAGTGAAAGGTTTTGTCTAAGTTACAATCGTAGTAGCGAGGGAATTGGACAAAACGCCTTTGGGAAAAAAGAGGAACAAAGAAGAGGGAATGAGCTAGGGATAAGAGAATTGCTATTGTTGAAGTAGAATAATCCCAAGAAAACTCTAAGTTAAGGGTGGGGTTCTCGATTTCATAGGGATTGTATGATATGTATATGGTTAGGTAGTGTTAATCCCTAGGATTATCATCTCTCTTTGTGTTTTTGGTATAACTGTTATGTCAATGTAAGTGTTTGCAATGATGTGTGAAATTTCATGTTTAAATTGTGATTTTATTATATTAGAATGCTACTGATAATATATGTGATTGTGCACTAAAATTGATAATCTGAATTGTGCTTTATGAAATGTTTGGGAATGTTTGGAATTGAAAAATAAGTAATTTTCGTAGCAGAAAATAACATAAAACGGTTTTGCAGTTGAAATACCTGGTTACTTTAGGATGTAACCAGTTATATGAACCAAAATAGGAGACATTAGCATTGTAACAGTGAGGTAATCGGTTACCCCATGATGTAACTGATTACATGTTGGAGATTTTTCATAGACAAAGGCGTGGCAAGGGTGAAGTAACTGGTTACCTCAGAAGTAATCGGTTACCACTGTAATGAACATAATTTTCAAAACTTTAAAATTTCATATCTTTTGACTCGGGTGTCCGATTGACGCACGGTTTGAATCATTGGAAAGATGGATTAATGTACTATTTCATAAAATTATTTTCGAGACCATAATCTCCACTATTCGATACATAAATTGTTTTTTGTACATGTCGGGCTATGTTGAATTTTGTGAAATGTTGTAAATGTAGTGTAAATGTGTGATATATTTGTGGATTACTATCGCTGCATATTTGACAGGTGGATATTGTGCATAATGTTGTTGTTGTTCTTGTATGATGTGTACATATGTCATGAATACATCTAAATGTGTGGGATTATCGTGTGTCCATGTGGGGTGTGAGTAATATATCCTGATTCTAATGAAAATCATATCATCGTGTGCCCGTGTAGGGTATGAGTGATATGAACGTATCGTGTTCCCATGTGGGGTGTGAGCAATGTGGGTTGTCTGTATGCCCATGTGGGGTATGAGCTAAGAAATGAGATGTCAGTGTTCCCATGTTGGGTGTGAGCGATGTACCCAAATTCCGACGAGAATTATTTGGAGGGTTCTTATGAGCCGATGGTACCAAATGCATATGCATAAAGTTGCTTGGACTCTCATTGTATTGCATAATGTACCATGATATGTTGTTGCTTAATGGTGTGAATGGTTGATTTATTAACTAATACAATTAACTGGCTTATGTTTCACATGCATGTTTGAATTTTTCCCATGACGTAATGATACTTTTTATGTGATATGCTATGCGTTTTAAGGATGTAATGTGATGCAGTGACTACTATGAGACTCTAATAGGGGAAAGTGTGGTTATTTGATCTCTCTATTGGTAAACACATTTTATAAGTGAGCGATAGTGCTAAATAAAGACTTTTCCCTGTTATGGTATAGAAGTATTGTGTTTACAAACCCCATCACTTAAAATTTAAGCAATTCCCAACATTTTAAAACATGTTTTCATAAACCCTAAAAGTTATAAATATAATGCTTATCAAAATATTGTAGATTTTTGCAAACAAAGCAGTAAAGAAAAAACAAAGACAAAGCTTTATGGACAAAAAGACATATTTATTAAAGTTGTCCTCTGAATAGGTAATTGCATAAATAAAAGCAAAAAGAAAATACAAGATGGCAATGGGGAAAGTTCAAATTTCAATTGAGTTTCGGTTCTACTATTACTGTTATGGCTTCAAATTTCTCAACGCCTTGCTTTTAATTGCACGCCACATGTTCAATAAATTGTAACCCATAAAGCTAAAAGAAAATTATGAAAAATTGCTTTTGAATTTTGCTTTTGACACTCCTTATGTTTTTTCTCAAATCGAGTACACCACAGTTATCATACTTCAGTACGTACTTCAACAGGGGCAACCCCTTTATCACTTATGTATGGAATGGAAGCAGTCCTGCCTGTGGAAGTAGATATTTCTGCTTTAAGGATTGTAATGGTTATAAAGCTTGATGAACCTGAATGGGTTCAAATAAGGTTTGATCAGTTGAACCTTATTGATGAGAGGCGGTTGGCAGCCCTCTGCCTTGGGCAGTTGTATCTGAGAAGGATAAATAAAGCTTTTGATAGAAAGGTTCGTCCTTAGAATTTCCAAGTTGGAGACCTGGTGTTGAAAAGGATCCTGTTTCATAATAATACAAATGTCAAGGGAAAGTGTGCTACAAATTATGAAGGACCATACATTGTGAAAAAGCTTTTCTCTGGTGGAGCCTTGATGCTTGCAATTATGGTTTGTGAAGTTTGTCCACTCCTTGTGAACGCATACGCAGTTAAAAAATACGTCGCATTAAATAGACCAACTAAGTCAATGACTTATGAAAAAGGGCATCCCGATGGATCATAAAAGGAAAAGATTCGAGAAAAATATTAGGGATAAAAAAATAAGTAAACCAATTAAGTTGAAAATCAGAAAATGCGACTTAGGAAAAAAAGGGTATCCCAGTGGACTAAAAACCAAAAAGGGTGGTCTAGGCAAAAGTTAGGGATTTAAAAATGAATGGATGTGATCTACATAATATGTGACTTTCTTTACAAGTAAGTAACATTTGAAACCCCGAAGGAGGTGAATTAATCTAATCATTTTGTTCAATCATTTAAAAACAAATGATGAATTTATAAGAAACATTAGTATTTTATCTCAAGGACTGTTCCAAACACTTAACATCTGTAAAAATGTTTATGGTGGTTTGTTTAAGTCTCATTCTAGTCAGTGTTACTTTGGGGATGATACTTAAACGAAAATTAAGACATTGGATAACTAAAGAATTGAGGATGGATTCTTTAAATTTTTGGTAATTGGTTTTAATTAACACCAAACTGGATTAACATATCGTTGTGTTATTAATCTTTATGCAGTCTTATTTTCTATCTTATATTCAACTTTATTTATCTGGTTTGTTACCAAATGTTGTAACATCAGTCTCGACATCTTCTGTTGTTAAGAAAGTTTTGTTTGTATGTGTTTCCTGTACCAGAATTTCACATACATGTATACCTTTTAAAGCACAAATATGATGCTTTTAATGCCTTTAAGGCTTATAAAGCGGAAGTAGAAAATTCGTTAAGTAAAATTATAAAAGTACTTAGAAGTGACAGAGGCGTTGAGTACTTTTCTGTAGAATTTGATGCATATTGCGAAGAATATGTCATTATACATGAATGCTCTGCACCTCATACACCATAACAAAATGACCTGGCCTAGAGAAAGTATCGAATGCATTAAGAAATGATAAATGTTATGTTAATGCATTCTGAATTGTCATTTAATTTGTCGGGTGAAGCTTTATTGTCTCCCTGTCACATAATAAACATGATTGTTTTGAAAACAACTGGTATTTCTCCATATGAGATATGGAGAATAAGATCACCAAATATTGGTTATTTTAGAATGTGGGGGTGTGTAGCATATTAAAAGAGTACGAATCCCAAAAGAACTAAATTAGGTCCTCGAGGGGTCATATATAATTTCATAGGATATGCACCCAAAAATAAAGCATATAGACTTTTAAATATGGAGTCTAATGTAATTAATTGTTGAATCCAGAGATATGGAATTTTTATAAAATATAATCACAAAGTATAAGGAACCTAAGAATCCCATGAATGAAGAATCTCGTGTGGAAGATTCTCCGCGGATTGTTGAAACATAACACGAGCCTAGGATAAGCATAAAGGCCCAAAAACTAAGGATCTAGGACCAAATGAAATCGACTCTCAACTTATTTCCTAATATCTAGTTGAAGGAAATTGCAATATTGATATTCATAATATTCCTATTATTCTTCAAGTGGAGGATTATCCTAAAACCTATAAATAAGAGTAGCTTCAAGGAACGCTTCCTCTTGGAAGGATGTTATCCAAGACGAAATGGATTTAATAATGTAAAACCACACTTATGAACATGTCAAACTTCCCAAGGGATCAAGACCCAATGGATGAAAATGGGTATTTAGAAAAAAATATCATAGCAAAAAGGTTTATACAAAAGAAAGGTGTTGATTACATTGACACATATGCACCAGTAGCAAGTACTACGACAATTAGAATATTGTTTGCACTAGCTTCCTTGAATAACCTTATTGTTCATAAAATGAATGTTAAAACATCATTCTTAAATGGATATTTCGATGAAAAAATCTACATGGAACAACCAGAAGGCTACGTGCTTCCTAGAAATGAACAAAAGGTATGCAAACTTGTTAAATCCTTATACGGTTTGAAATAGACACCAAAACAATGGCATTAAAATTTTGACTCCTTCATACGTTTTTAAATACCAATGAAAGATATGACAGATAAGGCAAATAACCTCAATTTCGTTAAGCAATACTGAACTTGACCTACGAGAAAATAACCTAAAACTGTTAACATCATCTTAGCACAGAATAAATATCTTTAGTGTAAGTAAATTCGTTTTAGCATGAGTAAGAAGAACATCCATCACAATCTTATGACATCCTCGACTCGTCTTGCATTTTGATAACAACAACCTTTTGTCACTTTGAGTTTCTCTCTCTATAAAATAGCTTAAAAAGAAATACTTATCCTCATTAAACTTCCAATCATCTTTCCCCTTGAATAAATTCTTCCAACTGATCTGGATTATCCTTACAAAGCTCGATCAAGATCTAGAATCAAATAGAGTCACTTTACCACACAAAAACATATATAGTGGATAACTCTTCATCTTCTTAAGAAATAAGATCACAAATAAATCACCTCTTATTTATTTACAGTTGAAAGCTCCCTTAATTCTAGATACAAATCATAGAAATAAACTTCCACATCATTATGAGATAAACCTTCTGTTCATAAATATTCATAAGAAACCCATCTTCCAGTCAAACCAGATATAGAAAACTCATACCATCGATCTCGAGATAAATAGTACATTCTGCTTCACAATGATTCAAGATCTCCACATCCATATGAACACTTTGATATTGATAGACCTTTTCCTCCAGTTCCAACATTCTTTTAGCATCACAGACATGCTGAAGTCAGTATATATGTCCTTGACACTTTGTCTAGACATCCTGTCCAATCTCCCCAACTCCTGATTGGATTACTTTTCAAGGAACATAATAGCATAAATAAATCTTTTTATTAGAAACCAGAACCTAAGCTCTTTCAAAGTTGAAAGCAAAAATATATTTCACTTGTATTTCTTCAATAGCTTGTCACTTTCGTGTCAAACCTCTAGAGTAGAGACTTGATAAACTTCTTCTTAATCAGCCTCACATAGAAGCTTTTTATTCCAAACACACTTAGATATGACTTTATTAGTGGACTTGAGAAATACCCAAGTATCATTGGCCCCAATTCTAGTGGTGTACATTCTAGAAAAAAACACTTATCAACTCCATGATAATGGCATTGATAATTGATCTTATCTTGCATCCTCCAAACTCCAGGATTCTTCAAACATGATGCTCTTAATAGTTCTATTGTCCCTTGCAAATTAGAAAGGAATCATTTCATATTTTCCATAATACAAATAACACTAGAATTATATCTCCCTAAAATCTCACCCAATTGACAAGGGTGTCTGCTCTGATACCAATTGAAATTCTGGTACATGAAACACATACAACCAAAACGGTCTTAACAATAAAAGATGTCGAGACAAATGTTACAACATCTGGTAACAAACCAGATAAATCAAGCTAAATAAACGACATAAAATAAGACTGCAGAAAGATAAATAACACAACAATATGTTAACCTAGTTTAGTGCTAACTCACCTACTCTGGGGGCCACCATACCAGGAAGCAAATCCAATATTAGTAGTATTAGTTTGAAGCTAAACTAGTCCCAAGCTTACAACTTCGCGACTAATCCCCACCTAGTGAAACTTATACCTAGGTCCTCCCTAGATATGAGAAATCAACATCCCACTTCCAATCACCGCAGTGATAAAATACCTATCCCAGTCACAGGGGTTGTCTATACATACAACTCAACTTAGAAGACCATTCTTCCATTACAATAAGTCAAACTCTTTCTTAACAGCTCCGAGTGAGAACAATACTTAACTAATTTCCTAAAGGATTCTGAGTGAGGAAAATAACTTGACTAACACTCAAGCAACAATCAGTCTACCACATAGTATCAAAAGATACATGGGTGACTTGCAAACTAAACAAGAGACTCTCAAAACCTAAGACTTATGCTTATCCTAATTTTACAATAGTTGAAAACTTAAATTACATTAGGTTAGGATTATCCTTTAAATACAAATCTACAGTCCATGGGCGTCGATATTCTGAGTCCAGAAGTTTCTTAATCCACAAGTTGAGTGTTGCACCAATCGTGTAGCAAATCTCATTAAATCTTGGAACAAACCAATACATAGTTTCCTAATTTGTATTCAAGGCCCAAATTAGCATCTTTTTTACAATTGGAGATATGAAACCTGTTCTAAAATAAATCTTCTCGACTTGCGAAATTTACTGAAACATATCCATAAGAATTAGTCAAGAATCCAATTAAATCTGTAAAGATTTAACACAATATCGCCTGCTGTACTGCAGAACTAGGTTAAGATGTCATGACACTATCTTTAAAATTTGACTGAAAACACATAACAGTAGAATTGTTATGACACTCGATAAAGATACTGCAACATCTTACTCAACACCATATAACCATGTCCTGAAACATGCCTAGCCAAACTTTAGCCAACCATAAATCCATGGAACTAACAGTATGAATCTAGAATAACCATCGATAAATGTAATGAAATAAAGGTTTCCCCCACAGGTTATCACGCCATTAAATTCACACAAATCAAAATGCACAAGATCAAGCACATTTGATTTTTTTTTCAACACTTTTGAAATGTTTCTTGATTATTTTTTATTTAACACATTTTTCACATTTTTCAAAATCATGAATGTTACATGAAATCAATTCAGATTTAATTAGTTTATTCATAGTACTAATTCTAATATGTTCTAATCTAGCATGCCATAAATAAATATATTCAAGCATATAAGAGGAATTAGAAATTTCATTAATAATATTTTCGATAGTATAAATACACCAATACATCTAGATTGCAGAATATCCCTTTCTTACAAATACACCAATACGGGTCAATATTAGTTTACCCGATTCATATACAAACTTAATACCAGGTTTTTCAAACAAGTCCCCACTAACAAGGTTCTTATTCATGTCGGGGACATGAACTACATTAACAAGATTGACTTTCTTTCTGGAAGTGAAGTCAATCTTGTCAATGTACTTAATGTCACTCTTGTATCTCCCTTTCATCTCCCTTCTCCAAAACCCCTATGATCTCTTCCTCCCTTATCACTTCAAACAACATCTTCTACCTTTGACCATCCTTCAGTTATTTTCTTCTTGAACCGCCTTCAAACCAGTGGCACTCCTCCCCATCATCTTAAAACCACCGACTACATACTCATAATCACATTCTCTCTCACCGAACTCCATTCATCCTCACCCCTCTAACACAAATAACCCACCATAAACCTCCACTTTTCGACACTCTTTCACTCTCAGCAACCACTCAACAAACTTAACCACACACCGCCAAACTTGGAATCTTCCACCCTTTGTACTAGTCATAGATAATGGGGATATGATGAGCATGTGAATAACATAATGCATCTAAATGTTTGTATGGATTAAGTTTAGAAATGTTTAACCAATGATGCATGGCATAAGATGGTGAGCTAATTTATGATGCAAAAACATAATTGTATGGTTATTGGATTTTGTTACGGACCGACCAAATACCCAAGTAACAAAGGCTTAATTCACCTTAAGTCTAGTCAAACCGACCCAACGTATAAAATAGTTCACACACTAAGAGCAATGTACAATCTTTGATCTCCAATTTTATTATAGCCATCTTGAATCTTGAACTAACTTAGGTGTAGGAATGCTAACCATGCAGTTCCCCCCATCGCCAACATAAAAGAGATCTGATTTGCCCTTCATTTTTGGTTCTCGAATGAAACAATGGTGTCTTCTGTGGGAAGATACTTTTAATTCCCACTAAATTTCATCTTTAAGTCAGTCTTGATCTAGAATCAGATCTGTAACTGCAATAGGGAAACAAAAAATGGTGATTCATATAGTTATGCCAAAAAAATTTAACACGTCCCTTTAATTGAATATTTAGCAAGCAATATTGATCGATTAATTTAAAGATATAGTATCATCTAGCAACTATCCTTCATAAAATTGCTCTATAATTGTAACTGTCATAGACATTTGAGAAAGAATAGATTGGTCAGAATTATAATTTCTAGATCTTGACATGATCAATGAATTCCAAACGGTGATCAAAATCTAACTGAATTCCTCTTGGATGATGGAAGTTCATGTAACATCGTCTACTCAAATACGATGGATCTGATAGGAATCTCGCAAACGGATAATAGTCCATATATGATAGGAGATCTATTAGCATTTGACGATTTGATCACCCGTCCGCAAGAAGCTATGGATTTGCTAGTAACTATTGGGTAAGGCTATCGCGAAAGAAAAATGATCCTCAATTTTTTTGATAATACATTATGTTGGAGCACCTTCATATGTATCCTAGGGAGATCATTCCTAGCGAGACTAGATGAAGTGGCATCTCTGGTCCATTTGAAAGTGGCATACCACAAGACAGAATGATGATCGATCTCGAAAACCGCCGATGTAAATCAATTAAACAAATAATCCAAAAAGATCACTTGTGTCGATCGTGGCCTCAAGAGAAGAATCAGAAGGAAGGTCAAAGGATCATGGGGCATTCGACCTAGATGCTCTTGAAGATGATATTCGGTAGGTCCTAGATGGCGATTTCTAGTTAGTCAAACTCAAGCAAGACCGTGACAGGTTAGTTAAATTATGCATCGTTCTTCCTTTAGAAGTAAGAGCAACGCTTATTAGATGGGTCCAAGATAACACTGACCTTTTCTCTATAACTCGCATGAGATGCCCAACATCAACCCTAGCATAGCGTGCCACCAGCTGAATATAGATGTCATCACTCGTTACATGTCCCAATGTCGAAGGAAACAATCTTCGGAAAAGGCTGAAGCTACTTCCAGCATAATCAATAATTTATTGGACGTTGAATTCATTTCCTAGGCCAAATATACAAAATGGTTATCTAACATTATTTTAATGAAGAAGGCCCCGAGGAAGTGGAAGATGTTTGCTTGTGTCCAAAATATTCTTATTCACTCCTAAACATTGATAAAGTAATAGTTAATTCTGTGGGGAATCAGGCTCTTTTATTCATGGACGCTTATTCAGAATATAATCAGATATCTATCTATGTATGTACCTTATTGAATCAAGACAACCTTTATGATCAAGCAGACCAAATATTAATACAATGCCATGCCCTTCATATTAAAGAATGTTTTGTGCAACCTATACGGCCCTAAACACACTCTACACCTGATTGTATAAAGTTTTATCATTGAAAAAAATTGTAACGAAAAATAAATATTTTAAATAATTACTTAATTTTTTGGGAAATAATTGAACTATAAAATATTTTAAATTAAAATATAATATATTAATTATTTATTTATTACATTTTAAAATAGATAAAAAAGGAAAGACTTTATAAATAATAATTTAAGCACAAAAATAATATTGTTTGTTGTTCTTCTTTTGTATATAAAAGATAAAGAAATCCAAAGGTACTAAAAATATATGTTAAAATAAATAATATTTTAAAAATCGGGTCGAAGGTCAAACCAATGGAACTTTTATTTAAAGCTCAATTGATTCAATTAGTTAAATTTACGGTTGAACTGTTTATTAAATAAACTAATAATAAAAAATTAAATTTTATATATATATATATATATATATATATATATATATATATATATATATATATTCACAACACATTAACATAAATATTTCAAAAATATTTTATAAACTCAGTATTACAAGATCGATTGTACACATAGTAACATAATATAATTGTACGCTTAATTCCAACTAATTAAAAAAAATTACAATAAAACAAGTTAAACCAATTCAAAATAAAATTAAAATAACAAAATATAATATCTAAAATAAAATTCAATCAATTTAGAATACCTAAACTTAATAGTATAAAATTACAACAACAAAAAAAACAACATAATATATTTTATTAAATAACGGTAAGTCAATACGAGTTGAATGACGACAAACTAGTTATAACTCGACAACGACAAAGAATATTGAGTTGAAAGATAAATAATATTGAGTTGGATGATGTGACGATATTTGAAAGATTAGACGACGTGAAGATAACTGAGCGTGTTGAAAGAAAAAAAATTATAACGGAGTGATAAAACTTAGAAATTTGTATGGTTGTATAAAAAATAAGGAATTTATTTCTTAATTCAGAATGTTTAAAGTTTTAATATAACACTGATGATTTTTTTGAATTGGACGGTTTTAGTGATTTACATAACCGACTCTAATTTTTTGGTTTGAGCGGTTCTGAGTGATTCAATTTGATTTTTCTAATTTTAACTCATTATTTCCAATTTTAACCCACTAGCGGTTTTATGAGATTGGTCAAATCAGATTTAGCTCAGGTTGATGGTCCAGCCAATTGAATTTTCCTGTTCAATCCAATTTTTAAAATATTAAAAAAACTACATTAGACTATTTTATATTAAAATTAAAAAAAAATCAAATTAGTCACTAATTTTTTTTATAAGCAATCTATCTATATCTATATAATATATTACAGCTGAAGCAACACATAATATCACGACACGTCATACGTCACATACTCAATATTTGCCACATCATCTAAATTCATATGTGGAACTCTTCAAAACTCTTCTTCTCTTTTCAAAACCAAAAAAACACATGTTTATTTTTTATGAAAGGTCATGAGTTCGAATCCGAAAAAAGACAAAAATATAATATTTTTCAAGAATATTAGTTATATTTGTCTTACAATCATTTGTTTTTATGAAGCTAAATTAATTATATATCGGTCGGTGTATCAATTTTTCTATAGTTCTCTCTATATAAAATTTAAAGTTTTACTTTAAAAATTTCTAAATTTAATAACTAAAATATAAAAGTATTGCACATCATATAATACATATGATGGTAATGTATCAATTATTCATACAATCATTAAAAAAATTATATAAATTCTTAGTACAATATTTTTTATTATAGTTCTATAAAATAAAATTTAAAATTTTATTTTATAAATCCTCATACAATATTTTGCGCATCATATATATGCTAGTTAAACAAGAAGATTTATACAATAAAGACCACCACAACTCTTTCTTCAAAGAATCTACAATGTCAAATAAGAGAAATAATTTGAAAATTTTGTGGAGATTCTAATGAAATCTATATCTATATCTATATAATATATTAAATCTGAAGCAACGGATTATATCATGACACATACTAATTTCTACAATATTTTTTATTATAGTTCTATATAATAAAATTTAAAATTTTACTTTATAAATCCTCACTATAATATTTTGTGCATCATACATATGCTAGCTAAACAAGAAGATTTATGCAATAAAGACCACTATAACTTTTTCTTCAAAGAATCTAAAATGTCAAATAAGAGAAACAATTTAGAAAATTTGTGGAGATTCTAATGAAATCTATATCTATATCTATATAATTTATATAATATATTAAATCTGAAGCAACCGATTATATCATGACACATACTAATTTTTCTAATTCATTTGTTTCACATCCATTATCCTATGTGGCACCTCTCCAAACTCATTTTCAAAAGGTCAAAGGCAATAATTATTCTCTAGTAGATGTCACGAGTTCAACTCCTTACAAAAACTAAAATGAAATATTTATTCTCTATCATAAATCACAAGTTCAACTTCTCTAAAAGCCAAATATTTGTGAATCTATACACTAAATTAAAATTTTATTTTATATCAAATCATTCAAAAAAATTATTATAATATATGAAAATTGAGTTACAAACTATTTGAATATTACTAAATCATTGTCCACTTTATAGAGTCTATTTATGAATTAATTACAATTATTTTATAATAAACAAATTCAAAATCTACATTTAAAATATTATTTCAAAAAATTCATCCCTGATATCTAGAGTCTATCTATGAATCAATTTCAATTATTTTATAATAAACAAATTTAAAATCTACATTTAAAATACTATTTCAAAAAATTCATCCCTGATGTCTAGAGTCTGTCTATGAATTAATTACAATTATTTCATAATAAACAAATTCAAAGTCTTCATTTAAAATACTATTTCAAAAAATTCATCCCTGATGTCTAGAGTCTGTCTATGAATCAATTTCAATTATTTTATAATAAACAAATTTAAAATCTAAATTTATAATACTACTTTAAAAAAATTCATCTCACCCGCACGCATCGCGCGAGTCTTCGTCTAGTATTGTATTATAAAAAGAGCACAAAGGAGTACTCCAATCCCAAATACAGAGAAACACCAGCAATTCTACTCAATTCTAGTCACTAAATTAAACTATCATGATTCACTTCATCTCAATTAAGTTTTTAAAGTATTAAAATCAATCATAACATCTTTAAATTATTGTTTTATTTATCTATTTTATTTGGTTATATTTTAGAGTCCATCCCATTATTTTAGAGATTTTTGCCTAATCATCTTAAAACGAATCTTATTCTTTCGCTAAACCCTAGTAGGGTTTTTCACATTGAATAACCATATTTGTTTATTCATCACCTTGGTTATCTTATTTTTTATTAGAAGCAGAATTGCTTCTCTAGTTAGGAAATACAGAAACAGTGAAAATAGGGAGGCAAAGTTACATTGACAGACTCATGAGTGATTTACTGATTGTGTTTTAATTCACATATTGTCGACTTTGATCACCAAATATGCTATTCAAACTTGCATCCTATCCAAAAGATGGAAGAATCTTTGGAAGCTTCTGCCTGTTCTTTCCATGAATTCTTTTTAATTCGAGACTATCAGTGGTTTCAATAAATTTTTGTCTAGAACGTCTCTTGTCTTTACCTCAGATGTTCCCCGTATGAACACAATATTTCCAAAATCTCTTAATTTTCCGGCATTAACCAACCTATCTATACGGTATTTTGTCTTTCACGGCCATGGCAATGTTGGCTATGTTGAGCCCTTTTCGGCATTTAGAAGTTTGAATACTTTGATCATTGACTGTTGTGAAGTTCACGCTGAAGAAAACTTCTATATATCTAGTGTCACACTTGTTAATTTAACCATAAAATTCTTTCTTGGTTTTTCTTACAAATTTGAGTTATCTACCCCAAATCTTTGTTTTTTATTTTATTTTGCGGGCAATCCTATTCAGAAACTCAACAAGAGCAATAACATTCTCTCTTCTATCAAATATATATATATATATATATATATATATATATATATATATATATATATATATATATATATATATATATATATATATATATATATATATATATATGCAAATCGGGTTAGAAGAAGAAAATTATCCAGAACTTTATTGATGGTCTCTTCAAGGACTCATGAGGTACCTTAATTTTGTTTATGAAAATTTTAGCATTTTCATTTTTTTATTATTGTAAATTTATTTTATTATGCTTGCATTTTTTTTAATGTTTTAATATGACTTCCATCAAATTGATCCAAATTATCGTCATTCCCCATTGCTTAGATTCTCTACTTAATTCCTGGAAGATTCATTTTCCTTACCTACATAACTTAAGTCACTCAAAATAAAAACATACCAACTATTTATACATAAAATCCATCATCCGAGGTATGACTACACTCCAACAACTTAACTTAGGTTTGGGCCGATGACTAGGTTGGCAGAAGGTAAGGGGCCCTCCGGGTTGACACCCCGGCTCCAAGAGGTTATGTTTGGAGGCCGATGACTATAGCACCAGAGGACGAAAAATCACTTGCCCAAGATATAACTCGGATGAGGGAGGCTATGAGCAGCCCGCCATTATGGGACCGTTATGCCCAGGCTAGATCATTAAATATGTAACTGCCAATTTATACCTGACGGCGCACGTTATGGCTTTGGCCATCATTGGCAGCATCGGACGTTTCTAGTCTTAAAGACAAGAATCAGTTACACACTTGGAAGGTCATAGATGTTATGGAACAATGATTAATGAGGTCTTTGGCACCTCTATAAATAGGGCTCCCCCGACTTAGGGATAAGCAAGACACTTAACTTGGAGCACAAATAATCTGACTTGTAGCTCTAAATCCCTAAACGTACTCACAGAATTATTCTAGCAAGAACACCAACCTTCATCAATACCTCATGGAGTAGTTCACTTCTTGCTTCAAAATGCATAGTCCGCAGAGAAATCAATCATAGATTTGTCAAAGTAAATTTTCATTTATCTTTAGCAACTAACTTGGGTTGAGAATTGTAAGTAATTTTGTTTTGATTGATTGTAGATTATATGTTTATCTTCTTTGAATTAATTTCCGTACACCTGTTTGATAAAAATGTTAAGTTGATAAGTTAAGGAATAGTCTCATGATTTTCATGCTTCCTATTTCCATTTCTTTGGTTCTGTTATGGATTTCGGTCTGATTTGAAATATAAATTCCCTCTATATTTTGCAGAAAAAGCACCATGGAGGAATAAGCGCGGATGAAGTAATGGCCACAGTTTTGTGAGAGAGATCTATCTCTAACTAATTAGCATGTTTAAGATTTTGTTTATTTTTCTACCACTTACTGAGTTATTGTTTCTATTTTGGTTATAAAGAGGATTTATATATTTCAACTATTTTGTTTGTTTGATTCTTTGTGTTGAATTTGGACTTTGGAGATGTCTACGTCAATGGCTATTTTAAAACTCTACTACTAGAATACTTTTTTGATACAATCTGTTATTAGGTTTGTGGAATATGTTTTCTGCATGTTGTAGTAACTATAGTGTTTCTGCATGAAAGGAAACAAGTAAGAATTCAATGATAGCTCTCAATTTTTTCTTCTATAAAGTTCCTTCATCCTCAACCGATCACTTCACACCAACACAAGCCATATGTAAACAACCCAAAAGCTCCCTCAATTCTCTACAATAAAGTAAATGAAGGATCTGAGATTAATGATTTATCTTCAAATCAACAGCTTTGCATGATAAACTAAACAATAATTTGTGTCAAATGTATAATTTTATAAAATATAGTGAGACATGCATAGTTAAAACTCCAAAATATTCACACAAAAAATCTCTAATTGATCAATTTCGAATTCTTATAATGAAAAAATTACAAAATGGTAGTTTAAAACCATTATTTTATTAGCAACACTATTTTAGTAGTAAATAGAACGATATTACATCTTATAACTAACTTAGTATTAAATCATACTAGTGATAAATATACTTGAAAAAATCTCCTAAGATTATTAAGCCATGAAATATGCAATTCCACCAGTTTTGGTGCTGTGGATCATCAACTGTTTGGAGGAGGTGAACCATAGTTGTGGTTTCGTGCACGATCTTGAACAATAAGAATAAGTTGGCGTCCATCTTTCAGATTCGAAAACAAACATGAAAACAACATGATGAAGAATAAATTATTAAACCATGTATGAAATAATAATGTAACATAATGATCAAGAATGAATTAGTAAACCATGTAGATTTTTTAATAATAATAAGATGCTAAAAAGTTTTTTTTATTAATATATCAAATTACTTACGATTTTGGTGATGAGGCTCAATTATCCATGGTGGTAACCTTGTCGTTGCAGCCATTTTCATTGACAAGAGAATCACAAACAGAAAAGCTAGGTTCAATATAAGTTTCTTAAAATCAGCCATTTTAGAAAGAAAAAAAAATTGAAGCTATGAGATATGTTTTTGTGTGAAGTGAATGGGGATTGAATGGAATATATATACAAGTCTTGAGAGAGATATGTTCCCTCAAGAAATCTTCTTGCAATAATAAAGCTAAAATATATGAAGCCATTTTGGACTGAATAATTCTAGTCATTGCCAATGATTATTTTGAAGCATTGAGGTATGACTCACAATTTTTCTTGATCAATTCAAAATATATTCTCCATAATCATTGACATTTCATATAAAACAAATTAGAGCAAACCAAGAAGTTAAATAGACGATAAAAATATATGATGGCTATCTTAAAATAGTGGCTAACTTATCAAACTACACAACATTTTGATTATTTTATAACTACAACAAAAACAAAATGTATATTTTCTAACGTCTTTTTATTTTTATTTTTAGATCATTTTTCCCTTAGTGAATGTTGTCAACTGTGGAAAAATGTCCTTCAGCAAATTAAGCTAGTCATGCTAAAGAGGTTTGAACCAGAATAGTTTCGGTTGGGCCTCAAAGAGCTCGGTGTTGCACCCCAAATTTTATCCTGATATTTTTTCTACTCGCATTTTGTTTATAAAAAAAAAACAGTGATTCACTCATTGCATTCACATCATTACGTCGTATTTAAATTGACCAAAAGTCAGTTTAAATCGATATTCGCATCATTTCTAATTATAATTTACCTGTCATCTTACTTCATTCATTTTTACCTCTTTGCCTGTTTATTGCATTGTTTTAAAATTATTTATATGTCGATGATATCAATATTTCGGTTTTGTAGACAGACTGTTAAAAATGTTTCGATACTGTGCGAAAATTAGCGGGGAAAATATTTCAAATTTTCATCTTTTACTCACTGCTTTATGAATGTACGTATCGCTTAAATCATAAAAATGTGTTCTCCCTAATTTTTCGGTACATTTCGAAAACTCGTTTTTTACTGTGAGTATTTTGCAACCGGGTATTCTGCAATATTATTTTATTTTGATTCTAATTATTTTGATAATTTTTCTTTAATCTTTGATACCTGTATTTTACTTTAATATAATCATTTTATTTTTCGGATAATTTATTGTCCGAACTTTTACCGTTTTTGACAATTTTAGGTGTCCATTTTTTATCTCTAAAAAATCAAATAAAAATATTTTTGGGCTTATTATTTTTTAAGTGACCCAATTTTGTGGCTCATTTAATCATGAGGGGTATTTTAGACATTATTGAAATATTTCTAAACCTAATTTGTAGTATATATTGTTATGATTGGCACTGTTTACGGGGGACCAAAATGAAAACTTGAAACGGAGGCGGAAGAATCTGGAAAAAAAAACAGAAATAGAAACTCATCTTCTTCTCCAAATCACTCTGTCACGCTACCCTTCTTCCTCTTTCAAAAGCATACACTCCACTGCCGTCCATCTCACACGCCGCTGTTCCCACACCCTTCAAACCTTCACTGCTACCTCACTCCATTATTCCTCCACCGTCCCTGTTTCTTCCTCCGTTCCAAGACAGCCTCTCACCATCTGTATACTCCCTCTATTAATTTCTTTTATATACATTTTCTTTATGATAATTTTGTTTTAGTTTAAGTTTTAGTTTTAAATTTATTGTCATATTATTTTAGTTTCCATTCTATATTGTTTTGGTTTTCATTTTATATTTACCTTTTTTTAATCTCTATTCCATGATTTTTATTGTAATTTGTGTGTTTAAATGTTAACATGATCTATTCCATGGTGTTGTCTTAAAAATGAAAAAGAAATGAAATGAAGTGTTGGAATTTACTGTAAAAAATGACTGCTAAGAATGTATGTTTTTAAAATGAAGAATAAAGAGTAGCTTTCTTTTTGCAAAGCCACTTTTTTTTATCCATCATTGATTTATTTTAATTCTTTTAAACAAAGTCAAAACAAAAACTATTTTTTTTCCAGCTATATAAATTTACGTTTTTACATATATATAGAAGGTTGAAAAATAGCACACCTCTTGGTCCAACTCATTTTACTGCTTTTTATTATCTCTTTTTTATTTTTAACTAATTTTAGAAAATAATAATAGGAATTTTATTTAAATTTAATTTCTTTTCTTTTATCTAATATTATTATAAAAAAAACACAAAAAAGAAATATATAATTTAGATTTAAATTTCTTTTTAGTAATTTTTAGATTAAATTTTACATTATTTAATTTGTTGTTTATCATACTTGTACATTTATATGGACTTATGATCGTCATCCTCATTTGTAAATTTGTATCCCAATCCTCTTGTTGCGTTGTAAATAATTTTACCGCTTTCTATTTTTATTTTACTGTTTAATCCCCATTTATAATTCATGTATCCCTCTCGCAAAAAACAATTCTTGTAATAATTTAGTGCGCATTTATTTTATTTTATTTAACTGTCACTTATGCAAAACCAAAAAATCTTTTTTAAACTAATATTTGTAAATCATTTTTAAACCCGTAAGTCGACAAAGCTACGAAGCGTCGCGATGACCACACATGCACACATGTACGCTTGATCCTGGGCCTTCTTACAGTGAGCCTATTTCGATTAATTGTTCCAATTGGTCGTTATAGTAGACTAGCCCACTTTGCTAGTACACATGTAATTTAATTATTTTATACTTAGGTTGGCCACCTTGTATGAGCTTTGTCGATTTTACTTGTGATTTACAATTGTCTCGATTCTATTCTTTTTCCATTCACCAAGCATTTAAAACACTTTCAATAAAACTCGATCCAACGTCGAGTCTTCTTCTCAAACCTCGATCCAACGTCGAGTTTCTTTCAAAAATCAATTTTTCTACAAACAAAAAAAACATGGTGCTATGGTATTTAAGTAAATCGTTAGAGGATAGCCCGACGATTTAATTAAAATGTAAAGTATTTGGGCCATTAGAGGGTAACCCAATGACTTAAATACTTTATTCCATACACTTAATAAAAGTGAACTCTGTTTCACCTCACCCTTTTCATAATAAAGATTTTGGATGAGAGATGATCGGTTGACCTCAATCACCAATCTCGAGTATTGAATCGTTAGAGGATAGCCCAACGTTTTGATACTTGTCATCCACAATTTAAAATCAATTCCAACACATTCAATATCTTTTGTGCGCCCAGGCACCTTTTACCTTTAAACCATTTTCAAGATTAGACATGATTCATTTATAATTGAGATGTTTCTTTCCTCTATTCCCAAGGTTTTCGACTTCTCCACTTGAGTACTAGAGGTGTTCTCAAACTCTCCCTCATGTTGGTGCGTAGTCCATTATTCTTTATTACACCTTGTGGACGTTAGACGAGTCTTCTCCTTTAAAAATGACGACTTGTCTTTTCATTTAAAATCAATCAACAAACAATTATTTTCTAGAAGAACTACGGAGTTTTGACTTTCCCATTGCACACGAGGGAATACGTAGGCACGCGGTTTCGAAACCGTGTCAAACTCAAAAATAATAAAAACATTTCTTCTCTCTTTCTTTCTCATTTCAAAACTTAGAAGATCGTAAATTTTTCACATAAACACACAACCACACTTTGAACTAAATGGGTACCATCGAGTACGATGGATGTGAGGGGTGCTAATACCTTCCCCTTGCATAACCAACTCCCGAACCTATATCTCTTAAATTTCGTAGACCGTCTTGTCCGATTTTTCATGGGTTTTATCTATATTTTCCCGTTCTTCTAGAACAAATAAAATTAGGTGGCGATTTCATTGTTTTTGAAAATTTAAATGATTTTTGAAAAAAACGAGTTGTTTCACTCGGTCCACCAATTATATAGTCTGTAAGTAACGGGGAAAGGACTTGGATGCGAAAGGACGATTTAGTTGACGAGGACATGATCTCGCCAGGACCAATGCTCCTCAGTCATGGATTATAGTAAAACTTGTTCAAGCCACAGAGTAACCGAATTTATCCCAAGTCACATAGATCAAGTGCACTCACTCCCTATTATGTGGTTGACTCACTCCACTTGCTCCACTACCAGCTTAAAACCAAGTAAAGGTAGTCGAATTTGTAGGTATCAAACAGGTCTTCTTAACAATCAGACTTTATTTTATCCTTCATCATAGCAATAGCTTGTACATAAACATTTATGCTAGAAATGCTCAACTCAATCGTTTATCCAAACAGACCTAAGTTGATTCTATCATTGGAAATGGAATATCAATATATTCTATGACTACATGTATAAAGTAAAGTCGTTTTACACCATAGAAGTTTGCTCAAGTATAAAAAGGTTCTAAATTTGCAGGCATTTGTTCATTCACGGGGCATATGAAGAACAACAATAAGTACTAATAATCAGAAATTGCAATTGAGATAGAAGAAATAAGTTAAACTTGTTCAAAAGCTTCGTAACCAATTCTTCTGAGTCTAATATCTTGATCCTTCTGAAAATTGAATACGTTCCACAAAAACTCAGCCTCTACTCTATATTTCCACTGCAAAATGGTTTTTCTTTCTAATTTTCAACATGCACTATAGAATATCTACTCATAACAACACACTAAAGCCACAAAACAACAATAATGAAGAAAACAAAAGTTCGGAATTTACCTGCACGAAGAAACAGCAATATACTTCACTGGAGACTAATTTTCAGATCCAACTGCAATCTCATCCAAACAGGAATAAACAAAAGTTAGGAACTAATTTCTGAAACAAAACCCTAATTCTTCAGCTACAAATGCATGTCGTTCAAAGTATAAAACCCTAATTCTTCTGCTAGCAATGCATATCTCTCAAAGTATAAAATCCTAATTCTTCTGCCACCAATGCATGTCGCTCAAAGTATAAACCATACCTCTTCACCTTCGTTGAGAAGAGTTTCGGAGTGAGAGTTTTGTCGAATGTTCTTCCATTTTCATTGAAACTGGGTTTGGATTGCGAAGAAGAACGAGAGTTTTGTTGAATGTTCTTCTGTTTTTGGACTGGGAAGCGGAACGAGAGTTTCGTTGAAAGGAGAAACTGGGTTTATGAATTGTATCGACACAAATTCAATTAACTTCTATGTATTTTGTTTTGTTTTTAATTAGATTATTTATTTACATTAGATTATTTTATGTATATAATAAATTTATTATTCATTTAATAAATTTAAATTCATTAATATTCACTCTTAATTTGTTAATAATATTTAAACTATTTATTAATATGCCACGGGGATTACATATTTTGAGTTATAAAATTAATAAAAGAATTTAGTTTATGTAAATATATAAATTTACACCCATTTTTTTTGTTTAAGGGGAGTAATTGAGATTTAATTATAATAATATTTTTAAAAACTTATTTAATTTTTAGAAAATAGGAAATATTGTTACATGATAATTCTTAAAATAAAATTTTATTTATAAAATTGCCACCGCGTTTCTCATTTACACCCTTCTTTTGTATATCGAGAGTAAATTTTAAAATTATATTGTTCTTTCTGTACCAGTGATATAGGTAAACAATCAGTGTTTTTTGAAATTCCATGAACTATTTATCTAATATTTTATTCACTTTTTCTCTAACTCGTTAGATTAATTTAATAATTTGTAAATTAAAATAAAAAATGTAGAATAATGTAGGCGATTACTTTCTAATATTTTTTAATTAACCCTTGTTAAAAACCACCACTTATTATATTATTTTCAAATAATAATTTTAAGAGCTTATTTAAACATAATCTAAGTTATTTCAAATTTATTGTTATTAATTTAAATTAGTAATTTATGTTGCCCACATTCTTTTTCATCGAAAAATAGTTGAATTATATAGTATTTAAAATATATAATTTAATCAATGAACTATGAAACAGAACATTGAAAAATATAGTTGAATTTATATAGTATTTAAAATAAATAATCTAATCAATAACTTATGAAATAGAGAAAATTTTAAGTTTAATTTTTCATCCAACTATTTGTTTATTGATTAAACATTTAAAGATTAAATAAATGAATAGAAAACTAATTTATTTTTTATTGATTTTGGTAGTTTAGAGATTAAATTAATACAAAAAATAATTAAATTAAATTTAAATTGATCGTTCATTCTTGAAGATTTTTTTAAAAAATAAATGATTTCTAATTAAAATTGTTAATTTATTATGAGTAGTATTTGCAAAGAAGAAAAACCATACCATTATTCAAAAAGAAATTACCGGCAAAAATCTAGCTAAATGTTGAAAGATTATTGCAGAATCACCTTTAAACCAATCCTAATAGAGTGTTTTCAACAAAAAAAATCCTAATAGAGACATTTTTTCAGAATCATATTAAAACCAATCCTATTAGGTAAATTCTAGCTGATAAACCCTAATACGGTTTTTTGCACTATTTGCTTATACATCACCTTTTTTTTATTTTTTATTCGAAACAATGGAAGCAAAGAGGCAAAATAACAATGCGGATGAAAACCGAGACAGACTAAGTGATTTACCTGATTGTATTTTAGTTCACATATTGTCTACAATGAACACCAAATATGCTATTCAAACTTGCATCCTATCCAAAAGATGGAAGAATCTGTTCTTTCCATGAATTCTCTTTACTTCGAGACTATGGTTTCTATAAATTTGTGTCTAAAATTTTGTCTCTACGAGATGACAAAACCGCGTTGCAAGCTCTCAATTTATACCGTGAGGGTTATATGGATCATAGCCTGCTCAAAACGATTATAAAATATGCATTTTCACACAATGTCAAGGTATTGGAGATATGGACGGGTTTTCTTTATCAACTCTTTCCACTTTGCTACTTTTCTTCGCATACTTTAACGTCTCTTATCCTTACCTCCGATGTTCGCCTTTGCAACACAATATTTCCAAACTCTCTTAATTTTCCGGCATTAACTAACCTATCTATACGGTATTTTGCCTTTCGCGGCTGTGGTAATGTTGGCTATGTTGAGCCCTTTTTGTCCTTTAAAAATTTGAATACTTTGATCATTGACTGTTGTGAAGTTCACGCTGAAGAAAACCTCTATATATCAAGTGTCACACTTGCTAATTTAACAATAAAAATGTTTCTTGGTTTTTCTTACAAATTTGAGTTATCTACCCCAAATCTTTGTTGTTTTGATTTCGCAGGCAATCCTATTCAAAGACTCAACAAGAGCAATAACAATCTCTCTTCTATCAAACATGCATATATTGATGTGCAAATCGGGTTAGAAGAAGAAAATTATCCTTTGATTCTACTCAATTGGCTAACAGAACTCACTGTTATTCAATCATTGATGGTCTCTTCAAGGACTCTTGAGGTACCTTAATTTTATTTATGAAAATTTTAGCATTTCCATTTTTTTATTATTGTAAATTTATTTTATTATGCTTGCATTTTTTTTTATGTTTTAATATAACTTCCATCAAATTGATCCATATTATCGTCATCCCTCATTGCTTAGGTTCTCTACTTAGTTCCTGATTTATGGAAGATTGATTTTCCTTACCTACTTAACTTGAAGTTACTGAAAATAAAAACATATCAACCTTCATCAATACCTCATGGAGCAGTTGACTTCTTGCTTCAAAATGCACAGTCCGTAGAGAAATCTATCATAGATTTGTCAAAGTAAATTTTCATTTATCTTTAGCAACTAACTTGGATTGAGAATCGTAAGTAATTTTGTTTTGATTGATTGTAGATTATATGTTTAGCTTCTTTGCATTTATTTCCTTATACCTATTTGATAAATAATGTAAACTTGATAAGTTAAGGAATAGTCTCATGATTTTCATGCTTCCTTTTTCCTTTTCTTTGGTTCTATTTTGGATTTCGGTCTGATTTGAAATATAAATTCCCTCTATATTTTGCAGAAAAAGCACCATGGAGGAATAAGCGCGGATGAAGTAATGGCCACGGTTTTGTCGAGAGAGATCTATCTCTAACTAATTATAGCATGTTCAAGATTTTGTTTATTTTTCTACGACTTGCTGAGTTATTGTTTCTATTTTAGTTATAAATAGGATTTATATATTTCAACTATTTTGTTTGTTTGATTCTTTGTGTTGAATTTGGAGATGGCTACATCAATGGCTATTTTAAAACTCTACTACTAGAATACTTTTTTGATACAATCTGTTATTAGGTTTGCGGAATATGTTTTCTGCATGTTGTCGTAACTATAGTGTTTCTGCATGAAAGGAAACAAGTAAGAATTCAATGATAGCTCTCAATGTTTTCTCCTATAAATTTCCTTCATTCTCAACCAATCACTTCACACCAACACAAGCCATTGTTCATCATGTAATCAACCGAAAAGCTCCCTCAATTCTCTACAATGAAGTAAATAAGGGATCTGATTTGTCTTCAAATCGACAACTTTGCATGATAAAATCAACAATAATGTGTGAAAAATGTATAATTTTATAAAATATAGTAAGACATGCACAATTAAAACTCCAAAATGTTCAAACAAAAAATCTCTAATTGATCAATTTCGAATCCTCATAATTAATAAATTACAAAATGGTAGTTGAAACCATTATTTTATCAGCAAACATTATTTTAGTAGTAAATAGAACGATATTACATCTTATAACTAACTTAGTATTAAATCATACTAGTAATAAATATACTTGAAAAAATCTCCTAAGATTATTAAACCATGAAATATGCAATTGCACCAGTTTTGGTGATTTGGATCATCAACTGTTTGGAGGTGGTGAACCATAGTTGTGGTTTCGGGCACGATCTTGAACAATAAGAATAAGTTGGCGTCCATCTTTGGGATTCGAAAACAAACATGAAAACAACATGATGAAGAATGAATTATTAAACCATGTATGAAATAATAATGCAACATGATGATCAAGAATGAATAAGTTTTTTTTATTAATATATCAAATTACTTACGATTTTGGTGATGAGGCTCAATTATCCATGGTGGTAACCTTGTCGTTGCAGCCATTTTCGTTGACAAGATAATCACAAACAGAAAAGCTAGGTTCAATATAAGTTTCTTAAAATCAGCCATTTTTAGAAAGAAAAAACAATTGAAGCTATAAGATATGTTTTTGTGTGAAGTGAATGAGGATTGAATGGAATATATATACAAGTCTTGTGAGAGAGATATGTTCCCTCAAGAAATCTTCTTGCAATAATAAAGCTAAAATATATGAAGCCATTTTGGACTGAATAATTCTAGTCATTGCCAATGAGTATTTTGAAGCTTTGAGGTTTGACTCACAATTTTTCTTGATCAATTCAAACTATATTCTCCATAATCATTGACATTTCATATAAAAAAATTAGAGCAAAACAAGAAGTTAAATACACGATAAAAATATATGATGGCTATCTTAAAATAGTGGCTAACTTATCAAACTACACAACATTTTGATTATTTTATCACTACAACAAAAACAAAATGTATATTTTCTGACGTACTTTTACCTCAGTCAATTAATTTACAAAGGTAAAATCTATTGTATTTAACGTCCTTCTTTTATTTTTATTTTTAAATCAATTTTCCCTTAGTCAATGTTGTCAACTGTGGGAAAATGTCCTTCAGCAGATATGCTTTGAGTCTTAGGATAAACTATTTTGCGTTTTATTCATTATATAAGTGGTGTGTTTTTGTAAATTAAATTAAATATTTTTTTACCTCAGTCAATTTTATTTATTATGATGAAATGTTTCTAAAAAACATGCTTCATAGTGTGTTCTTGATAAAAATGACCGAGATGAAAAACTACATGTTGTAGCTTTTTTCCCTTCAAAACAGAACAGTGCCCAAGCAAACCGTATATAAGGTGTAGATGAAGATGATGTTGAGTCAACTCATTACAGAAGATTTACTTGGTCATTAAAAAACCTTTGTCACATAAGGTCTGACTTAACATATATAGTGTAAGTATGATAAGTAGATTCATACAAAAAATAAATTTATTACATCTAGTAGGGAGGAAGAGGATATATACTAAGATATTACATCTAAAACAAAACAAGAAGGTAAATATACAAAAAATATATATATTGGCTTCAATTCCAGCCACATTTATTTGTATTTTCTGTTAAAATAAAACTGGTTGTTGATGTTTATAAATCAACAACTTTAAAAGAAAATATGGTTGAATAAGTCACAAATTAATATACTCTATATCTATTTTAAATTATATTATGCCTAATGATACATTTACGAGGACTCATAACACCAACAAAAGGCGATGGAATCACATTACTCATAAGAGGAATGACATTGTGTAAACACTTCATTTTGTTCGATTAATTTTGTTTAATTTATCTATGATTTTTGCATGATTTTATTAATTATTGTTCGATTAATTTTGTTTAATTTATCTATAATTTTTGCATGATTTTATTAATTATTGTGTGGTTGTGTGTTTGTGGTGGAGTGATTAGGTACCCTTGAGATGGATGTGTAAAGAGAGCATTGAAGGTGGTTAGAATTATTTAAAATTTTAGATAATTAAAAATAATAGTAATTTAGTGGATTTATTTAATTAAATAAAAAAATAGTAAGAGTTGGGGTGAAAAGTGAATATTGGAAAATTAAGTGGTTGGTGGAGAGAAACATATGGTTAGTTGGGCCTAAGCTTTATTAATCAAAAGAAATTAGAATAATATGTATTCTAAGAACTAAGGAAAATAATTTGATTCTATCACTACATGAATCAAAGCGAATATAGAAAACAAGGTTTTTGGAGAGGATGTGTCATGACTTTAGAGGAGAGAATTTTTATCATCATCTTTGCTAAATTTTCTGGAATTACAGCATTAGGGAGAAAAATGACTTTCAATATGTGTGTATTGCATGATAAGGTAGAGAATATAGATCCTTGTTCTCCTTGGGGATATGTTATGATAATGATGTTTCTTGCGTTTTCTTATGAATCAATGTTTGAACGATAATTTATAGTGTTCATATGTATGATTGTGTGAGTGAAATTATTTTTGATTTACCTTAATTTTATATGTATGAAAATTTATCATTCATGAATGTTCAATGGTTGAAGTGTTGGGGATAATATGTTTTTGAGAAAATTTAGAATTATATATGTAAATTGTTGTTTTATTCATTGATAATTGTAGTACATTGATTTTTGAGACCGAGTGTTGTAGGATTAGTCCTTAAACAAGTATTTTTAATTATCGTATCCACAGGGATTGGTGTTGTATCGTAGTCTTTCAATAGTAAAGCGTATTTTAAGATTAAGTAACACAAGAGTTTGTTTTCTAAACTACTAGTATCATGAGTTTCAAGCAAACAACTTTAAAATCCTTTTTAAAGAGAGTTATGTTTGGATTCAAGAGAGTTTGGGTTTGTTTTCAAATGATGGAAGCATGTCAAGATTAGTTTCATTAACCTAATTTCATATATATCCTATTAACCAAGTGATGAACTAGTTGATGATTGCTATAAATACGTATCCTCTCAATCTTGTTGATTTCTCCCCAAGATTGTGAGTTTTATCATGTAAATCTTTGAATGATTTCTCACCACAACTATTGACATGATAAATATGAAGTTCAATACTTGTAAACACTAACTCACAAACCTATTTATAGCATTTGTTCATTAATGGAAGAATATCCTAGGTCAACTTTGAAGCATCCTTTTTCAATCATGATTCAAAGCATAAAAAGATGGAAGAACAAAGATATTCAACATATATAAATCATCAACCATGTTCATACACAAAGAGATTAAAAGAAATACATACTAAGTAGGTCAACTACCTCTAATCTTGACACAAAAGAGCTTAGCTACTCATTTTCATGGTTGCTTTGCTTACAAGATTGTTGGAGAAGATGATGAACATGAGAAAATCAACAAGAACAATGTTTTTGTTTATAATTTCTATGCCCTAAATTTACAACAATGATGAATAATGAAGAAGAAGTGATGTCCCCTTTTTAGCACAGCAAAAGCAGCTGGAAAAACAGAGAGTATAGATCCTTATTCTGGAATTACAGCATAAGGGAGAAAAATGACTTTCAATATGTGTGTATTGCATGATAAGGTAGAGAATATAGATCCTTATTCTCCCTGGGGATATGTTATGATAATGATGTTTCTTGCGTTTTCTTATGAATCAATGTTTGAACGATAATTTGTGGTGTTCATATGTATGATTGTGTGAGTGAAATTATTTTTGATTTACCTTAATTTTATATGTATGAAAATTTATCATTCATGAATGTTCAATGGTTGAAGTGTTGGGGATAATATGTTTTTGAGAAAATTTAGAATTATATATGTAAATTGTTGTTTTATTCATTGATAATTGTAGTACATTGATTTTTTAGGCCGAGACATCTTACGCAATTGAAATCGGAAGGCCACCAATAGTGAAAATTGCATTCTAGTTTTTGTAGGTTTGTGCGTCCTTGCTTAGCGAGGGAGGGTCTCCCGTAGCGAGACATTCTAGTGGGGAAATTCTTCTGTTTTTTATCATAACTTTTGATTCGTAAGTCCAAATGAGTTTCTGTTTGAAGCGTTAGAAAGCTAACGCGCAGAGCTACCTCATGGTAGTGTATGGTAAATGATTGAGTAGTAGTTATAATCCTATCGTAGGGATGTTTATGATGATATTTATGATTGATTAGTGAACAATGAGTTATCATAATTAAATTTTGATGTTATAATGAATTACCATGATTGAATGTCTATGATTATGCAATTGTTAAGTTGTTGATGTTGATGGTGGTTTTTTATTGTTATAACTTTGAATTATGGTTGCGAATGGTGAATAATATTATACACGACGATGATATATGTATGGAGATTATTTTGGTGAATTTTTAGTGATAATGCATGTTGTTTGTTATGTATTATGGTGTACGAAATCCGATTCAGTTATGATGAGCCTTGATCCTATGGTGGGGATCGGTGCAAGTACTTGTTTCCAATGAGAATCAGTGATGTGTTACCTATGATGATGATAGTAATTTTGGTGTGCTCTGGTTTCAAGAGGGAATCTGGTCCTATGGTTGGGATTGTGGAGCAAAATTAACCTGAGTATTCATAAATGATACCGAATGAATAATGAGTCGATTGTGGAGTGCATTGCATACATGTTTTCATATGTTGTTGAGTTTTCATGATGTTGTTGTTTGGTTGAAAAGATGTGTATGCTATTATGAATGGGTGTGAGAATCTGTTGTTTTTTTATTGTGTAATGAATATATGTTTGTTGTATGTTTCTCTACCTTAGCATTTTTTACACTGAACAGTGTATTGATGGGGATGGAGGATCTCCCTTACGAGACTCCCCCATCTCCCGAAGCACTGGACATAAACAATGCATTCCTAAAATTGGCGTGGAAAACAATAAGCTCATGTCCACTAAGAATTTGAAGGATTTTCATATAGGCCCACTACTACATAAGCGGGATAATGAAGGGCATCATGAAAAGCTTCCATTTTATCCCTCAGTCAATATAAAACTAAAGACTTAAGTTAGATGCACATGAGTTTGAACCCCAACACCTATATTTTAATTATTTTCAAAACTAGTGCATGATACCTCTTGATTTTCCAATATAAATGAGGAGTAAGATATATTGTTTTTTTAAACTCGTTATATTATTTACACATAATATTAATAAATTAATTATTTACAAACTACATTGTTTACCCAGAATACTATATTGTTTAAACAAAAAAAAACTAATTTCTCTAAAGATTTAGATTTTAGATCTTCATATAGATTTTCAATGGTGCAATATTGTGAATTCAACCATTGTCAACGTGAGAATCCAAATCATATAAACTTTTCTAATAAATAAATAAATAATAATTATTGATACAGTGTGTTTTTTATAAAATATAGTGAAACGTTGTCAAGACTCCAAAATATTCTCACAAAATCTTCAAAGTATTAATTTATAATCTTTATAATGAAAAAATTACAAAATGGTAATTTGAAACCATTATTTTATTAGTAACACTATTTTAGTAGTAAATAGAACTGATACTATATATACCTTGAAAAAATATCCTAACATTATTAAACCATGTAAATATGAAATTCCACCAGTTTTGGTGCTTTGGATCATCAACTGTTTGGAGGAGGTGAACCGTAGTTGTGGTTTTGTGGATGATCTTGAACATTTATATTAATAATAAGTTGGCGTCCATCTTTGAGATTCCAAAACAAACATGAAAGCAACACGATGATGAAGAATGAATTAGTAAACCATGTATAAAATTATAATGGAAAATAATTAACTGCTAAAATTTTTATTTATTTATATTTTAAAATACTTACGATTTTGGTGATGAGGTTCAATTATCCATTGTGGTACTCTTGTCGTTGCAGCCATTTTCATTGACAAGAGAATCACAAACAGAAAAGCTAGGTTCAATATAAGTTTCTTAAAATCAGCCATCTTAGAAAAAAATAATTGAAGCTATAAGATATATGTTTGTGTGTAGTGAATGGGATTGGATTGGATAAAATATATATACAAGTCTTGAGAGAGGGATATCTCCCCTTCAAGAAATCTTCTCGCAATAATAATGCTAAAATATTTGAAGCCATTTTAGGCTGAATAATTCTAGTCATTGCCCATGACTATTTTGAAGCATTGAGGTTTGACTCACAATTTCTCTTGATCAATTCAAACTATATCTTCCAAAATCATAGACATTTCATATAAAACAAATTACAACAAAAAAATAATATATTGGCTGTCTTAAAATGTGGCTGATTATTATCTAATGAATGTCACAACATAATACTATATATCTATTTTAAATTAGATTTCATTTCTTTATACAGATTAAATAATATTGGTTAGTTTTAGTGGTAGGATTGTTCTTCTAAGATCTGTTTTGAGTAGTCTTGTTATTTTCACCCTTTCTTTTTATGAGACTCCGGTGAAAACCATTAAAAAATTATTAAAATTTATAGTAATTATTTTGGGTTGCTTGGAGGATTGGAGAAAAATTTATTGGGTTAGTTGAAAGAACTTATGTCTCCCTATTGAAAAAGGTGGTCTTGGTCTTAGAAGGGTAGGGAATTTCATCTTGACTCTTTTTAATAAATGGAGGTGGAAATTTTCAGTGGAAGATAAGGCTTTGTGGTATAAAGTTTTGATGGCTCATTAAGGTGACATCAACTTGCACGTGGTTAATGGCTGTAGTTGTTTTAAAAGTAGGAATTTTAAATCGTCGTGGTGGATGAATATCCTATCTTTGGAGAGGAAATATTCGAAAGATATTTTTGCTAAGAATTTGAGTTTCATTGTTGGAAACTGGTTTTCTATTTTTTTTTTGGCACATGAAATGGTCGAGTTTCGGTTAGTTTAAAGGTATTTTTCCTTCTTTTTTTCTATTTCCAATCTAAAGTATATTTATGTGGGAAGTATGGGAGGTTAGATTGATAGCGTGTGGAATTGGAGAAATTTCATAATCTCTTATCCGAATTGTCAGCTAGCTGCCACAAATTTATTGTAGCTTCGATTTTTGCTTCAGTCGGTGTCTCCGATTGCGGGAAGCAAAGACAAAATAGTTTGGAAAGATGATTCGGGACATGGATTCTCGGTTAGGGGTAGTTATGAGTATCTTAATAAGGTTTATATTCCTTTCGGCCCGGTAAATAAGTTTGATAAGGCCTTTGTCAATATTTGGAAGATGTTTGTTCCTCTCAAAATTAAAGTTTTTAGTTTGAGGTGCTTTATCAACAGGCTTCCAACTAGTGATTTTATTTTTATCCGAGGTATTTTTAATCATTCTAATGACATTTCTTTTGTTCTTTGTAGAGGAGTTTCCGAATCTTCGGTTCATTCTTTGTTGTTGTGCTGAATAACTGGATTGTTGTGGAAGGAGGTGGCTGAGTGGATTAATTTTGTTGTCTGTAATGCAGAAAATTTTAAGGAAGGCGAGGTGGTGCATTTTTCAAAAAAAAGTATAAAATAAAATAAAATAAAAGAAGGTTGTGTTTGGTTGACAACAACTTGGAGTTTATGGATCCTTAGAATCAGAATCATTTTTAGGGAGGAAGATTGGAATGTTTTGGATTTAGTTTGGAACATCAAAACCTTGATTTGGAGATAGTCTTATATTGGAAATATTACGCATATCAATTGTAACTTCTATGATTTAATAAAAAACCCTTTATTTTAATTGGTGTGTAATTTTGTTTTCCGGGTTTTGTCTCGTTCTTTTGGTAACCGGGTTCGAGAACTTTTGTTCTCTTATTAATGACACTTGCTTACAAAAATATAGATATGTGTAATAATATATATTTGCGAATGGATCTTAAAAGGTGAGGAGATCATATCGCCTACTAAAGGCGATTAAATCACATCACTCATAAGAAGAATGGCACCATATAACACTCCATTTTTGTTAGATTAATTTTGTTTAATTTATCTATTATTTTATTAATTGTTGTGTGGTTGTGTGCGTGTGTGGTAGAGTGGTTAAGTACCCTTGAGGTGGAGGTGTAAAGAGAGAGTTGGAGGTTGTTAGAATTATTTAGAATTTTAGATAATTAAAAATAATAGTAATTTAGTGAATTTATTTAATTAAAGTGATGGGTGGAGAGAAAATTATGGTTAGTTGACCTAAGCTTAACTAATCAAAAGAAATTAGAATAATATATATTCTAAAAATTAAGGAAAATAGTCCGATTTTGTCAATACGTAAATCAAAGAGAATAGAGAAAACAAGGTTTTGGGATAGGGTGTGTCATGGCTTGAGAGGAAAGATCCTTAAACATCATCTTTAGGGTTAGAGAAAGGGCTTTCAATATGTGTGTAATGCATGATGGGATAGAGAAGATAGGCCCTTACTCTCCTTAGGGTTATGTCCTTATAATGATTGAATGATAATTGTTGTGTTTTCTTATGAATCAATCTTTGAATGCTTATTTATGGTGTTCATATGTATGATTGTGTGAGTAAAATTGTGTTTAATTTACCATGATTTTATATGTATGTAAATATGTCATTGATGAATATTCGATGGTTGAAGTGTTGGGGTTAATATGTTTTCGAGAAAATTGAGAATTATAACTGTAAATTGTTGTTTTACTCATTGTTAATTGTGGTAAGTTGATTTCTGAGACCGATAAATTTTACGAAATTTAAAACGGAGGTCCAAAAGGCCTCCAATAAGGAAAATTGCATTTTGTTTTTTGCCGGTTTGTGTGTCCTTGCTTAGCGAGTCGTCACTTAGCGAGGGAGGATCTCGCATAGCGAGACACTCTAGCGGGGAAATTCTTCTGATTTTTTTATCATAACTTTTTATCCATAAGTTCAAATGAGTTTTCGTTTGAAGCGTTAGAAAGCTTAAGCATTGAGCTACCTCGCGGTAATGCTAGGTAAATAATTGGGTAGTAGTCATGTGCCTATCATAGGGATGTTTATGATGGTTTGTATGATCGATTAGTTAACTCTTGAGTTATCATAATGAAATATTGATGTTATAATGAATTAACATGATTGAATGGCTATGATTATGAAATTGTCAAATTGTTGTTGTTGATGTTGGTTTTTGATTGTCATAACTTTGAACTATGGTTGCGATTGGTGAATAATATTATACATGATAATGATATATGTATGGTGATTCTTTTGGTCAACTTTTTTTGATAATGCATGTTGCCTATCATGTATCATGGTGTGCAACACCGGTTCAGTTTTGTTGAGCCTTGATCCTATGATGGGGATCGAGTGCGAGTAGCTAGTTTCGATGGGAATCGATGAAGTGTTACCTATGATGATGGTAGTGATTTTGTTGTGTTTTGGTTTCAATAAGGAACCTGGTCCCATGGTGGGATTCGTGGAGCAAAATGAACTTGAGTGTTCATAAATGGTACTGTATGCATAATGAGTCAGTTGTGGAGTGCATTGCATACATGTTTGCATATGTTGTTGATTATTCATGATGTTGTTGTTTGGTTGAAAAGATGTGTATGATATTATGAATGGGTGTGAGAACATATTGATGTTGATTGTGTAATAAATTTATCTTTGTTGTATGTGTATCTACCTTAGTATTATTTACATTGTTTATATTGAATTTTATTTCCTTTTACCAAATATTGTCTATCATGGACATCTTATAGATACTTAGGAGTAGATTTGTTGCTGTAAGTGGGAGTTAACTCATGGAGTTAATTTTTAGTTTATCGTTCTTTAGAATTTTCTATTAGCCTATAACATTGGGGTTGGGAACAATTGATTTCTTATTATGTTTTATCTGGAGTTTATTTCTATTATTTGGTGTTTTGTTAAAGTTGTTGAGAGTTGCATGTGACAACTCATTATTTTGAAAATAATTTATTTTAAATTAAAGTTTAAGACTAAAATTCTAAGCTTGCAATGTTTTATTATTTGAATTAGTATCGATACCGCCACAATGATACCCTAAGTAAAGGTGAGCACGATATGAGATGTGTTGTATGACATTGATATTTTCTACTGCGTATTTATTAAATGTCAGTGTTGATAAAGGATTGTCATTGGTGACACCTTAGATTGTTGAGTAAAGCTTAATACATAAGTTTCGGGGTTTAGGGTGCTATACACCGCTTGTGACACTACCTCTCATCGAGTATGATAAAACATGAGAAATGGCGTGTCTTGGTCAAAGGATGTGGAGAAAAGGAGTCAATAGACCCGCATTTCCCTAGGAAATAAGGATTCAATGATCCACTACCATCACTATGTGGGCGGTATCAATTTCCAAGAGAACCTAAATCCAAACCCATAAGCCTCAATAAATACCTCAAATCTAGGGTTGGGGAGGATGGATCAGATACACACGAAGTACTCCAAAGATACAGAGTTTCTCACCTCATGTGAGCTTTCTCTCTCATCATTGTAACCACTTTAAAACAAGGTTTCTCACCACTATGAGTGAGCCCTAAAACCATTGTGATTCCTTAAAGTATTTGGCGACCCCTATTAGGCTAGGGGTACCACACATATGTACTTTTTTTACAAGTATATTGGCGTCGATTGTAGACCCTCGATAAAACTAACCTTGTCCACACCTTCCATTTTAACTGTCTTTCCCTGAAAATGGCAAGAAAAAATCCATACTTTGTGGTTAAAACCATAGCCGGAGGTTTCATCGGTGGATGAAGTTCCAACTACTCTTGAAGGAAATATGCCAGGTAATTTTCAGCTCCTTCAAAGCCAAGCAAAGAGTTCCAGAGTCTATCATCACTTTATCTACCAATGACACCATCGAAGTCTTCCTTCATGAAAAACTTCCATATTTTCATCACTATGCAACTCAAAAATGGGATATCAAACTAGTCTTGATAAACCCAGAAAGCTCAATCGACATCTTATTCTGAAACACCTTCTTGGTAGCATAGGTTTTCTAAAAGATTTTCCAAGCGAGCAGGTGCAAGTAAAAGGTTACATAACCGTAAATATAATTCACGATGTGGGATCAAACTTTAAAACGGTTGAAGTCAACTACCTCATAACGAACATTTTATCATACAATAATGTCATCTTTGGTAGGTCATCAATCAAATCATTATGGGCGATTAGATCCATCCAACATTTGGTGTTAAAATATCTATTACCCAATGAGAGATTTAGGATGGTTCAAAAAGACGAGGAAAGTTCCTAATAATGTTACCAAAGTAGGGTGTTGGCGGGCATAGAGGGTCTCCCCTACGAGGCTCCCCTATATCCCTAAGTACAACACATAAATAGTGAAATTACCTGAATGGGCGTGGAAAAAATAAGCTCACTTACATTGAAAATCTAAAGGATTTTCATATAGGTTCACTACTACAAATAATACGTTTCACCTCAGACACAAAATGAATTTAACCTCGGCTACATAAGCGGGTTATGAGAGCGTCATGAAAAGCTTCCACTTTACCCCTCACTTAATATAAAACTAAGGGCTTAAGTTAGATGCACATGAGATTGAACCCCAACACCTACATTTTCATTATTTTCAAAACTAATGCATCATGCCTCTGGGGTTTCCAACAAAAATGAGTGGTAAGAAAAGTTGAGATTGAAGGATTTATTCTTTACGATCATGGAATTTTGAAGGGAATGTGAAAGAATGCTAGGGCAAAGAAGACCGAAAGGAGATTCCCTTAGAATTCGAAGGAACGTGAGAAAGAGAATCAATTTCACCCTACGATCTACAGAAATGGGGTTTATTAGTGTTATTATAATCGATCTAAGGTTTAGATAATTGTTGGTTTGTGTTGGAGTTTTGTTAAAGGTGTTATTATGGTGTTTGATGGAAAATTGATGAAATTGTGATGTTGTTATGTAAATAATTTATGCATGAAATATATGCTATGATGTGTTGTTGCTATATAATGAAACCATGAGTAATTGTGATGAGTTCAGACCGGTAATATGAAGAAATTGCAAGAATTTGGGATTAGTATAGTGCTGAAATCACAACAGGAAAACCATGTTCGCACAGCAGCGCCGAGCGGTGTACTTACATCTCCACACAACGGAGCCTTGCTCTAGAAATGCCGGGAGAGCAAGGTGAACTGGGAATAGGGTGAAAACATATCCCCTGGATTTTTTATGTGGGTTATATGTCGCAGGAGCATCGTATGGCGACGCTAAGGCGAGAGGGGCAGCACCGAGCTAGCAAGATGCAACTCCGGTCGAGCAAGATGCAGCACTGGGCGATGGAGACTAGAAAGGAAGGGATGTGTTGCCGCTCCCACATCGCATGAAGGTCATTAGGCGATGGACAATAGTAGCATTTTTAAAGAGTTAGAACTTGAGTTTCAGGACTCTGATTGACGCGTCGTTCGAGGCGTTATAAAGCTAACACGATGAACTATAATTTGGTTGGATAAAATAAGTAATAATATGTATATTTCCAGTACCTATACTATGATTAAATTAGATTTCTCTCTTAAGGATTACCATGACGTGTGTTGTATTATGTGTTGTTGATACTATGATGATACTATGTTATAACTATGATGATATGATGATTGTTGTGATAATGCCATGTATATATGATGTATGTGATGACATGTGATAAATTCATGCATGATGGTGCGTTTTGACTAATTGTGGTTGTGTCTATTGTGTTGTTGTGCATCATGCATTTACGACATATTTTAGGACTTCAGTTCAGCGATGTTGTTAGGACTACGGTCCAATGGTGTTGATAGGACTTCGGTCCAGTGGTGTTGATATGAATTTGGTCCAACGAAGTTTATAAGATGAATAATCCAGTGAAGGCCTTAATCCCATAGTGGGAATCGATCCTATTGGTAGGGATTTTTGGAGATAAAAATGACTGAGTCAATAGTGAAGATTTGGTACCACATACATGAATTCAATGAAGTTGTATTGCATTATGTGTGGCATTGCATGATGCTTTCATAGAGTGATGTTTTGTGAATGTGTGTCTGTGATAATTGTTATTTGATGCTACTACCATGTGTTAAATGAGAATTATAATTGCTATAAAGATATGAGTATGACATGAGGCTTTGATGATGTGGTGTTTTTCATTAGTGTTGTATTTCAACTACTATATTTACTCCTTATATCTTTTATAATGATTATGATTTACTCACCCTTTCTTTTTTAAAATGTTGCCTCTATACGTGGGTAACTGTTAAGGACCAAATTGTAGTTATTTTGTACATGATTTTGTGGTCCTTAACAATGCCTTTTTATATAGTTAGTAGTATTTATTCTAGTATTTTGGTTTAATTAGGTTTTTATCTAGTTTTGTTTATAATATATTATTTAACTTATTTAACTTTTAATTGTAGGTTTTTATTGATTAATTCTCCCAAGCTTGGATTCAAGGACACTTGAAGAGCTCTTGGGATGATTCTTTTTGAAGAAATTTTTGGATGAAGGAGCATGCTACAGGTCGCGCTCAGCGCGGTTGTGGCATGAGCACGCTCAGGCGCGCATAATCGGGCTTAGCGCGGTCTGCGAAAAACAGAAAAAAGGACAGACCCATGCTTTCACTTTTTGGCCACCTAACCCATCACTTCCAGCTGGTTTTTGGTGTGTTAGGCAAGGGAGCTTCACTTCATCATGATGATCTTTCATTTGTGTAAAATTAGGGCAAGATTTTGTAAGAAAAACCATAGTTTTTCATCTTGATTCTTGATGTTCGTCATCTCTACCAACAATCTTGAGAGCAAAGCAACCATGAAAATGAGTGGCTAAGTTCTTTTTTGTCAAGATTAGAGGTAGTTGATCTAAATAGTATGTATTTCTTTTAATCCATTTGTGTATGAACATGGTTGATGATTAATATAGTTGAATATCTTTGTTCTTCATCTTTATGCTTTTAATGTTGCTTGAGAAAGAATGCTTCAAAGTAGACCTAGGATATTCATCCACTAATGAACAAATGCTAGGAATAGATTTGTGTGTTAGTGTTTACAAATATTGAACTTAATGATTATCATGTCAATAGTTGTAGTGAGGGATCATACAAAGATTAACATGATAACATTCACAATCTTGGTGGGAAATCTACAAGATTGAGAGGATATGTATTTATAGAAATCATCTACTATGTTCATCACTTGATTAATTGAATATATATGAAATTAGGTCAATGAAACTAATCTTGACATTCTTTCATCAATTACAAACAATCTCCAACTCTCTTGAATCCAAACCATAACTCTCTTTTTAAAAGACTAATTTAGTTACTTGTTTGGAAATTCATGTTACTAGTAGCTTAGGAAACAAACCCTTTGGTTACTTTGATCTTAAAATACACTTTTCTATTGAAAGACTACAATATACACCAATCCCTGTGGAATCGATAATTAAAAATACTTGTTCGTGGGAAATCCTACAACAGTAACTTGTAGGTAATCAATAATATACGTATAAGCTCGAAGATAGATTTATGGAGTCTTTTAGTTGCTTTATCGCAAATAAAGAGGGTCTTTCTCTGCTATGTA
Organism: Vicia sativa; assembly: GCA_021764765.1. Classification (NCBI taxonomy): domain Eukaryota; kingdom Viridiplantae; phylum Streptophyta; class Magnoliopsida; order Fabales; family Fabaceae; genus Vicia; species Vicia sativa. The sequence continues at coordinate 256,478,032 of CM038796.1, read as the reverse complement.
ACATCGGAGTCTTGAGATCGTTTGATTTTAATATAATATTCTTGTTGACATGATTCATCTGAGAACATATTTTTTTGTACTAAGATGTTTTGAAGCTCAAACTTATGAACAAGAAAATGTGATGATACTTGGGTTTTCTTAAGTTTTTATATGATGATGTTTTGAGACAATAAATTTCTTTGCAAAGTGTCGAATTTTTATTATAATATACTTGAAATAGATAAATGCTTTATTTATGAGAACCCGTGTTATGGAGCAGAATATGTTTTACATGTATGGTGTCTTATATGAAGATGTGACACCTTGTGACATACTCAGATTAATTGCATATAATATGCGTGGGGTTTAAAAGAGTGTTACATTAGTGGTATCAGAGAAGGTTGGTCTACCCGGCCAAATTGTTGAGTTTGTAGTGTATCATAGTGGAATACTGTCAAGATAGATTCCAACCATTGTGATTGTTATTGGCGTGAAACAGAGAAATGTCTCTGGAAGAAACAATGTTACAATTATTCCTGTCTTTGTTCCGATTGTATATAGGGAACAAAGACAGACTTACTCTTTCGTGAGTAAAAATGAAGTTATTGAAAGAGACGATGAAAAGAAGTGTATTAAGCGTTATCTACTTGATATCAATGCTTCAAATAATGTTTCTGTTATTCCTATAGTTGGGATTGGAGGGTTAGGTAAGACCGCACTTGCTCAACTAGTCTACAATGATAATGATGTTCAGAAGCATTTTGAGCTAAAAAAGTGGGTGTATGTTTCTGATGAATTTGATATAAAGAAAATAGCTCAGGAGATCATTGGGGATGAAAAGAATAGTCTGATAGAGCAAGTACTACAACAACTTCGAGACAAAATTCGAGGGAAAAAGTTTTTGCTTGTGTTAGATGACACGTGGAACGAGGATCGTGAAATGTGGCTTAAATTGAAGAGCTTGCTCATGGAAGGAGGAAAAGGAAGCATGATAATTGTTACAACACGTAGTCACATTGTGGCAAGAATAACGGGCACACATCCACCTATTTTCTTAGAGGGTCTGGATTCGGAAAAATCTATGAAGCTGTTCTCTCGAGTGGCTTTCGGCGAGTTAAAAGAACAAAAGGATTTGGAATCGTTAGCTATAGGAAGGGACATTGTTAAAAAATGTGCTGGCATCCCTCTTGCTATAAGGGCTATTGGAAGCCTTTTATTTTCTCGAAATTTGGGCAGAAGTGATTGGCTATATTTTAAGGATGTTGAGTTTTCCAAGATAGATCAACACAATGACAAAATCTTTTCAATCCTTAAACTGAGTTATGATCATCTTCCCGCATTTCTAAAAAAATGTTTTGCTTATTGTTCACTGTTTCCTAAAGGTTTTTTGTTTGAAAAGAAGACTCTCATTCAGTTATAGGTAGCTGAGGGGTTCATTCAACAATCAAGTGATATTAGATGTGTAGAAGATGTTGCTCATGAGTACTTCATGAGTTTGCTGTCAATGTCCTTCTTTCAAAATGTCACTATAGACGATTGTGGCGGCGTAAGTACTTGTAAAATGCATGACCTTATGCATGATCTAGCACAACTAATAGCCGGGAATGAATATGCGGTGTGTGAAGGAGAAGAAGCAAACATTGTAAATTAAACGCGTTATTTGTCGTCTCGTACTGCATTACAGTTCGGAACACCATCACCATCTTCCTACAAGCTAAGGACTTTTGATTTACTTCCACAGGTGAATTCAAGCAATCATTGTCAATAGTTGTAGTGAGAGATCATACAAAGATTAACATGATAACATTCACAATCTTGGTGGGAAATCTACAAGATTGAGAGGATATGTATTTATAGAAATCATCTATTATGTTCATCACTTGATTAATTGAATATATATGAAATTAGGTCAATGAAACTAATCTTGACATGCTTCCATCAATTACAAACAATCTCCAACTCTCTTGAATTCAAACCATAACTCTCTTTTTAAAAGACTAATTTAGTTACTTGTTTGGAAATTCATGTTACTAGTAGCTTAGGAAACAAACCCTTTGGTTACTTTGATCTTAAAATACACTTTTCTATTGAAAGACTACAATATACACCAATCCTTGTGGAATCCATAATTAAAAATACTTGTTCGCGGGAAATCCTACAACAAAATGGCGCCGTTGCCGGGGATTGGCGTTCGATATTGCTAGTATCGCAATAGTTGTGTGTTTTAAGACATTTTTCTACTAATCTCTCTTTGTTTCTTTTGTGTGGCTAGACTTTTTCAGGAATTAGTTTATGCGAGGAAGTGTTTCGGCCGATCAACTCCTTTTCGATCCCGAAATTGAAAGGACGGCTAGAAGACTCAATAGTAGTGCTAAAAGACGGAAAAGACTAGCTAGGCAAAGGCAAGAAAGAGGAGAAAGAGGAGAAACATCTACTTCTTCTACACCACCCGTGTTAGGAGAAGTCATCACTATGGAGGATCAACCACCACCACCACCACGGGGGCCTTGTGTCAATAGCCCTCGTCACACCGCTCAATTTTCTCGCCGAGCAAATGCAAGGGTCGCGGAGATGAAGACGGGCTTGCTTCAACTTCTTTATGCAAGTCCTTTTCATGGCCATGACCATGAAGATCCTTACACACACCATACTAAGTTCTATGAGATCGCGGGAGCGGCCGGGGCTCCGGAAGACCAAGAAGAGCAATACTTCCAAAGGCTCTTCCCTCATTCTTTAGTGGGGAAGGCAAAAGATTGGTATCTAGACCAATTGCAAAAAACAATGACAAATTGGAATGTGTTGGAGGAAAAAATCCTTGAAAGATTTTTCCCTCAATCACGTTTCATGGAGGCAAAGACCGCAATCTCGGTATTTTCACAAGGAGTAAACGAGCCTTTGAATAGGGCTTGGGAGAGGTATAAGTCTATGCTTAGGAAGTGTCCTAACCATGGTTTTGACGAGCTCACCCAAATTCATATTTTCCGAAATGGTCTCCAACCTCAACACAAATTGTTGTTGGATGCTACGTCGGGAAGTTCTTTGATGGCAAAAACACCATATGAAGCAATTCAAATAATTGAGAAGATGGGGAGGAATGATCACCAAACTCAACATGATCAAGGAGGTGTACAAGTAAAAACGGGAGTTCTTGAAATTGGCTCGAGTCATGAAGCACTTGTAGCGCAAAATAAATTGTTTGCGAAACAAGTTGAAGAATTGACAAAAACAAATGGCAAGGCTTCCTCAACAAATCATGGAGTTGCAAGGAACATCTAACAAGCAAAGTCAACAAATAGCTTGTTGTGAATTGTGTAAAGGGGATCATAAAACCAAATTTTGTCCTTCGGAAAATGAAGAAGCAAATTATATGGCCAACCAAGGGCAAGGATACCAACAACGAGCTCCTTACCCTTATCAAAATCAAGGCCAAGGTTACCAACAAAGAGGTAACCAAGGTTATCAAGGCGGGTGGAGACAAGACAACAACAATTAAGTTAGGCAAAATCCATATCAAACTCAAAATCAAGCTTAACCACAAAATCAACCTCAAAATCAAGTGAGATCTTCCAACATTCAAGACACTCTAGCTCAATTTATGCAAGCTTCTATGGCAAATCAAAAGAGCACGGAGGCATCTATCAAGAATTTGGAAACTCAAATGGGGCAACTAGCCAAGCAACTTTTCAAACAAAGTGCTTCGACATCATTTTCCCCAACTACTCAAGCAAATCCTAAGGAGCATTGCAAAGCTATTACAACTAGAAGTGGTAGAGTTTGTGATGAGAAAAAGAAAGTTGTTGAAAGGAAAAAGAAAGTAGTGGAGAGAAAAGATCAAGTGGAGAAGGATGAAGAAGTAGTAGTGGAGGAAGTAGTAGTTGAAAAAATGATGAGGTTGTAGTTGAAAAAAATGATGTTGATGTGGAGGATGATTTAGTTGAAAATGATGTTGTAGTTGAAAATGAAAATGAGAATGGTGTAGTTGAAAAGGAGAAAGTGGAGGAAAAGAAGAAGAAAATGAGAAAGGGAAAGGAGAAGGAAGTCACTTTTCCATTAAGAAACTTACCTTATCCTCACCTTCCCTCTAAAAAGGATGATGCAAAGCACTATGCTCGGTTTATGGATATTTTTAAGCAATTGCAAATTAATATTCCATTCACCGAGGCATTAGAGAAAATGCCAAAATATGCAAAATTCATGAAGGATATGTTGACAAAAAAGAAGCGGTACACGGATCAAGAAACTATAATGGTTGATGCAAGTTGTAGTGCGATAATTCAACGCACTATTCCAAAAAAAGAAAGTGATCTGGGGCGTGTAACCTTGCCTGTTACCATTGGGGATGTCTATGTCGGCAAAGGATTAATTGATTTGGGATCAAGCATCAATTTGATTCCATTATCCATTGTAAAGAGGTTGGGGGAGATTGAATTAAAGTCTACAAAAATGACGTTGCAATTGGCGGACAAGTGTAACACCCCCTTCTATTTACCCGCGTTTTATAATAATTAATCAGAGTCTTTAATCATAACCAAGAAGGCGTCACAATTTTTAAAACATAAAAATTTCCAAAACATGTGTCATGCTTCCACTGAAGAAGACTTATCAAATAATCAATGCAACAGTTATGTTTAACAGCGGAAATGTAACATAACCAAAACTTCTGAATACAACATTCACAGTATTCCAGAATAATAACGAAATCCTGAATCAAAACATTAAAGAATTCCAGGGTAATAAGTCAACATAATTCAAAGTTATTCAAAAATATCCAATTAAAGGATTCAAACAACCGTTCCCCAGTGTTACATCTACCAGAGCACGACACTGACACGCGGACTAACTGACGGACTCGATACTAGAGCTATCCTCACCAACTCCAAGCAGCTAATCACTTCGGATCTGAAAATGTTGAGTAAGGGTGAGATCTCAATTCAATATAACATGCATTATACGTTTTTAGAATGCGATAGGAATAAAGATACATTAATTCATTTAATCAAACCCAAGTCATAACCAATTCACAACACAGCTCACACAAATGAACATGTACATAATTCAAACAATGGAAATTGCAACACTGGAATCCATCCTAGCATGTTACAATCCCATATGCAATGCAGACTCTATGCATGTGGTACCAACCGTGAACCGAGTTCACACACACCGCTCCGTTTACATGTGGATAGACAGTGTAAATTCATGATTCGCCCATAGCTATTGGGTCAAGAATCCAGCCTCACTACCTCAACCTCCGGGTAAGTATATTGGCTCAACCAGTTCGCTTCCGCACAATGGGAATGAACCAAAATCAACAAGTGCATATGCATGCGTCATAAAAGCATGCAACATTAATTCTCAGATTATGATATCAACATATATCACACAATGCCAGTTCATCGACATATCTCATTCAATCATAACGAATATCAAGATACAACACAATATCATCAATATTTCATCCGGTACTTAGACCAATAGCAATAGTCCTCTTTTATCAATAAATAATCACTCTTTTCAAAAACTCGGGAACGCAACTATTTTTAAAATAATTTTAGCAAAAGAATATTTTTCTCTTTTCAAAAGGTAGGATTTTAAATTTAAGAAATAACGCGGCACTTTCGAATCGAGTTGATTTAGAAAATATGAAGTTTTGAAGTTTTGAAATTTTTAGAAAAATACACTTGGAACCCGGTTCCTACCCAGGCCGGAACCGGTTCCTGAAAGTTCGTAAAAAGCACGTCCCTGTTTTTTGAATGGGGAACCGGTTCCGTCCTATACAGGAACCGGTTCTGTGTATATTTTCCCTTCAATTTAACAGAACTCGGTTCCTACCAGACGGAACGGTTCCGCGACTGTGATGACAAATTTATACTTTTTGACAGCATTTTCCATTCATTAACACTACCAAACTTCCATACACGAATTGGGACATTAGGAACACTATTTCATAACCATTTTATACCATCTAATCGTCAAACAACATGGTTCATCCATACCTATTAATTATTTGACATATTATGATCCTAAATTCCAACACCGACACAACTAGGGTTTGTTTCCTATAACTCATAATCATCATAATTCAAATTCTCTAACCTACCCAATCATCCCTATGATTCCCAAAACCCATAAGGCATATTAACCGAACGAAATCACCCCTTACCTCGCGATGAATCTTCGATTTCTCTCGGCGTCGGCTTTTTCCTCTCTTTTCCTCTTTCTCCAACTCTACGTATAATAGCTTTTCTCCAAAAACCTTCTCTTTCCTTATTTTTCCTTTTTATATTCCTTTTAATGTTCCTTTAATTATTCCAATAAAGTAAAATAATTAAAACTTAATAATTGGTAGAGTGATTTACTCTCTTACACCCACCGTTTACTCTGCACACCTCAACACATTTCCTCATTTAATAACCCAATTAATCCACTAAAATTAATACTCGAAACTTCATTTAATTAAATAATTAAATCCTCACTTAATAAATATTTAAATTAAATCGGGGTGTCACAACAAGTCTATTACTCGCCCGCACGATGTAGCTTTAGACTTGTTGGTAAAAGTGGACAAATTCTTTTTCCCGGTTGATTTTGTTGTGATAGATATGGAGGAAGACGTGGATGCACCTCTAATTCTTGGAAGACCATTCATGAAGACGGCTAGAATGATGATTGACATTGATGATGGCTTAATGATGGAGAGGGCAGTTCGGATTCTGGTTTTGGGTCTCCTGGAGATTCTATCCTCGAGGCTTCAGATTGATGATGACCTTTTATTTTTCTTGTTTTTATTTTTACTTCCAGCACTTTCTAGTTTTTAGTTTTTATTTTTTGCTTTTAGCTTTAAACTTTTGGATTTTGTTGGTTGCCATCCACTTTTAGGATAGGCTTGTAATTCCAATTGACATTTTGTAGGCATGGAGCCTAAGTACTCTTTAGTTTTAAACACCATTTTGGGGTGTCTTTTATTTTATTTTGTTTTGTTTTAGTTTGTTTTATTTTATTTTGTTCTATTTTATTTTTATTTTTTGATTATAGGTTATTTATTTTGAATTGTACTTCTTTTGGTTTGTCCGATTTTTCAACGGTACTCCAAAGCAAGTAAGTGTGTTTCACCAAAGTGATGGTGATGATAAAATTTTCGACTCAATCCGCAAATAAGATACATATTTAATCGTTTTGTAGAATAATAACATGTCTATGAAATTTGTGCTTTATGCAAAATATCTTGGCATGTACAAAAAAATTTGTGTTCACATTCAAATCATTAGGACTCAAACCACAAAGGTGAGAAGCTTTCCACCTTATACCAAATATAGAGTGTCTAATAGTTTTGTTAACTCGTGTGATTCATGCTTAATCTTTATTTGTTTGTGATAATTTGGAAACTTAGAGATGATCAAGGCAATTTTTTGTGCATTATGAGAAAAACCATCAATTCCAAAAGGGCTTCAACTAACCGTGAGTGAGTGAATCCTTGTGAATCCTTTTGAGCTTAAATAGTATTTGTAGGATGAATTTATCAAATCAACTAATTGTTAAGTAGGCCACTTAATATGTTGTTGATAATCTTTGAAAATTCAATGATAATTCATTCTATAAATTTTTCCTGTTTGTGAATACCAACCCTTTTTGTTGATTAACCCTTGAAGAGCATGTTCTTGAATAAAAAAGGATTGATATAAATGAAGTTGGGGAGGTGGATCAAAAAAGAACCTAGAATTGATGACACAATGATCCTAAAGAAAAAAAAAAGAAAGAAAAAAAAAGAATAGAGAAAAGAAAAATACAAAAGAAAAAATGTGTATATGAAAAGAAAGCAAAAGAAAAGAAAAAAAGAGGATCATTGTGTGAAAAAGAAAAAAGGTTGTGAATAATAAGAAGGAAGTGGGAATTAGTTTGTGAAATGCTCTTCATATTCTTTAACCCAATTCGTTTCAATGGCTTTGTACTTAAATATCCCTTGTTTCTAACCTAAGCCAAGCTACAACCTTGAAAGTCCTTAGTGATCTTTGTTTCCATTTTGTCATTTAACTTGTTTCGATGAATGCATGAATTATTCTGGATGTGCATGACTATTAGTGAGAGTGTTTAGTCCTTTGTAAATATGCATTTTGTTCTTCTTGAATTTTGAAGAAATGATTAGGTGATTCAAGTGTGAACATATCTTTTATTTTGTTACATGTGTTGATGTTGTGTTTAGAATTTAATTCATATCCATGTTGTGTTTCGAAGAAGCGATCGATGTGTGCTTTTGCCGGGTATGTCGAGTTTGAACCATCATTCTTGTGTGACTTGCATGCTTACATTTTGTTTCTTCTAGCTTTGTGAGATTATTGACTTTTGTTTGGGGACAAACAAAGAAGTAAGTTGGGGAGAGTTGTTAAGGACTAAATTGTATTTATTTTGTACATGATTTTGTGGTCCTTAACAATGCCTTTTTATATAGTTAGTAGTATTTATTCTAGTATTTTGGTTTAATTAGGTTTTTATCTAGTTTTGTTTATAATATATTATTTAACTTATTTTACTTTTAATTGTAGGTTTTTATTGATTAATTCTCCCAAGCTTGGATTCAAGGACACTTGAAGAGCTCTTGGGATGATTCTTTTTGAAGAAATTTTTGGATGAAGGAGCATGCTACAGGTCGTGCTCAGCGAGGTTGCAGCATGAGCGTGCTCAGCGCGCATAACCGGGCTTAGCACGGTCTGCGAAAAAAAGAAAAAAGGACAGACTCATGCTTTCACTTTTTGGCCACCTAACCCATCACTTCCAGCTGGTTTTTGGTGTGTTAGGCAAGGGAGCTTCACTTCATCATAATGATCTTTCATTTGTGTAAAATTAGGGCAAGATTTTGTAAGAAAAACCATAGTTTTTCATCTTGATTCTTGATGTTCGTCATCTCTACCAACAATCTTGAGAGCAAAGCAACCATGGAAATGAGTGGCTAAGTTCTTTTTGTGTCAAGATTAGAGGTAGTTGATCTAAATAGTATGTATTTCTTTTAATCCATTTGTGTATGAACATGGTTGATGATTAATATAGTTGAATATCTTTGTTCTTCATCTTTATGCTTTGAATGTTGCTTGAGAAAGAATGCTTCAAAGTAGACCTAGGATATTCATCCACTAATGAACAAATGCTAGGAATAGATTTGTGTGTTAGTGCTTACAAATATTGAACTTAATTATTATCATGTCAATAGTTGTAGTGAGGGATCATACAAAGATTAACATGATAACATTCACAATCTTGGTGGGAAATCTACAAGATTGAGAGGATATGTATTTATAGAAATCATCTACTATGTTCATCACTTGATTAATTGAATATATATGAAATTAGGTCAATGAAACTAATCTTGACATTCTTTCATCAATTACAAACAATCTCCAACTCTCTTTAATCCAAACCATAACTCTCTTTTTAAAAGACTAATTTAGTTACTTGTTTGGAAATTCATGTTACTAGTAGCTTAGGAAACAAACCCTTTGGTTACTTTGATCTTAAAATACACTTTTCTATTGAAAGACTACAATATACACCAATCTCTGTGGAATCGATAATTAAAAATACTTGTTCGCGGGAAATCCTACAACAGTAACTTGTAGGTAATCAATAATATACGTATAAGCTCGAAGATAGATTTATGGAGTCTTTTAGTTGCTTTATTGCAAATAAAGAGGGTCTTTCTCTGCTATGTAACATCGGAGTCTTGAGATCGTTTGATTTTAATATAATATTCTTGTTGACATGATTCATCTGAGAACATATTTTTTTGTTCTAAGATGTTTTGAAGCTCAAACTTATGAACAAGAAAATGTGATGATACTTGGGTTTTCTTAAGTTTTTATATGATGATGTTTTGAGACAATAAATTTCGTTGCAAAGTGTCGAATTTTTATTATAATATACTTGAAATAGATAAATGCTTTATTTATGAGAACCCGTGTTATGGAGCAGAATATGTTTTACATGTATGGTGTCTTATATGAAGATGTGACACCTTGTGAAATACTCAGATTAATTGCATATAATATGCGTGGGGTTTAAAAGAGTGTTACATTAGTGGTATCAGAGAAGGTTGGTCTACCCGGCCAAATTGTTGAGTTTGTAATGTATCATAGTGGAATACTGTCAAGATAGATTCCAACCATTGTGATTGTTATTGGCGTGAAACAGAGAAATGTCTCTGGAAGAAACAATGTTACAATTTTTCCTGTCTTTGTTCCGATTGTATATAGGGAACAAAGACAGACTTACTCTTTTGGTGAGTATAAATGAAGTTATTGGAAGAGACGATGAAAATAAGTGTTTTAAGCGTTATCTACTTGATATCAATGCTTCAGATAATGTTTCTGTTATTCCTATAGTTGGGATTGGAGGGTTAGGTAAGACCGCACTTGCTCAACTAGTCTACAATAATAATGATGTTCAGAAGCATTTTGAGCTAAAAAAGTGGGTGTATGTTTCTGATGAATTTGATATAAAGAAAATAGCTCAGGAGATCATTGGGGATGAAAAGAATAGTCTGATAGAGCAAGTACTACAACAACTTCGAGACAAAATTCGAGGGAAAAAGTTTTTGCTTGTGTTAGATGACGCGTGGAACGAGGATCCTGAAATGTGGCTTAAATTGAAGAGCTTTCTCATGGAAGGAGGAAAAGGAAGCATGATAATTGTTACAACGCGTAGTCACATTGTGGCAAGAATAACGGGCACACATCCACCTCTTTTCTTAGAGGGTCAGGATTCGGAAAAATCTATGAAGCTGTTCTCTCGAGTGGCTTTCGGCGAGTTAAAAGAACAAAAGGATTTGGAATCGTTAGCTATAGGAAGGGACATTGTTAAAAAATGTGTTGGCATCCCTCTTGCTATAAGGGCTATTGGAAGCCTTTTGTTTTCTCGAAATTTGGGCAGAAGTGATTGGCTATATTTTAAGGATGTTGAGTTTTCCAAGATAGATCAACACAATGACAAAATCTTTTCAATCCTTAAACTGAGTTATGATCATCTTCCCGCATTTCTAAAAAAATGTTTTGCTTATTGTTCACTGTTTCCTAAAGGTTTTGTGTTTGAAAAGAAGACTCTCATTCAGTTATGGGTAGCTGAGGGGTTCATTCAACAATCAAGTGATATTAGTTGTGTAGAAGATGTTGGTCATGAGTACTTCATGAGTTTGTTGTCAATGTCCTTCTTTCAAAATGTCACTATAGACGATTGTGGCGGCGTAAGTACTTGTAAAATGCAGGACCTTATGCATGATCTAGCACAACTAATAGCCGGGAATGAATATGCGGTGTGTGAAGGAGAAGAAGCAAACATTGTAAATTAAACACGTTATTTGTCGTCTCGTACTGCATTACAGTTCGGACCACCATCACCATCTTCCTACAAGCTAAGGACATTTGATTTACTTCCATAGGTGAATTCAAGCAATCATTTGCACCAGACTGTTGGTTTTATTATAGCAGAGAAACTGAGAAAATGGGAATTGCCGTTTTTATTCATGACAGCCAAAACACTTATAGTGTTTACAAAAGTAAAGCAAACCACCACCACATTAGGAACGTGGGGTAACTGACTAGACTTGCTCCTAAAGTTTAGGATCCACTAATTGACTAAAACAAAAACGAAACAATAATAATAAATAAATAAATAACTTAATGCGGTCAAAAGCAAATAATTAACACTCCTCCTTGCTTTAGGATCGCAAACTCAATTTTCGCCTCAATAGCTCAAACTTGCTGACAGGAAGTGGCTTTGTAAACAAATCTGCCAATTGATCTTCTGACTTGCAATAAACCAAAGTCACTTCTCCATTTTGCTGCATCTCTCTTAAGAAGTAGAGCTTGATGTTAAAATGTTTAGTCTTGCCATGACACACTGGATCCTTTGAAATTGCAATTGCTGCCTGGTTGTCAATAAACCCTTCTGTCTTATGATTCTGTTGGAGATGTAAGTCACATAAGATCTTTTTCATCCACAAAACTTGATTTACGGCTGCTGTTGCTGCTACGAATTCAGATTCTGCAGTGGATTGTGCTACTGTCTCCTGCTTCTTTGTGCACCATGAAAAAACTCCTAAGCCTAAACTGAAACAATATCCTGAAGTGCTCTTCCTGTCATCAATGGATCCAGCCCAGTCACTATCAGAGAATCCACATAACTTGAAATTTTGACAGCTTTCAAACTTGACACCATAATCAGCAGTACCTTTAATATATCTCAATACCCTTCTTGCTGCCTTTAAATGCATTTCACTAGCACAATGCATAAATCGAGAGAGCAGACTTACAGCAAACAGAATGTCCGGCCTTGTTGTAGTGAGATACATTAAACATCCAATTAAGCTCCTGTAATAGCCTTCATCAACTTTATCAATACCATCTTCCTTACTCAGCTTCTCCTTTTGGTTCATTGGTGTGCTAACCGCTTTGCACTCCTCCATTTGAAATTTTTTAAAGATTTCCTTAGCATATTTTTTTTGACATATGAACACATCATCCTCATTTTGTTTGATCTCAATTCCAAGAAAATAAGACATAAGACCAAGATCTGTCATTTCAAAAACTTGTATCTTTTCTTGTTTGAATTCTTCAACCAACCTTGTATCATCTCCAGTCACTAAAAGATCATAAACATAGAGGGAAACTATGAGAGAATTTTTTTCCCTTATGTTTTACATAAAGAGTGGCCTCAGATAAGCTTTTCACAAAGCCTATGCTCAATAGGTGTTCATTTATCCTACTGTACCAAGCTCTTGGTGCTTGTTTTAATCCATAAAGGGATTTTTTGAGTAGATAGACTTTATCTTCTTCACCATGCATAACAAATCCCTCTGGCTGCTCCAGATATATCTCTTCTTGTAAGACTCCATTTAAAAAGCGATTTGACATCTAATGGAATACTTTCCCTTGTTGAGACAGCGCTAACACCAATCTAATTGTATCTAATCGGACCTGGTGCAAAAGTGTCGAATAATCAACACCAAAATTTGTGCATACCCTTTTACTACAAGTCGGCCTTGTATTTATTGATAGAGCAATCTGCATTAAGCTTTATTCTGAAAACCCATTTAACTCCAATAACTTTTCTATCTTGAGGCTTGTCAACCAGCTCCCATGTGTTTGTTTTTTTGAATCATCGAAATCTCATCTTCCATTGCCTTTTTCCATTTTGGATCCTTGAGTGCTTCCTCACAGCAACTAGGTTCGCATACTGCTACATTGCATCTTTCATAAATGTCTGACAGCAGCCTTGTGCCTCTAATAGGAGGGTCATCTTCTAATTCATTCTGACACAACTCTGTTGTTTGGTTTCCACCATAATCATCTTCAATATTGTTAAAAAGTCCAATTGTTTTTTGTGGGTCCTTCCAATCCCATTGTTGATCTTCATTGAAATGCACATCCCTAGAAACAGTCAACTTTCCAGTTTGAGGATGATACACTTTGTAGGCTTTTGAAACAGAACTATAACCCACAAAAATACCCGGAATTGCTTTCTTGTCAAGCTTGTCGCGCTTAACCTGTGGAACATGTGCAAAACAAACACAACCAAACACTTTAAGAAAGGTTAGTGAAGGCTTATATCCATACCAAACCTCAAAAGGAGTTTTGTCTTTCAAAGCCTTGGATGGAAGTCGATTTTGAAGAAAAACGGTTGTGTTTGCCGCTTCGGCCCAAAATTTTTTAGGCAATTCCTTCTCATGCAGCATGCATCTGGCCATCTTTATTACTGATCTATTTCTCCTTTCACTAACTCCATTTTGCTTTGGAGTGTATGGGGTTGTGAGTTGATGTACAATACCAGCTTCTTCACAAAATAGATTAAATTGTGTTGAGGTGTATTCCTTCCCATTATCTGATCTTAGAAATTGTATCTTGCAACCACTTTGAGTTTCCACCATATTCTTGAACTTTACAAAGACTCCAGCCACTTCATGCTTGAATTTCAAGAAAAAAATCCAGCACATTCTTGTAAAATCATCTATGAAAAGAATAAAGTATAGACTACCTTGTAACGATGGAGTTCTTTGAGGTCCTGCCACATCAGTGTGAATGAGTTGCAGCTTTTGAGAGGCTCTCCAAACTGTTTTGGGAAATGACACTCTATTTTGTTTACCAAATTGACAGGCATTACAATTTGGCAAATGATCAGAAAGTACTGGTAGACCTTCAATCATATCTTTCCTCTTCATGTTCAACAACCTTTAAATATGACAGTGACCAAGTCGCTTATGCCAGAGTTCAGTGGGACTGACTTGAGTGATGTAAGTTGTCTGCTCCTCCACAATTGGATCAAATGAGAAGCTTTTACCTCTCATTTTAACCCTTAAAATCACCCAACCGGTAGTGCCAAAGATAAGACAATGTTGATTTTCGAGAAGAACTTTAAATCCCTTTTCTAACAATTGACCCACACTAAGCAGATTTTGGTCAATGTCAGGCACATACAGAACATCTGAGATTGTTTTCATACCTGAGCTAGTTGAAATTACAATGGTTCCTTTTCCTTTTGCAGAAATATAGCCATCATTCCCAATTCTGACTTTTGAGAATTTTACAGGCTTCAAATCCTTGAAGAGATTTTTATCATATGTCATGTGGTTTGTACAACCACTATCAATCAGCCAGCATTCAGAACTACTCCTTGTTGAGAAGCATGTTGCCACAAAAATTTGATCTTCTTCATCTTGCTCTACAACCTTGGCATTGGCTTCATGTTGTTGGAATTTGCCTTTGCAAATTACAGCTTCATGTCCAAGCTGATTGCACTTGTTGCACTTTGCGTCTGGTCTTCTCCAACATCTGAACGGTGGGTGACCCATTTTGCCACAATGCAGGTGGGTAATTTTTCTTTTTACCTTTGTCTTTGCTTTGGCTGCTTTGACTACTTCCAACTTCATGATGCTTTGCTGGTAAAGCACCTTCAACCACATGATCTTGTCTCATAAGCCTTCGTTGCTCTTGGGCCTGCAAGGCATGTAACACTCCTGCTAAGGTGATTTTGGACAGATCCTCCGTATTCTCCAAAGTAGTTATTGATGCTTCGTATCTCTCTGGCACTGTAACCAAAAAATTTTCCACAATTCTGGAATCAGTGAATTCAGTGCCGAGTAATCTAACCTTGTTCGCAATGGAAAGCAACCTGTCAGAGTATTCTTTGATTGTCTCAGAATCTTTCATTCTCTGCATCTCGAATTCCCTCATCAAGTTAAGCACTTGCATGCCTCAAATCCTCTCATCCCCTGCGTATTCTTCCTTTAAGTAGTCCCAAATTGCTTTTGGTGTTTTGAGAGTCATGATTTTAGTGAAGATTATTGATGAAACACCAGTAAAGAGACATGATCTTGCCTTTGCCTTCTTGGTTTTTTTCTCCTTGTGCAATTTTATTTGAGCCATGGTAGGATTGTTCGGCAGCGGAGGAATTTCGTAATCCTCTTCCACGGCTTCCCAAAGGTCCAACGCCTCCAAATAAGACTCCATTTTAACTGCCCAAAGGTCATAGTTGTCTCCATCAAAGGTGGGCGGAGCAATTTGTGAGAAACTTGCTTCACCTTCCATTTTCACAGGCCCCGTAAGAAGAAAGCTGTGATACCACTTGTTGGTTTTATTATAGCAGAGCAATTGAGAAAATGGGAATTGCAGTTTTTATTCATGACAGCCAAAACACTTATAGTGTTTACAAAAGTAAAGCAAACCACTATCACATTAGGAACGTGGGATAACTGACTAGACTTGCTCCTAAAGTTTAGGATCCACTAATTGACTAAAACAAAAAACTGAAACAATAATAATAAATAAATAAATAACTTAATGCAGTCCAAAAGCAAATAATTAACACAGACACATGTTCTTTCCTTTTCAGGCCTAAAGTTCTTACGCGTGTTGACACTTTGTGGATTGCATATTGTTGCAATCCCAAATAGTATCGAAGAGATGAAGCATTTAAGATACATTGATCTATCACAGAATATTGCACTTAAAGATCTTCCGCCGGGCATTACTAGCCTGCGGAACTTGCAAACTCTAAAACTTTCTGAATGTTCTGAGCTTAAAGTATTACCAGAAAATCTCAATAAAAGTCTCCGGCATCTTGAGTTGAATGGTTGTGAGAGATTGACAGGTATGCCACAAGGGTTAGGAAAGTTGGCCAATCTTCAAACACTAACACTTTTTGTATGTGACAAACGAAGTACATGTGTTAATGAGCTGCGTGATCTTAACAACCTTAGAGGGAGATTAGAAATCAAAGGGTTGGATTCACTTCAAATTAGTGCTGCAGAGATTGAATATGCAAAAGTACTTATTGAGAAGCAACACCTTCAACAATTGGAATTGCGGTGGACGCACCATATTGATTTCAATCCGTGGTCATCACAGCCCATAAGGGACGAGTTATGGTTGGAAGATGAGATAGTTTTAGAAGCTTTGCAGCCACACCACTCACTTCAAAAGCTTGTTATAGATGGATTTTGGGGCAAAAAGTTACCGGACTGGATAGGGACTCTCTCGTCTCTCTTGACTATTGAGATCCGCAATTGCAATGGTTTGACTTCACTACCTGAAGCAATGTGTAACCTTGTATCGTTGCAGAAACTTTGCATCTATAACTGCTTATTATTGCGTGAAATTTATGCAATACCATATGGAAAAGAATGGCCGAAAATTTCTCACATTCGAGAAGTTGAGATCCTTCCTATGAGTCTATCATTACACAAGTATTTCAGTTGAGCAAAAAAAATTCCTCAATCATGGAGGTGTTTCTGAATCTACTCTCTTATTTCAATCATCATTTTGACATTGGGATAATGATCCAAATTCGAATGGTTGAGGTAACTTTCTCTTCGCCTTTATCTTCTTTTTGATCTTGTACTTACCTACTCTATTTAGTATTAATAGTTATCATTTATATTTCTGCAGGTTGGTCTTACTCACTGAATTGATTTTGCTGCAAACTCCAGCAGAATGACCGTCAATGATAAACAATATCTCGACCTTTCCACCCTCAGGTGCTCGAGTTATTCATCACTGTATTGATTAGGGCACTTCATATTGTTGCTTTGACATATCTCTGACAATTCAGAATCGGATTGTAACTGAAATCTTCCTCCACTTAAGCTGTGGCTACGCTCACTCGATTGTGATCTTTACTGATTACTCATTTTAAGTTCTTGTTAGA
Organism: Vicia sativa; assembly: GCA_021764765.1. Lineage (NCBI taxonomy): Eukaryota > Viridiplantae > Streptophyta > Magnoliopsida > Fabales > Fabaceae > Vicia > Vicia sativa. The sequence goes on along the minus strand of CM038796.1, from coordinate 256,460,869 downwards.
TTCATCATGAAAATAATTTGTTGAATATGAAAATCGCAAATGTTAGGCTTCATGCAAATGATTGCTAATAATTTCATTTTTATGTGTTGTGCTTCTTTATTGTGTTTTTTGTTTGGAAACTAAACTTTGAAGGATAGATTATACTGTAAAAAAAGTAACATTTTAGATAATGAGTTGATACATGTGATCATGTAGCACCCTGTTGTGATCATGATAATGTGATCTTTTCTGTTTTGTTTTTGTTTGAAAGCAAGCACAATTCTTAAATACACATATCACAACATATCTCTATGGCAATTTCTCAAACAATTTGCATGCATGAATGACATTTCTATGTGTTGCTGCAAGAACAAAAAATTTGCATAGCCAATAGTGAGAACCAATCCAAAATAAAACTCTCCAGTTATATCATATTTTTTCAATAGTCACTTAATGCAATCAATTAAACACTAGTAAGAGAACAGTGCATTCGCACAGATATTTTGTTTATCATGCATATAATTGTATAGAAATGGATTTATAAATTAAATTGGACTGATTATAAATTGACATATATAGTTCTTAAGAAAAAAAGATGAAAACATAATTTAATTAGAGAATTGAAAGTACATAACAAAAAACGGAGAATTTTTCCTGCCCCTACCGGTACCTGACACCCTTCCAAATATATGATTTTACCATTATACTTTTGTGAAAAATCATTTTTTTAAAAATAAAATGGTTTTTAGCGAAAATTTGGGGGGTGTACCGGAAATTTCAGTCAAAATACCGGAATTCCTGAATTTTCTAGTAAAAAAACTGAATTTTTTCGAAAAGATTTTTTTATTTATTTTGTGTATTTGAAATTTTTGGTAGTGTATTTTGAAATATCCGGTATACCGGAAATTTGAAATTTCCAGTATCTAATTTTTTTTTCTATTAGAAATTTCCGATAGTGTATTTGAAATTTTTGGTATCTCGAAAATTTTAAATTTCCGGTATTCAAAAAAAATATTTTAAAAAACATTTATGAGATACCGAAAATTTCAATAGGGCTAAAGTTAGAATAAAAAAGTTAGGGATTCCAGATCCAAGTGCGGATAGTTGGAAAAATTCTCACAAAAACGATACTGACATAGTCCATAAGCACATATAGAAATTTCATTGATAATTTAAATAAATTTATATAAACCAAAATTCCAATTTATTATATATATGGGGAACTCACAAGGAAATATTGATATATAATGTAGGAATAAACACTTTTGTGAGAGACACATAACTTATTTACCTAAAATATTAGGGTGATAGGTGAGTGAATTCTTCCACTTATATATGCTCAAATCTTCATATTCATATCCAACGTGAGACTATTTTTCTACTTACACTCGCATTATTATTCTAACAAATTTAAATATTTTGTGTTCTATATTTGAAGTGCCTAATCAATACATTGATGAATAATTTGAGCACCTGATGGTGGAAAGGCCGAGATATTGTTTGCCATTGACGTCATTCTACTGATGATTGCAGCAAGATCTCTTGGGAAGAAATCCACAAATGCAACAAAATAAATCAACAACACAATCTCTCCCATAAAACAACACAACACAATTTTAGCATGGGAAAAGAGTAAAAAATTATGGGACCCGAAGGCCACTTAAAATCTCAACTATAATCAATAATGAATACAAGCAATATTCTCTCTAACACTAGTTAGAGGCATTGCATAAACAGCATCAAGATCTACAATTAATTTTAGAATACAACAAGAATCAAGAGAGACAAATCAATCCAAAAACGCCAAAACATTCCGACCTCAAAGATGGCCTCAACATACCAACTTAGAAAGATATGAATCTAATCACCACCGTTTAGAATCTGCTTCTATGAGTCATGAATGTTGTTTCAAATTTTCATGACGATCCGACCGTTTAATTTTGCACAAGCTCCGATTTTTGGGACTGATTTATGCAGAATTGGGATTGCGAGAATAATATTTTTCTCTCTACCTTTTTTGTAGTTTTTTATCATACAATGAATGAATGACCTAATTTTCTTTGTAGGGTAATAAAAAAGGCATAGACATATATGAGCCACTAACAAACATTCATTTGGGCCTCTCCAAATAGGAGGGATAATTGAACATACTCCCCCGACCGACTAGTTGGAGGGAAATACTAATCCGACTACCGAGCTACAAAACTCAAACTTTCCTCTAGGAAACACCTTTGTCAACATATCAGAACCATTGTCATTGTTGTTAATATTCTCACACTCCATCAACTTGGAATGTAATGCATCACAAATCCAATGATAACGAACATCAATATGCTCCGACCTCGAGTGAAAGGAGGAATTCTTAGATAAGTTAATGGTACTTTGATTATTGCAAAACAAGACATAGTTTTCATGTTTCACACCAAGCTCTATCAGAAATTTCCTCAATCATAATTTTTTTTAAAGCTTCCACGGAGGCTATAAAATCAACTTTGATAGTAGAGAGTGCAATGCATTTTTGCAACTTTGATTTCCATGCCACGACTTCCTCGACAAAACCACCATATATCCCAAAGTGGATTTTCGATCATCTAAACTTTTGGCAAAATCTAAATCTGCATATCCAACCAATATAGGCTTCTTACATCCCAAATTAGGTCTCAAAATCGAAGTGCCACACAAATATCTTATCACCGACTTCACGACCTCTCAATGATCTTTTCCCAGATTTGAGAGATAACGACTCACCATTCCCACGGCATGAGAAATATTGGATCTTGTACAAACCATAGAATACATCAAACTACCAAAGGCCGACGATTACATAATGTTCTTCATACTCATCTTTTCTTCATCCGTAGATGGACACGGTTTATGACTAAGCTTGAAATGAGAAGCAACTGGAATGTTCACCGCTTTAGTCTTATCCATGATAAAATGTTGAAGGACTTTCTCAACATAAATTTCTTGTGACAAATACAACTTATTTTCATTTAGATCTCAAACAATTTCAATACTAAGAATTTTCCGAGCCACTCCTAAATCCTTCATAGCAAAAGATTCATTCAAAGTGTTCTTCAACTCTTTAATTATTGAAATATACTTTCCAACAATTAGCATATCATCCACATAAAGCAAAAAAATAATGAAATCACCTTCAGAGAAATTTTAGAAAAATACACAATGATCGGCCTTGATCATCTTGTATCCATCTTCAATCATCACCGAATTGAACTTTTGATACCATTGACGATGTGCTTGTTTCAAACCATAAATAATTTTTTATCAATTTGCAAGCATAATCTTCTTTTCCTTTCTCTCGGATTCATCTGGTTGCTCCATGTAAATTTATTCATTTAAATCACCATGGAGGAAAGTCGTTTTAACGTACATTTTCTCTACTTCCAAATTAAGATTAGCGCTAGCCCAAGAACCACTCGAATAGATTGCATCTTCACAACATGAGAAAAAATCTCGCCAAAGTCAACACCTTCCCATTGTTTAAAACCTTTTACCACCAAGCGAGCCTTGTATCTTTTATGAGAAGTACACTCATTTTTCTTAATCCGATAAACCCATTTATTCTTCAATGTTCTCTTACCCTTTGGAAACTAACTCAAAAGTATTATTCTCGTGAAGTGATTGCATTTCTTCCTCCATGGCATTCATCCACTCCTTTTTATTTTCATCCTCCATAACTTCTTTAAAGCTTTCAGGTTCTCCACCATTGTAAGAAAAATATACTAATTTTAAAGGTATCGAACGAAAGGATTTTTATCACGAATAGGCTGCCTTAACTCATTAGAAGCAACTGGTTACTCAACACTTTCAATCTCTTGATCAATCTCATTTTCAACAACATCTTCTATAGCACATACATCAACAATATCATTATGATTTAAAAGATTATCAACATTCAAATACATACCTTTATTTTGAATTGGAACATCTTCGAAAGTGATAGGGGTTGGAGCAATAATATTTGAGTTCGTATCAACCATTTCTTCATATTCAAAAATCGGATCTTTATTCTCAACTTTGTCTATGTCCTAAAAGGTATAATCCTCCATGAATACGACATCACGACTACAAATAAGCTTCTGTTTAACCGGATCATAGAATCGATATCCAAACTCATCAAGTTTATACCCAACAAACACACATTTCTTCGACTTTGATAAGTGCCAAAATATACTTATTTGGTATATATGTTTTGTGGCACTTATCTGTTCTTGTTTGTTAATAATCGTTGAATAACCCTAATTTTTGTTGTAAATACATTTTATTTTGTTTTGCGTACATAATGTACCGTTTGATAGTTTTATATCTATTTTTGTAGGTATTTGTTGCATATTTGGAGCATGGAGGAATAAAGTGTCGAAGACACGGCTCCGAAGACGCATTTTTGGGAAGACAAACAGCAACTTTCGCGCTTAGCGTGGTTTTGAGCGCGCTTAGCGCTGTAAGGTGGTTTTTAGTAATAAAGTATGTCGCGCTTAGCGCGGCTAGCGCGCTTAGCGCGATCTGCGGGATTTTGTTTTATAAATACTTTTCAAAACAGATTTCTAGGTTATGGTTTTGGGGTGGTTTTTGATCCCCATTTCCATCAACCTTCATTTTTGGTAAATTAGCTTAGAAAACAACATTAGGGCTTGCTCATGGATGATTGGAGGTGGATTTCTCTTTGATTGGCTTTGACAACCAGTGTAGATCTGTGGTTTATCTCTTCTCCTCTTTGTGTATTTCTCTTTTTTGGGTTTGTATGTATTTCTACTCATAACTCATGTATATTTGTCGCCCTTGGCGTTATATAAAGCTTATTTTACGAATCTGTGTTGGTAGTTATCTTGGGTTTTTACTCTATGTTAGGGATTTGAGCTTTACTAGAGATAGATTGCTTAGATTCTTACCTAGGATAATTATCTGTTAGTTTTTGAATACTAGAAATGGGTTTAGATCTAACATTCACTTTAGAGTATCTGATCTTAATGCCTCTGCGTCGGTGAAGTATGCTAGAGATGGTTATGGAGGTGACGCAGTTGACTTCTGTGTTGTTGAGATAGGCCAAACATGGCTATTGAGATGATTCAGGAGGATTCTCAATTTGGGTTAGAAATAACCAAGATTGTGAGAGGTATGTGATGACACGGACGAGTATCGTAGGCCGAGTATAACTGGGTGGTAGATTTAAGTCTGTGACGGGTAGTTTACATTCGTTCCGGATAAGCTGTCTATCCTTTATACTTTTTGTTCACTTACTTTTGTCTTTTATTTTCATTTCTTTTAATCTCAAACTCATTAACGGTAGAATGGTCGAACGACGAATCAATAACCAATCTTTGTGGACACGATACGATATAACCTAATCGGTATATATCACCCGGTAAAAATAATACCAACTCTTTGCTTGTCGCTTTACAATTTCAACAAAATGGCGCCGTTGCCGGGGATTGGTTTTATTGTTTCTGTATTGCGATAATTCCGTTGTTTTTGAGTTTTGTAATTATTGTATATGTCGTATAGGCTTTGTATATGAATTTGTATATGTTACATGTTATGTGTTTACTTTCCATACTTGTACATATGTGTGTTTTTCCTTGTTTTCAAGTATTGTTGTAAGTTGTCTCGTATTCGTAACGTTTATTGTGTGGTTTTTAGGAGACTTTCTTTAGGTTTGCGCGGTGTGGCAATACCATGGCATGATGAGAGGAGGTTGCTAGTGCTCGCACAATAAAGACGTCGAGCTTACGATGTAAAACAAGCATGTTTTTGTTTGTTTATGTTTATGTTGTTTGGTGGCTTATGTTTTAACAAGTTGAAATAGGACTTGCTCTTAATTTCAAACTTTCACTTTTCAACTTGTTAATTCCTTTTCACCAATTGTGTGTATTGTTATTTGCTTTTGTTTTGTTATGTCAATTTGTTATTTTCCACAAGTTTGTAGTGTTTTAGCTTGTGGAAGTGTGTATGTATTGTAAATATTGTTTAGATGTGTAAATGAGATTGTATAGGTGTGTAAGTGGAGCTTGCATAGAAGTTGCGCATGTTGCTGTCATTTTTTTGCAACTGGTGTAGCGCGCTTAGCGCGCTCTGCTATGCAGGGCCAGTGAATTCTTTTAAAATTTCACTTGGTTTTCCTTTTTCCCACTTTCACCAAGGATTTTTGTATTGAATAAAATTAGTATTGTTTTTCTAATTCTTTTGTTGTTGTTTGGACTCAAATTTTGGTTCGGTAACTTGAAGACTTTTGAGGTGATTTTCCGAGTTTGATCGTTTCAACTCGCGGATGTATGGTAATGATAGTTTTCAAATTTGGTACAAATCAAGTACTCATTTATCGCTTTCTATAGCATAACATGCTTAGGAAATTTATCATTTGTATAATTACCATGTTATTCATTCTTTTTGCATTACTTGCCAATGAATTGAATCACTTTAGTTCCCTTTTTACCCATAAATGTGAGGAAGTTTTCCATTGTTTACATATGAGAGTCCACATTCTTGTTTTAACTGGATTTTATTATGCTTAATCTTTTGTTTTGTGTTGATTGTATGATTGCAAGAAAATGATCAAGGCATTTTGTTGATTTTGAGCATAACTACCTTGGCCAAATATTCAATTCACCTTGTGAGTGTGTGAACCTTTGTTACCCCTTTGAGCTTTTATCAATATCAATGTTTATTTGAACTTGATGCTTGTCTATGAGTGTCAATTCACCTTTTTTGTATGGATGTTGATTTCTTTGTTTCTTGAACCCTCAACTACATATTGTTGTATGAATTTTTACCTTGCCTTAGAAAGTAGGGAGTATTCACGTAATGATGTTGGTTGAATTCAAGTTGGGGAGAGGAATGTGTATGTGCTTATGTTGTGGTTTGTATGAGGTTAAGAGAAAAAAAAAGAAAAAAAAAGTGTGAAAAAGAATGATTATAAAAAAAAAGAAAAATAAAAAGAGTAGGAATAATGTTATGTTAATAAGAGAGGTGTGTTTGGTGTGAAATTTGTGATGAAGAATAAGTTTGATTGAAATTATATTGTTTGAAACTTTGTGAGTTGATCACTCCCTTAGGTTTAGGCAAGTTTTTGTTTCGATAAGCTTTAGGACTTATCACTTGTTTGTTAACCAAGCCACATTACAACCTTGAAAAGCCCTTGTGATTCTTGCATTTGTATTTTCAATACGTTTATGGATGAATGCATAATTTAGTCTATTGTTTGCAAGATTGTGGAGGAGTGTTTTTTTTATCCCTCACCTTTGTGTGTTCTTCATCTACCGATGAATTTTTGCTAGGTGTGATTCATGATTGACTTGTTTTGTTTTAGAATGTTTTACATGATTTTTGTACTTAGGCTTTGTTTCGTTTATATGTTGTCGTTGTAGTATGGTGGTAAGTTTGTATTTTGTCGTGTACGTTTTTGTTTGAACCATACATTTGTTTTTCGTTTTAAAAACTTGTTGATTTGTGATTCTTTGATTATCATCTTTTGTTTCTTTAGGTTTACTTTACTTTGTTTGAGGACAAACAATGTGTCAATTTGGGGAGAGTTGATAAGTGCCAAAATGTAGTTATTTTGTATATATGTTTTGTGGCACTTATCTGTTCTTGTTTGTTAATAATTGTTGAATAACCCCAATTTTTGTTGTAAATACGTTTTATTTTGTTTTGCGTACATAATGTACCATTTGATAGTTTTGTATCTATTTTTGTAGGTATTTGTTGCATATTTGGAGCATGGAGGAATAAAGTGTCGAAGACACGGCTCCGAAGACGCATTTTTGAGAAGACAAACAGCAACTTTCGCGCTTAGCGCGGTTTTGAGCGCGCTTAGCGCTGTAAGGTGGTTTTTAGTAATAAAGTATGTCGCGCTTAGCGCGATATACGGGATTTTGTTTTATAAATACTTTTCAAAACAGATTTCTAGGTTATGGTTTTGGGGTGGTTTTTTATCCCCATTTCCATCAACCTTCATTTTTGGTAGATTAGCTTAGAAAACAACATTAGGGCTTGCTCATGGATGATTGGAGGTGGATTGCTCTTCGATTGGCTTTGACAACCAGTGTAGATCTGTGGTTTATCTCTTCTCCTCTTTGTGTATTTCTGTTTTGTTGGGTTTGTATGTATTGCTACTCATAACTCATGTATATTTGTCGCCCTTGGCGTTATATAAAGCTTATTTTACGAATCTGTGTTGGTAGTTATCTTGGGTTTTTACTCTATGTTAGGGATTTAAGCTTTACTAGAGATAGATTGCTTAGATTCTTACCTAGGATAGTTATATGTTAGTTTCTGAATACTAGAAATGGGTTTAGATCTAACATTCACTTTAGAGTATCTGATCTTAATGTCTCTGCGTCGGTGAAGTATGCTAGAGATGGTTATGGAGGTGACGCAGTTGACTTCTGTGTTGTTGAGATAGGCCAAACATGGCTATTGAGATGATTCAGGAGGATTCTAAATTTGGGTTAGAAATAACCAAGGTTGTGAGAGGTATGTGATGACACGAACGAGTATCGTAGACCGAGTATAACTGGGTGGTAGATTTAAGTCTGTGACGAGTAGTTTATATTCGTTCCGGATAAGCTGTCTATCCTTTATACTTTTTGTTCATTTACTTTTGTCTTTTATTTTCATTTCTTTTAATCTCAAACTCATTAACGATAGAATTGTCGAACGACGAATCAATAACCAATCTCTGTGGACACGATACGATATAACCTAACCGATATATATCACCCAGTAAAAGTAATACCAACTCTTTGCTTGTCGCTTTACCGTTTCAACAGACTTCTCATCCAATTTTGATCTCTCATCCTTCAAAATATGCACATAATCCATGCACCCAAACACCCAAAGATGGTTGTAGGAAACATCTTTACCACTCCAAACATAATTTGGGACATCAAACTTCAACGAATCACATGTAGTGAGGTTTAAAAGATGTATAATTGTGCCTAATACTTCTCTCCAAAAGTATTTCGAAAACTTTGATTGAGAAAGTAAACATCTCACCCTTTCCACCAAAGTTCTATTCATTCTTTTGGATAACCCATTCATTTGTGATGTATTTGGAGGAGAATTTTGATGACGTATACCTTGATCTTGAAAATTCGTATCGAAAGGTCCAACATACTCTACCTCATTATCGGTTTAGATACACTTAATCTTATTCCCCGTTTCTCTTTCAACTGATGCTTAGAACGACTTGAGGGCATCTAACATTTGATCTTTCGTCTTTAAGGTATAAGTCCATGTTTTTGAGAACATTCATCAATGAAATTCACAAAGTAATATGCACCACTAAGTGACTCTGTCTTCATTGGACCACACACATCAGAATGTATTAAATCCAATGCTTCTAATTTCCTATTTAGTTTGGATGACATAAAGGAAACTCGCCTTTTCTTACCCGCCAAACAATGCAGATACTTTCTCAACTGTGCATCGAAAACACCATACAACACATTCTACTTTGCCAAAATGCTCAAACCTTTTTCACTTATATGACTTATGTTGTAATTGTTTTTCTGAGTTTTGATGATAACAAAGAGTATGTTTTTGTGAACAATTTTGATACTCTAACGTTTGTTATTGTTTGAGTTAACAAACAGGTTATGCTTCTGATGTAAAGGCGCTTCCAAACATTAGAAGAGAGTATGTTTCGCTTTTAGGCTACACAAGTTTTGATGAACAATAGCGAAAAACTTCAAAAGGCTCTGAAGTAGTGACTCTGGTATCCATCTCTGAAGATCTGAAGATAGAAGTTCTAATTTAAGTCTAGAAGCTAAAGACTTATGTTTCTGAAGACAAAGGTTCTCAAGACCAAGTGTTAAAGCTTCTAAAGATGGAGTTCTGAAGATTCTGAAGACTTGAAGTTCTTGTGATCCTAGTTTCAACTAGGTTCTGAAGACCAAGTGCTAAAGATTCTGAAGAGGAAGTTCTTAAGATTCTGAATACTTGAAGTTCTAAAGACAGAGGTTCTCAAGACCAAGTGCTAAAGCTTCTAAAGATAGAGTTCTGAAGATTCTGAAGACTTGAAGTTCTTGTGATCCTAGTTTCAACAAGGTTCTGAAGACCAAGTGCTAAAGATTCTGAAGAGGAAGTTCTTAAGATTCTGAAGACTTGAAGTTCTAAAGAACCAAGTGTTCTTAAGTTCTTAAGTTATATAACAAAATTTGTTGCAGCGGTAAAGCGGCAAGCAAAGAGTTGGTATTTATTTTTACCAGGTGATATATACCAGTTACGTTATATCGTATCGTGTCCATAGAGATTGGTTATTGATTCGTCGTTCGGCAATTCTACCGTTAATGAGTTTGAGATTAAAAGAAATGAAAATAAAACACACAAAGTAAATGAACAAAAAGTATAAAGGATAGACAGCTTGTCCGAAACGAATGTAAATTACCCGTCACAGACTTAAATCTACCACCCATGTCATACTCAACCTACGATACACGTTCGTGTCATCACATACCTCTCACAATCTAAGCTATTTCTAACCCAAATTGAGATTCCTCCCGAATCACCTCAATAGCCTTGTCTGGCCTATCTCAACAACCAGAAGTCAACTGCGTCACCTCCATACCCATCACTGGAAAACTTCACCAACGCAAAGGCATTAAGATCAAATACTCTATAGTGAATATCAGCTCTAAACCCATTTCTAGCATTCAAAACCTAACAGATAATCATCCTAGGAAAGAATCTAAGCAATCTATCTCTAGCAAAACTCAAATCTCTAACATAGAGTAAAAACCTAAGACAATCACCAACACAGATTCGTAAACCAAACTTTATACAACGCCAAGGGAGACAAATATACATGAGCAAGAGTAGATATACATACAAAACCCAAGAAAAGAGATTACAAAGAGAAGAGAAGAAGAGGATCCAAACATTTATTGGTTTATCAACACCAATCAACGAGGGATTCGATTTCGGATCATCCAAATGCAAGCTCCAATGTTGTTTTCTAAGCTAATCTATAAAAAAATGATGTTGATGGTGTTGGGACTCAAAAATACCCAACCCATAACATAAAAATGTGTTTTTAACCCCTTTTAAAGACTTCTGAAATTGCAGGGCGCGCTTAGCCTGGTCTTTTGGCGCTCAGCGCGGTCTGTGTTGTTTCAAAAAAAATTAGCATCTTATTTTTGCCATAACTTGAGAACCGTAACTCAAAATTGCGCCCGATTTGAAGCGCTGGAAAGCTTATTCAATGATCTATATAACCATGAATAAATATCAATCAAATTAATGATTTGAGATATTTGAAAAACTCATTCTTTGCTTTATGTGTTCTCTTTTATTGCTCAAAATCATGTGTTTGAAGTCATGTCTTTGACACTTTATTACTCAATGCTCCAATTATGAATGAATACCTATAAAAGAGATGAAAAACTATCAAATGATACAATATTTACACAAAACTCAATTATTCTATTATGTACACAAAACGCAATAAAACATATTTACAACAAAAAGTCGGGATTATTCAACTAAATATCAACAAAAGAACGGATAAGTGCCAGAAAATGTATATACAAAATAACTACATTTTGGCACTTATCAATTTCCCAAAAAATAATTATCATATCTTTTATTATCCAACTTTCCAACAGATAAAAGATTGTATGAAAGTTCTGGAATGTGTTTTACACCTTTGAGAGCTAGAGTTGTCCCATTGCAAGTTTCGACACAAATATCTCCTATTTCGATGACACCAGCTTGCCCATTATTTCCCATTCGAACAACCCCAAAGTCACTGGTCTCGTAAGTAGAAAAAAGAACACGTCTCGAGGTTGCATGAGTAAAAGCACCACTATCAACAACCCAATCCATCTCATCACATGATAGATTTACATTCTCAACACAATTATCACAAACAATAAAGAAATCATCAACAATAACAACATCTTCATTATTGTTATCTTCCTTTTTGTCATTGTTGTAGCTCTTCTTCTTGTTTTCCCTTTTCAACTTACGATAATACCTATTTATGTGCCCCTTTTCCCCACAATGATGACACTCAATATGAAAGAATTTATTAAAGCCTCCTTGTGATTTACCATGCGAAGTTTCACGATTACTTGAACCTCTACTTTGATTTTTCCCCCTTGACTAGATAATTAACACCTCAGAACATGAAGAAGAACCTTGTGACTTACGCCTTAACTCCTCATTCAACACACTATTTTTTATCCAAGTCCATCGAGATGATACCATTCAGAGCGGAGTTAGAAAAAGATGTCCTAAAAGTCTCCTAAGAATTAGGCAAAGTACCAAGAAGGCACAAACCTTGAAATTCATCATCAAATGTAAGATTCATCTCTGACGATTGATTTATAATCTCATGGAAAATGTTCAAGTGATAGGTTATTGGTGGACCATCATTATACCTCAATGACATCAATTACTTGAACAAGAATAACTTATTGTTCCCCGTATTTCTTGCATACACCTCCTCAAGTTTGGTCCAAAAAGAGCGAGTATGAGTCACTGAGCTCACATGATTCAAAACATTATCATCCACCCATTGAAAATATAACCACAAACTTGTCTATGCAACAAAGTACATTCTCCATCACTCTTTCCATCGGGTTTTTCATTTGAGAAAACCGAAAAGTCAAAACCTTTCACATAAAGCAAATCTTATATTTTTCTTCCCAAACATTATAATTGGAGCCATTCAAACTCACCATCCTAGATGTGTTTGGCTTCATCATTACACAAACTAAACCACAAAACTAGATACCACTTATTGATAGGAAATCCATAAACGCAACAGAATAAACCAACAACACAATCTCTCCCAAATTCAATGACAGTCAACAAAACATATAAAATAACACAACACAATTTGAGCATTAAAAAACCTTCGTTAAGTAGGAGTAAAAGACCTCGGGACCCGTAGGCTACTTAAAACCTCCATTATAATCAACAATGAGTAAAAGCAAGGTTCTGTCTAACACTAGTTAAAGGCATACATAAACATCATCAAGATTTGCAATCAATATTGGAATTCAACAAGAATCATGAGAGACAAAACAATCCAAAAACACCAAAAAATTATGACCTCAAAAATGGGCTTAATATACCAACATAGAAAGCTCTGAATCCAATAACCAATGTTCAGAATTTTCTTCTATGAGTTATCAATATTGTGTCAAAATTCCAAGACGATTTAGCTATTGGATTTTGCCCAAGCTCTGAATTTCTAAGACTGGTTTCTGCAGAATTGGGGTTGTGGGAATAATATTTTTTTCGCTTCCTTTTCTTGTAGTTTCTATCACACAATGACTGACCTAATTATCTTTAATGGATAATAACAAAGGCATAGACAAATATGGTCCACTAATCCACTTTCATTTGGACCTCTCCAAATAGGAATGATGATCCAACAAACTCCCCCAGCAGACTAATTGGAGGACAACACCAATACGACTATACAAAACTCTAACTTTTATCTAGGAAACACATTAGTCAACATATCTGAACCATTGTCATCGGTGAGAAACTTATCAAGCTCCATCAACTTGAAATCTAATGCATCACGAATCCAATGATAACGAACATCATTATGCTTCGACCTCAAGTGAAAGGTGGAATTCTTCGATAAGTGAATGACACTTTGATTATCACAAAACAAGACATACTTTCTTATTTCACACCAAGTTCTATCACAAATTTCATCAACCATAAAATCTTTTTTGAAGCTTCCACGGAGGCTATAAACTCGGCTTCGATAGTAGAGAGTGCAATATATTTTTGCTACTTTGATTGTCAAGCCACGACTCCCCTGACAAAAGTCACCATATATCCCGAAGGGGATTTTCGATCATCTAAACTTCTGGCCAAATCCAAATTTGTATATCCAACCAACATAGGTTTCTTACATCCCAAAGTGAGTCTTAAATTTGAAGTGTCGCACAAATATAATATCACCCATTTCATGGCCTCCCAGTGATCTTTTCCCGAATCTGAGAGATAATGGCTCACCATTCTGATGGCATGAGCAATATCAGGTATTGTACAAAGCATAACATACATCTAACTACCAACGACAGACAAGTACAAAATATTCTTCATACTCAACTTTAATTGTAGATGGACATAGTTTACGACCAAGCTTGAAATGAGAAGAAAGTGGAGTGCTCGTCACTTTTTCCTTATCCATACTAAAACTCTGAAGGACTATCTCCACATACATTTCTTGTGACAAGTACAACTTCTTCTCATTTCGATTTCGTACAATTTCAATACCAAGAATTTTCTGAGCCACTCCTAAATCCTTCATAGCAAAAGTGTTCTTCAGCTCTTTAATTTTTGAAATATTATTTACAACAATTAGCATACCATCCTCATAAATCAAGGGAATAATGAAATCACCTTTGGAAAAATTTCGTAAAAACACAAAATGATCGGCCTTGATCACCTTGTACCCTTGTTCGATCTTCACTGAGTTGAACTTTTGATACTATTGACGAGGTGCTTGGCTCAAACCATAAAGACTTTTTACTAGTTTGCAAACATAGTCTTCTTTTCCTTTCTCTCGAAATCCATCTGGTTGCTCCATGTAAATTTATTCATGTAGATCCCCATGAAGGAAAGTTGTATTCACGTCCAATTGTTCTACTTCCAAATCAAGACTAACGGCTAGCCCAAGAACCACTCGAATAGATTGCATCTTCACAACCGGAGCAAAAACAAATCTTCTTCATATCATACTCCTAAATAAATCAATCTGGCCTGTTGAGCAAAGACATCACATCCATTATGTATCCCTTCTGCAGTTCGATACAACTTAAGAAAGTTAGATCAACTTGAACATTTTGAATATTTCTCCATGTTGTTGTTTTGAAAAATGCAGTCAATCCAAGAGACCTATTTATAAAGAACTTCACTTAGGGATAAATTATAAAGAAAGATATGAGTTGAATGTCTATTGTGCCAAATTATCAAACGATGATTCTTAGCAACTAAGAAAAATATTGAACAATCACACTTGTTGTAGAGCTAATAATGTTAAGATGATGATTATAAAGTGACTATGTAAAAGGATGCATAATTTTTTGATGATAATCCTACGATGAAGATAAAAAACATCAACAAAAAAAAGAGTCAAGAAGTAGAATGTAAAGGAAGTGAAATGTATGGATTAATAAGACATCGACAATTAGGAAAAAACGTGTAGTAAAAGACATGGTAGAAGGTTTATTCTTATAACAGTACAACATAATTTATGACTATTGTCATAAAATTATAAGAACAAATCATGGTTCAACAATCAAATTAAATGTTCAATTAGTGCAAGATGGGGTGGTTGATAAAATGCCTCATTTCCAGAGATTATGCATATGTCATGCAACATATAAAGAAAATTTCTAGCTTTACAGGCCTGTGATTGGATTTGATGGGTGTTTCTTAAAGGATCTTTGTGGAGGAAAAATACTGGCACTCAAATGAAGAGATTCAAATTATCAAATATTGCCAATAACTTTTGTTGTTTTTAAAAGGGAAACATAAGAACTTTTAATCAATGATCTTGGAGGTAAGACTTAGTGTCACAACCACACATTCATATCAGATCAACAAAAGATACTTATAATTGATGATTTTATAATTATTTAGAATCTCATGTAAAATGATCTTGTGATTCATGCTAATTTCATGTTTATTGTATGGTCTATTACCTACTATAGATGGGTTCTACAGGGTGTCGACGTGCGTCACATGCATAACAACATTAGGAAAAAGTATTCAAAAATGAAATTGAAGGAAATTATTTGGGAGAGAACTAAATCAACTTACCTACAAGCTTGGGAAAGGAAAATGAGAGAAATGGGAGTTGTTAATGAGGAAGCCTTACGCATATGATGAAAACACTTTCTAGATTATGATGAAAACAGAAAAAGATCAGCAATAAGTACATTAAAAGAAGCACAACACATAAAATGAAATTATTAGCAACCATTTGCAGGAAGCCTAACATTGGCCATTTTCATATTCAACAAATTATTTCCATGATGAATCAAACAAGAACTTAAAATGAGTAATCCGTAAATAAACCAAAACCTCTTGTTGAACGAGGAGATCGCAACGATCTAGCGTAGCCACAGCTTGAATGTAGGAAGATTTCGGTTACAATCCGATTCAAAATTGCTGGAGATATGTCAAATTTTTTTGCTCAACTAAAATACTTGAGTAGTGATGGTCTCATAGGAAGGATCTCAACTTCTCGAATGTGAGAAATTTTTTGCCATTCTTTGCCATATGGTTTTGCATATATTTCCTCCAACGGTACGCAGTTATACACGCAAAGTTTCTGCAACGATACAAGGTTACACATTGCTTCAGGTAGTGATGTCAAACCATTGCAATTGTGGATCTCAATAGTCAAGAGAGACGAGAGAGTCCCTATCCAGTCGGGTAACTTTTGGCCGCAAAATCCATCAATAACTAGCTTTTGAAGTGAGTGGTGTGGCTGCAAAGCTTCTAAAACCATCTCATCTTCCAACCATTGCTTGTCCCTTTTAGGCTGTGATGAAAATAGATTGAAATCATCATGGTATGTCCACCGCAATTCTAATTGTTGAAGGTGCTGCTTCTCAATAAGTACTTTTGCATATTCAATCTCTGCAGCACTATTTTGAAGTGAATCCAACCCTTTGATTTCTAGTCTCCCTCTAAGGTTGTTTAGGTTACGCAGCTCGTTAACACGTGTGCCTCCTTTGCCACATACAAAAAGTGTCAGTGTTTGAAGATTGATCAACTGTCCTAACCCTTGTGGCATACATGTCAATTTCACACAACCATTCAACTCAAGATGCCTGAGACTTTTATTGAGATTTTCTGGTAATACTTTAAGCTCAGAACATTCAGAAAGTTTTAGAGTTTGCAAGTTCTGCAGACTAGTAATGCCAGGCGGAAGATTTTGAAGTACATTGTTCTGTGACAGATCAATATATCTTAAATGCTTCATCTCTTCGATACTATTTGGGATTGCAACAATATGCAACCCACAAAGTGTCAACACGCGTAAGAACTTAAGGCCTGAAAAGGAAAGATTACATGACTGGCGTAAATAATAGCTTGAATTTATTTCTAGATGTAAATGAAATGTCCTTAACTTGTCGGAATATGGTGATGGTGGTCCGAACAGTAAAGCAGTACGAGATGACAAATAACGTGTTCTGTTTCCGATGTTTGGATTTTCTTTTTCAATCAAGACATATTCATTCCCGGCTATTAGTTGTGCTAGGTCATGCATAAGGTCGTGCATTTTACAAGTACTTACGCCACCACAATCGTCTATAGTGACATTTTGAAAGAAGGACATTGACAGCAAACTCATGAAGTACTCATGACCAACATCTTCTCCACGTCTAATATCACTTGATTGTTGAATGAACCCCTCAGCTACCCATAACTGAATGAGAGTCTTCTTTTCAAACACAAAACCTTTAGGGAACAGTGAACAATAAGCAAAGCATTTTCTTAGAAATGAGGGAAGATGATCATAACTCAATTTAAGGATTGAAAAGATTTTGTCATTGTGTTGATCTATCTTGGAAAACTCAACATCCTTAAAATATAGCCAATCACTTCTGCCCAAATTTCGAGAAAACAAAAGGCTTCCAATAGCCCTTATAGCAAGAGGGATGCCAACACATTTTTTAACAATGTCCCTTCCTATAGCTAACGATTCCAAATCCTTTTGTTCTTTTAACTCGCCGAAAGCCACTCGAGAGAACAGCTTCATAGATTTTTCCGAATCCAGACCCTCTAAGAAAAGAGGTGGATGTGTGCCCGTTATTCTTGCCACAATGTGACTACGCGTTGTAACAATTATCATGCTTCCTTTTCCTCCTTCCATGAGAAAGCTCTTCAATTTAAGCCACATTTCAGGATCCTCGTTCCACGCGTCATCTAACACAAGCAAAAACTTTTTCCCTCGAATTTTGTCTCGAAGTTGTTGTAGTACTTGCTCTATCAGACTATTCTTTTCATCCCCAATGATCTCCTGAGCTATTTTCTTTATATCAAATTCATCAGAAACATACACCCACTTTTTTAGCTCAAAATGCTTCTGAACATCATTATCATTGTAGACTAGTTGAGCAAGTGCGGTCTTACCTAACCCTCCAATCCCAACTGTAGGAATTACAGAAACATTATCCGAAGCATTGATATCAAGTAGATAACGCTTAATACACTTCTTTTCATCGTCTCTTCCAATAACTTCATTTTTACTCACGAAAGAGTAAGTCTGTCTTTGTTCCCTATATATAATCGGATTCTCCATAGGGTGGTCAGTTAGTTGCAGTGCATGCTTATTCTTCGCAATGTCATCTAGCCTCTTCTGGATTGCTTTCATTCGATGGCCTAATGTATGACGATAGGCAATTTTGTTTGGTTTTGAGAAGAAATATAGTACCTGTTTTACTTTTTTGTTTCTAGCCATCCCTTTTCCTTTCAAATCTTCGATAGAAAAATCATCTAGTAAATCATCTGCATCATAAAGTACATCTTTCAGCTCCTCCAACCAATTACTAACTTGATGATTGTTGGCCTTGGTTTCTGCATCGAGGAGTACTGATTTTATCATAGATACTGTGTTCTTCATTTTTTCGATATCCTCTTTGAGATTCCAAATGATTCCAAGCTCTTTGTAAAATGAAGAGCCCAACTTTTCCAAGACAGTAACAGCAAGGGCTTCCATCCTTTGGAAAATTGAGTTTAATACAATAATGAGTAAAACTAATATTGGAGTCACTATTAAGTTTCAAATATCATTTATCATGAAGTTCAATGGCTCTTTCTACAACAGAAAAATACAAAGTTCGGAAAGAGAGTGACAGTACCTGGTTTGAAAATCTTAATCAAGAAACAGAATCAATTGTTGTATTGTAACGTGTTGCGTTGAGAAGTGAAAAAATAAGGCAATACACAAATTGTAGTGTTGCGTTGAGAATCACTGCAGTTAGTAAAGTGAAACCATTAAAATTATGGAGCTAGCAAACATACAGATACCAATAATGTTTTCATCACAAATTTTTTTAGCAGATTATATGAAGTTAGTTCCTCAAATATCACTCTCTATCCTACTAAGTAATGAAGATTATAAGTAATCTTCTCAAGTATATAAAATTTAGTTTGGTTAAATTTTACTAAAATGTTAGGTATCGACTGGGTTTTAAAAGACAGTCTGTGGCCGCGAAAACTTCTGCGACGAAACGGTATCAGCATGTACCAATACCGATACCGTTATCACCATTTTTTATGTTAAAGAACAAATTGGTGTTAATTCACACCGCGATCAGGATCGCAACACCTATACCAACCGAAATCGCGAAAGCCTGTACGCGCGATAGTTTTTTAAAACCCTAGATCGATATCATATACTTTAAAACCACTGAAGCTAAACAAGCATCAGTATTCGAGGTCCAATTAGAGAAAACCATGGTAAAGTTTGCATGATTTGGAGGTTTAACCATCCTCTTGTTGGGAGAGGAACAAGCTTTTTCAATGAGAATTAAGTCTATGTTTGGTTCCATTTTAAAGTAGTCAAAATTGATTCTGGAAAATTGATTTTGAATCAAATTGAAGTGATCAAAATTGATTGTTCTAACTAACTTTCACTAAATTGTATTCAAACATAAATCAATATACATTCAACTCACTTTCAAGTAAAATCAATTCTTTCAAAATCATTTTTAACATAGCAGAACCAAACATGCACTAAATATAAGAGAATATTTGAGCAAATAAATTGGGATGTTGAAGAATCACTTTTATGATAATTAAACCAAAAAAGAGAATAGAATAAAGAAAATAACCTGGTTTGGAAAGATGAATAAAGAAGTGAAAAGTTGAGTAGCATGAGCAGAGAGATAAAAGTGAAATAAGTTTGCACCTAACTAATGAGCTTACTTTAGGAAATGAAAAGTCAAAAATGAAGATTATTGTCAAAGTGAGTTGTTTAAAAATGGATATTAAAATTTTTTTAAGTTAATGATCAAATTTCTTTAAAACATTATCTAATTACTTTATAAGCATTTTTAAAATTTATGTTCAAGTTAATTTTTTTTCATGGTCATATGAAATCTAAGAGTAGTTGAATAAGTTTTTCATACGGTAAAAGTGGACTTGCAATGTAAATACTCAAATATTTTAATCAATTTTTGAGTAAAAAATAGTATGTGTTAACACTTAAAGCTTAGTCATATAACTTGCAATTCGATCTGGTACGTGGTAGGAATTCAGATATGTGTACACAACTCTCAAAATATTCATAAAATGAATGTATGTAATTGTTGCGGCAGTAAAGCGGCAAGTAAAATGTAAAGTATTAATTTTATCGGGTGATATTTAGGTTATATCGTATCGTGTTCAGAGAGATCGGTTATTCTTTCGTTATTCGACAATTCAATCGTTAATGAGTTTGGGTTTAAAATGGGTTGTATGGAAAAGGTATAAACAGAAATTAAATGCAAACAAAAATATAAAAAGGATAAACAACTTGTCTGGAACTAATCCACACTACCTGTCATAGACTTAAACTTATTGTCCAGTTAAACTCGACCTACAATACTCGTCTATGTTATCATGTATCTCTCACAACCTAAGTTATTCCTAATCCAAATTGAGAATCCTACTACATCACCTCGGTAGTGATGTCTCACCTACCTTGACAACACAAAAGTCAACCGTGTCACTCGCATCGACGATGTCTCGCCCGACACAACCAACACAGAGGGGTTAATCATAGATACCCTAAGTGAATGTCAGCTCTAAATTTGTGTCTAGAGAAACTACCAGATAATCATCATAGGTAAGAATCTAAGCAGTATATATCTATCACAACTTAAATCCCTAACACAAGGTAAAAACATAAGACAACAACCAACACAGATTTGTAAAGCAAGTTTTATATAACGCCATGGGCGACAAATATACATGTGTTAGAATACACCAACACTTCTCGAGTTGACAAGACGATTGGTTAGAATCCACCTCTGATTCGACAAAATGCAAGCTTCATTTGTTGTTTTCAAGCTCTCTCTACCAAAAAAATGATCCATGATGCACTGGGGTTCAAAAATACCTAAAACATACCTTAAAAATGTGTTTTTTCGCCTAAATATGCATTTCTGCCTGTGTAGCTTCGCTTGGCGACCAAAAAGCGTCGCCTAGCGCTCGAAACGCGTTTTTTTAATACTATCGGCCGCCTCTGCGGCGCCTGGCGACCATGGGGCGATAGCCGGCAGTTATTTGAAAACACCAAAACTGTTTCGGTCATAACTTCAGAACTGTAACCCGGATTTGTACACGGTCATAAGCATTGGAAAGCTTATTCAATGACCTATCTAACCATGAAAAATATCAACCAAATAGATGATTTTTTATTCTTTTATTTTGAGCTTTATTCGTTGATGAGTTGCTCAAAATTGCGCGCTCGAATCTGTGTCTTCTACACTTTATTGTTCATGCTCCAAATACGCATCAATACCTACAAAATGAATAGAAAACTATCAAACAATACAATATTTATGCAAGAACATGATTATATGCAAAATAAATGTATTTACAAACAAAGCCGGGGTTATTTAACATATATTAACAACAAAAGAACAGATAAGTGTCACAAAACATATATACAAAATAACTACATTTTGACACTTATCAGTAATTTGTTGAAGCAAAATAGCTTATAAATAGAGGAGTGTCTTGCGGCTTCTTAAAAGAACTTACTTCCCAATGCATGTTCACGTGCTTTGCTTACTATGCGGGGCTAGTCACGTGGTTCTACTCTATGTTCTGGTTCTAGGCATAAGTTCTGCTAAGCCATGAGAGACTAGTTATTTGACAATAAATTAGTTCAAGATTTTGGTAGTCAATATCTTCAAGTTCGCTAGGTACAATGATTTTGGTGAATTTTGCAGGAGTTATTTCAAACCGATTTGTAAAGTACTTACTACGAATTGGTTCTCACTTACCAATTCGCAATTCGTTAAGATAGACTGCGAATTATGTGACTATGAATTAAACTATGAACACCATGAACGGAGAATTGAAATTCCTTGCAATATAATATCAAAAATGAAATACACAAATGTAATTTTACAATGATATACATTAATATTTATAGTAAAATGAGTTAGTTATCTTTAACAACTAACTTCTAAAACTAGTGAAAGTTAGTTTTATGGATAGTTAATTTGTTACACAAGTAACTTTATCAACAACTACTAACTCTTATGTTTAACTTCCCTCTCAAGCAAAAATAGATATCAATCATTTCTAACTTGTTGTGTGGATTGTTAAATGGTTCTATGTGCCATGAATTGGTCAATATATCTGTCACTTGATCCTTGGTTGCAATTAGAAGCAAATGTAGAGTTTCTGTCTGCACTTTGTTTTTAACAACATGACAATTAAATTCTATATGCTTTTTTGTTCTATAATGAAAAATTGGTTTGGATGCTATGTCAATAGATGATCTATTGTCATAGTGAATCACAAGTGGGGAAGAATGCTTGACGTGAAAATCCTACAAAAAGTAAATGATCCATTCTCCTTCACATGTAGCTTGAGTCAATGCTCTATATCGGTCTCAGATGAAGATCTTGATACAACTGTTTTCTTCTTAATTTTCCAGCTAATAAACGAATTCCAAAAAAATTAGCAAATTCATGTTGTTGATCTTCTAGTGTCTCGACATGCTCCCTAATCAAAATTAAAGAGATATTTTGAAATTCTGGAACTACAATAGAGACGTTAAGACCGATGTCTCAACACACAAACACAATGTCGAGTCAAATGTTATAACATCCGCTGACAGACAAAAACTTTTACCAATATAAATTATGCAGAACTTAAAAATGTAGATGGTAAAAGAACACAAAGAATTACTAACTCAGTTCGGTGCAACTCACCTACTTTGGGGCTACCAAAATATGAAGGAAATTTACTATTAGTAGTGTTAATTTTAAACCTAAACAGTCTTAGTTTACAACTTATCACTTAATCACTATTCAGTTCAACTTCTATCTTGGAACCATCTAGATGAGAATTCGCCATCTCACTACCAATCACCGTAGTGATAAAATACCTACCCTAATCTCAGTGACAGTCTATAATTCAGTTACAATCATGGTAACTCAAAATCAAACTAAAACGGAAGTTTACACTTCTAGTACAATACTCAAATTCTTGCTTAAAAGCTTTAGAGTGAGAACAATAATTTGACAAACTATCAATTAATAATCAGTCAACTCAGATGCATCAAAAGATACTTAAGGACGTAAAAAGAAAAACATAAACCCCTTGAAGAACCCTCAAAACCTAAGACTAAGACAAATGGCTTTCCCTTATTTTTTATAAAGTTCTTAATGAATTTAGGTCTAGGTAGTTTCTTTAAATACTTCTCAGTAATCCATGGGCCTTGAGTTTTCTCCCAGATATTTCTTGTTGCACACGCTGAGGGCTGCACAAATTTGTGCAAAAAAATCTCCATAATCTTGGAACAAAAATACGAGATTTACTAAATTGTCACAAGATCCAATTTTGACAACCCGTGTACAGTTGGAGATAAATCATATGTTTCAAATTTTAAATCATTGACCTGCAAAAAATCAGTGAGATGAAAGAAAAAATAATCTCACAAAATCAATATATTATGTCAGGAAATAAAACAACAAATCCTGTTGTACTAGACCAAGATGTCATAACATTTGCTTCGACATCTAGCTGAATAAACACATAACAGCAAAATTGTTATGACAGTTGATGTAGATGTTAAAACATCCTGTTCAACATTAATAGTACCATATTTTACCAAAATTTAACCAATCATAAAATCATGGAACTAACAATATCCCCCTTTGGCAAATTTTGTCGAAAACAACCAAAAACATAATATAATTGGAGAGAGAAATAAAACTACAAACAAACTGCATAAATAATATATCATTGTTATAACAGCTACACAATCAGACAGGTAGATTACTTCCCCTGTAAAAAATAATAAGATCTCCTCTTCAAGGAAACCCCCACATCAAAAAAGAGATCCAAGAGGATTCTTTAACAAACACTAGATAGGATGTTGAAATATATGTTAAGACATCCTCATCATGCACAACTGACTACATCAATAACAACAGGAGAAGCACACACACACCAAGGCAGCAACATGAAACATCATGCCCCCCTAAATAGTTGCATTCATGAAGCAACCATAAAACACACACGACATTTTACTCCCCCTTTTAGTCAAAATATTAACAAAGAGAAATAGAGTAAACGTATAAATAGAAACACAAATCAATTTAGAACCCATTGCACCTAGGCAATACAAAAAAAATGGAAGCACAAATAGCACAAGTGGAAATAAAGATTAAAACCATGCATAGCTAAAGAGAACACACAACTATAGATGGAAGTAAACAAACTACTAAGCATCAGGTGGAAGCACACAAAATTCAAGAATTACACCAAAATGTCACAAAGTGCCTTATAAAACAAACGGGTCATAAGCCCTTACAAAAAATGTTATCAAAACAGAGAAACACAAAACAAAATTTCAACTATTTAGTGGATTTCTTAATCCATCCAATGGGTGGAATTATACTCTATGCATTTTTGAAAATATCCTTTTAAGATCAGAAGAATACTTTTGGTGCGCACTATTTTCTGAAATATTTGAGTTAAAATCATAAGTATATATTCGGTTCCATACTGAAAGTATACATCCGGTTCTGGGCACGAAAATTAGCAGAAAAATAAAACTAAAGCAACAAGCAATTTAACAAGCTATTCAATTTATAAATTGAATTAAAGACCTACAATTTATAAAACGAATAAAATGCCAAAAATGTTATCCAAAATGCATTTTATAATAATGGTATTCAAAATACAAATTCGATACAATATAAAATACAAAAACTAAAGTCAAAATACAATCAACCTAAACTACTAGGTATGGCGGATGATAAGTCGGTCTGTCACCCTTAAGGCATCCCTCTGTTGTCTCCAGTATAACATGGCACCCTTAGCCTCCGCCATGATGGTCTCCAAAACTCCTCTGACATCTGATCCATCAGGAAACAACCCCCTGTCAATGTCATCCCTAGCAAGCTCCATGATAGGCGACACCTAGGCAACACATCCTGAGCATGATCCTTCCTCACTTGCTCCTCCTCCAGGGTCTCCTGATGAATCAGCCTGGATGGGTTCTCTGGAGCATCTTGTATCATATATGGATGGGACATCCTGAAGAAACATAACATGTAACCGTACGCAGAACTTTAGTCGTCTGGAGCCACGATATTCTTGGCCTTCTCTGGTACAAGATGATTCTCAAAATCATCAAACAGCTCATTCATCTCCCTCCTCTTCACTATCGGAGGAGCGCATATAGCAGGATGCCGAGGAATGGTCTGGGTGAAACCAAACTGACGCATCACCCGCTCGGGCATATAAGGAGCAGTCTTTTGAGTCTCGCAGGCCAACCAACCTATAAATAGCGAAACATCATCGAATGGTATTATCTCGCAGTGGTCGACGTAAGCACAAAAGTGAATGTCCTCATGCACTATATAACACCCCAATTCTACCCCAAGTAATTAATCAAAAAAATAAGAGTATAAAATTTTCCAACATAATCAGGATGTCACACTATTTAACTTAAACACATAAACCTGTCATTTTTTAATCAAAACAGATACATAACACTTTAAAGAGGCGGAACTAACGCAACACATAATTTTTTTAGTCTTCAAACATAAACGACTTCATTAATCACGCAGCGGATTCATAATAGTTTTTCCCATAATATATAGCATCTTTTGAATCATAAAACAACATCAACATAATAACTTCTCAATCATCGACATAAATTCAATATTAAAACAACAAAATAAGAAAAATGTTCATTTCCCCCCGGGTGCTACGTATCAGAGCAATGACACCGAACTCGAACTAAAAACGATAGCAGCTACTCCTCCTTGTTACCTGCACGTTACCAATATAAAGGCAACGACAAAACAAATGAAAGGGTGAGATATCAAACTATATAATTGAGATCATGATAAATAATATATAGTTAGAATTATACAAAATCACTATTTTTCCATCTCACAACCAATCAACAACAAACACAATTTAACCACACCACAACATCATTATGCGCTAGAGTATGCAACTTGGACAAATGCAGATGCATGTGGTACCATCAGAGTAAAACTCCCAACTTAGAAATATGTCAGTTTACCGATGCATCAACAAGGCATAAGCCTTCAACTTTCAACATTTGCCAATCCAGGCCAACATGGGTGAGAATAGCTCCAACTTAATAAAATGTGATGTATGCGAATATCATGTATGGCATACAACAACAACATACACAACAAGACAACTTAGAATAACAAACAACTTAAAACAACAAACAACTTTTAACAACAACAACTTTCAACATTGGCTTTTAAGCCTCCAACAAAATTTATCCATATTTAGGACAACAACCAACTTTATAGTTGCAATCCATTACATCCAACATAAATTCAGCAAAACAAACACGCTACGATAGCTTACTAGTGTATACGAGCCATTCCTTCAATTCCTCCAAATTCCAGTTAATCCGTTATACCGCTAACAATTATCAACATACTAATTCGAAACTATTTCTAATCAATTCCTATATCATTCCCTATTAATTACTAGCATTACTTTACTCATGAAAGCCTACTCAAAGTTTCCTAGTTCAATTGCTTAGATTGGACAGAATTCAAAATCAGAAAATGTGTCTAAAACTACACAAGACGCCCAAGAACCCACCTTCGCGCGACTTTAGTAGGATCGAGTTCGCCGCGTCAACCCGTTGGCGCCGCGAACTGAACGTAACAGATTGGGTTTTTCAGCGCTTCCAACATCTTCTTCATGACATTTCTCCAAACTTTTGGCATCCAACACACCCACAACGTAAAACGAATCAGCCTAAGGTACTAGCAATATGGGTAATCAAACAAAGACAACATTTACCAATTCATTCAACAAATTTCATGGGTTATCAAGCATAAATTTGAAATTCCAATAACAACAACAAGAAGACACAAACTAGCAAGATTATAAACCCCAAGTACCTATCATCCATCATGTTCCCAATTAGAAAGCAAGAACCTCACCCTTACCTTGTGAATCGGAGGTTGATTTTCTCAAAGATGGAGATTTTCCCTAGCCTCAAGCTTTCACTTCTACTTTTCTCTTCTTTTTCCTCGAACCCTTTCTCCTCTACTCATAAAACCAACACTATCTATTTTCCTATTCTACTTCTCTTAAAATAATAACACTATTATTATTACTCTTGTTGGGCTTACTAGACCATACCCCCTTATTACTTCGCAATATCGTTATTTGAGCCCAATATCATTTCTACACTTAATGTAAAAATAATACTTTCACTTAAATTCCATCAACTTAATTCCGATTATTTATTGGACCAACTTAATAAAATAATTCCGACTTCGACGATAAAAATTCCAATAAATAAAAATATGCAAAAATATTTAATTAAATTAATAATTAAATATCGGGGTGTTACACACTATCTGACCATGTAAACTCGAAATGATAGTGTCGCCTACTTCCCTCTGAACAGACACACGACATCTCCTCAGTATAACCCTCAGCAGGTGACCATCTAGAAATTTGGGAGAAGTGTTGTAGGATCCATCATTGAACTAACAAAATTAAACCAGTTAGTTTTAGAATCAGAGTGAACAAATTAATTAAAATAGGCCGCTAAGAGAAATAATTTATACTATCAAGAGAGACATGTTGTCGGTGATCTGCCTCGTCCTCCACTTAGTCCCCTAATCCAACTTAGTATACAAGTAAACCAAGTAGACAGTCGCCAGTTCCACCCACTGATCGCCTGAAAATCACCAAAGAACCTAAGATACATGATGTTAGTGTAGGTGGCACTGGTGTCCATAAATATCTGGGTGCCAACAAGATACAAGAGGTATGCTCTCATGGCATACCCCCTGTGAAGGGTAACCTTCTCGGGATCACCATCAGCAGTTGTAGCACGCGCAAGTTCATCTATGAAAACCTCCTCCAACCAGCTATATCTCACGTGGAAACCACATGTCTTATCAACCTCATTTAGGGCGCTATCGAAGGTAACTCCCAACCTCTCAACCACAAAAGTAATGGCCACGTCTTTCTCCAACTTCTACTGATCCAGAAACTGTCCTCTGATCAGTAGGTGAAGCTGCCACGCGACGTCATCGAGTGTGATCGTCATCTCGCTATATGGTAGATCAAACAAACACGTCTCATGGTGCCACCTCTCTACAAAAGCGTTGAAGGAGCCTGTGTTGTCTGACTCCTCTCTCTCCGCACAGAAGCATGTTGTGCAACTCGACCATGCCTCAAATGTGACGGTCTCTCAGACATATCTCCTTTAGAAGTAAGAAACTTACAGTGAAAAAAAGGAAACAAAAAAAATAGACAAAAAACCGGAAGTATAGTTTCGGTTTTGTTCTTACCCAAAATCGAAAATAAATCTTCAGTTTCTTCTGCGAAAACAAAGTTACATATCAGCCTACCCCAAAACCCCATATGTGTAAAAAAAAACATGCATTAATTGTCAAAAAAAAGTTTACAAATAGTGTTCTAATGACTCCTAATGATATAAACTACATAAAATAACACATTTAAAACCCTATTTCACTAATTTGAGTAAAAATTACATAAACTCTAAATATCTATTAAATTACTTACTTGATTGATTGAAGATGGTTGCTTGCTTGATGGTTTGCTCAAAAATTTGAATTTGAGAGAAAGTGTTGTATGGAGTGTTTGAGAGAGTTTGTGTTGGTTTTTTTAAAAAGTTTGCTATTATGGGGAGATGAAGAGGTTCTAGAGCCCTTAAGTGCGTCCAGGAACCAAAGGTTTACTTACGATTTAGAATCGGAGGTATACCTCTGATTTACACTCAATCCTTTTCAACGTGATTTATATGATATAGGATGCGAATCGAAAATATATTTCCGATCTTCCGAGACATTTTTAGAAATTGACATATGCACTAAAAGGATATAGGATGAATTAAGAAATTCACACAATTTATTATAACCACAAATATATCATATAGATGGAACACATCTAGGAGAATCAAACCATATGAATAATTCTACTTGAATATATATAATTTTTTTCTCTTCTTTATTTGTTGCTAACTTGTTTTTAATTGTCGTAATATTCAGATTTAGATCCTTCCATGCTTTGATCTTAGATATTATCAGCAACATCCACCTGGTCCAGGACTTGGATAAAAGTTGTGTCCACCTGGATAGTCATCAACATTATAAAGTAGACGCTCATCTTTGAAATTCCCTAACAAACATGGCAGCAACATGGGGTATGAATTAGCATATCATAAGTAATTTTTAAATGAAATAAATAAATAGATAATGAAATGTTAATATTTTTATTGAAACATGAAAATCGTCTCTCAAGTTTTACTAGCTATGCAAGGAAATTAGTTACATGTTTTGAGATTTAAATTAAGATTACTTACATGTTTTGTCATGAGACTCAGATAACCATAGTGGCACTCTTGCAGTTGCTGCCACTTTTATTGACAAGAGAATCAAAGAGAGCAAAATAAGTTTCAACATAACCTTCTTAAAATAAGCCATCTTAATTATAAAATATAACATGTGTGAAGTGAATAACTCCTAATATATCCTACTTTTCAACATTCCTTATCATCTAATGGGGTGAGGTTAATTTTGGCCGTAGACTCCCGTCCAATGAAAATCCACGTTTTTTATTTATTTTTATTATTATTTAAATTATTTATTTTTTAATTAAAATTAATATTATCTATTTTAAATATATCATAATAAATTATTAAAATCATTTTTTTAAAATGATTAGTATCGAAGAGTAATTCAATATTCAGAAGTTGTTGTTAATCAGAAGTTCTGATACTCTGATGTTGTTATTCAGAAGATGTTGTTCAGAAGCAGTAGAGCTTCTGAGGTTAATTAGCTAGAAGTTGTTGTTAGTCAGAAGCAGAAGCTTCTGAGGTTGCGTCCAGAAATATACTTAACTTCTGAGTTCTTTAGCGTAGCTGTTAAAATAAATACTTTGTCACATTCATAGATGATTTCAGTCAAAAACTGTGGACTTGCCTGACCAAGAAGAAAAGTGAAGTGACCAAGAAGAAAAGTTTTGAGAACTGATGGTGGTGGAGAGATATGTGTCGAAAGATTTCGATAAGTTATGTGAAAAAGAAGGGATTGTGCATGAGGTGGTGCCACCCTATACTCCACAGCAGAATGGGACTGCAGAAAGGAAGAATCAGACCATCATGAATATGGTTCAAAGTATGTTGAAAGGCGAGAATTTACCTAAAGAGTTTTGGGGTGAAGCTGTGTCGACTGCAACTTATATTTTGAACAGATGTCCAACAAAGAAGCTAGAAGGAATTACTCCAGAAGAATGTTAGTTTGGCGTGTAGCCTAGCTTGAGTCATCTGAAGGTATTTAGATTTATTGAACATAGAAATGTGGCAGATCAGTTGAGAAGAAAAATTGATGATAAGTCGAGCCAAATGATTCTAGTAGGATATCATTCAACAGGAGGTTACAAGTTGTTTGACCCTGTGAACAGGCAGATTATGATCAGTAGGGACGTGATCATAAATGAGCTGAAAGAATGGGATTAGACTCAAAATGTCAAGAAAAATTCAATGATAATTTTACTTGAAGAACCAGAAACTCAAGTCAAAAGAGAAGTTCGACAAGAGGAACCAGTAGTTATAGATATACCAAGCACAAGTAGACCTCAAAGAACAAGATGCATACCTACAAGGTTGCAAGATTGTGTGGTTACATCAGATGATGTGGTTGATAAAGAAGGTGAGCTGGTACATTATGCTTTCTATGTAGATGTCTAACCTATCAATGCATCTGAAGCATTGAAAGATTCGAAGTGGGTGAAAGCGGTGAACGAAGAAGTGAAGTCCATCGAAGACAATAATACTTGGTCACTTATCGAATTGCCTCAAGGAAAGAAGGAAATTGATGTCAAGTGGGTGTACAATGTGAAGATTAATCCTAAAGGGGAAGTAACTCGACACAAAGCAAGGCTAGTGGCGAAAGGATTTCTCTAGAAAGAAGGAATTGACTTCGATGAGGTTTTTGCACTTGTGGCTAGGATCGAAACAATCAGGTTGGTTGTCGGCTTAGCAGAAATAAACAGTTGGCACATATGTCAAATGGATGTGAAGTGTGCATTACTGAATGGACCCTTAGATGAAGAGGTTTATGTTAAACAACCAGTTGGGTTTGTGAATTATAACTAAGAGAGAAAGGTGTACAGACTTCATAAAGCCCTGTATGGATTGAAACAAGCTCCAAGAGCTTGGAACAAGAAGATTGACATTTTTCTGAGGGAGAAGGAATTTGTGAAGTGCACAACTGAACATGGAGTATATGTAAGAAGAAGCAATAGTGAACTGCTTATACTATATCTCTATGTCGATGACTTGTTGATAACAGGTAGCTGCAAGAAGGAGATCAAAGACTTCAAAGATCTCAACAAGGAATTCGAAATGTATGATTTGGGTGATATTCATATTTTCTTGGAATCGAATTCTACAAGACTAGTAGAGGTTTGATGATGCATCAAAGAAGATATACAGGAGAAATTCTCAAGAGACTTAAGAGGAAAGAATGCAATTCGACTTCGACACCTGCAGAACCAAGACTACAACTGTCGAAACACTCAGAAGAAGATGATGTTGGCCCAACCCAATATAGAAGACGTATTGGGTCCTTAAGATACCTTTGCCATACGAGGCCTAACTTAGCATAAAGTGTTGGTATGGTAAGTAGATTCATGCAGAAGCCAAAGGTATCACACCTAGCAGCAACACATAGGATATTGAGGTATTTGAAAGGTACTCTTGACTATGGCATTTTATTTCCAGCAGCTGATAAATGAAAAGAATGCAAGTTACTGGGTACATAAATTTGAGCTGGTGTAGTGATGCTGAGGATCGAAAATCCACAGCAGGATATGTGTTTATGTTAGGTGGTGCGCCAGTTGCTTGGAGTTCAAGAAAGGAACCAATTGTGACATGATCATCATGCGAAGCATAATACATAGTTGCTTCTCTTTGTGCATGTCAAGCAACGTTGATGCTGAACTTGGTCGAAGAAATCACAGGTAAAAATCATGGAGCAATTACCATGAAGATCGACAGCATGTCATCTATCAATCTTGCGAAGAACCCGATAGCTCATGGTCGAAGCAAACACATCGAAATGAGGTTCCATTATCTTTGAGAGCAGGTAGATGATGGAAAGAGGAACTTGGAACACTGCAGAACTGAGAACCATATTGCAGATATCATGACGAAGGGTGTGCAGGTTGAAGTATTTCGAAGACTAAGAGCTATAATGAATGTAGATAGCTTAGACACAATGAATTAGGTGGTGTGTTGAATATAATTCCTTTTGTCAGAAAATATTTGATTAGATTTGATTCAGTAGTGCGTGGAAACAGTTTGTTCCACACATATTTGATTTTAGATGTAGATAGATTTGATTTAAATCTAAAATAGAATATATTTGATTTGGCTTAGGTAGTAAGCTAACCTAAATCTATAAATAGAGGTAGTAACCCATATTTTTTGTAATTGAATTCATTCACAGTATTTTGCAGTTGCAAAGTGAATTATAAAGTTTTTCACAATTTGTGAGCAGAGAGAAACTCTACAGAAAATAATTCTTTCTTTTTATTTCTTTAATTGTTCATTATTATTGTGTGGTGATATCAATCTTCTTGATCAAGATTGGTAGAAATTCATCATAGATTTTGGTGGATTTCCAACACAAATAAGTATTTAGACACACTAACAAGTATCTATTATATTTTTTATTTTTTAAAATTATTTTAAAAATAATTAAAATATTAATTTTATATTTGATTTTTTGTGAGTGTGTTTAAAATTGTGCCTAAAATTATGTGTACATATAAGACTTGCTCTTCATCCACTTTGCACATATTCCTATAAAGTATAGTCAAACAAGTGAACCCCAACAATAATTGTTTGGTTTATTAAAATGTTTAATCAAAGGTAGCCATCAAGAATGCACAAAATTATTACTCTTGTCTGTCATTAAAAATCTTATAATGAACAGCAGAATATAAATTTTTCATGAAAAACATTACCTTCCTCAAAAGATGAAGGTGCTAAGTTTTAAATTTTTCATGACACCTAATCCTAAAATTTTCACAAAATATCTCATTTTTATCCTTCGGTGAAGTTGATGATAATTAATGTTTATTATTTTTTTCAAAAAAATAATTATTCTAGCTATTTTAAAAATTTAAATATTCTAATAATTTATAAGAATGTTTTTAAAATTAATAAGAATAATTTAATTAAATAAATAAATAATATTAATAATATTTAAAATTAAATATTAACTTAATTATAATTTTGATCCCTATTTTCCTTGATTCACGAAATTGATCTCCCTATTTTAAATTTAAACAAATTTTATCTTTTATTTTATATTTAAATAATTTAGATCCTCTCTTATGTTTTTACACTTAAAATTAACGATGTTTTCATTTTTTAAACGACAAATAACTTGTAAAATATGACAAATCACTGTATATAAATTTATTATTGAACTTTGTAGATAAAAATATAAATTAAAAATAAAAAAATTCATTAATTTTTTATAAAAGATAGAGTAAAACCATTTTAAAGTTAAAATAAAAAAATTAAAATTATTTAAATTTAAAATAGAAGAATTGATTTCGTGAACTAACCAAACAGAAGATCAAAATTATAATTTAGTCCAAATAAAAAAGTGTCGGTTTTCATTACACGAGGGTCTACTGTCAAAAGTAACCTTTGCCCCTTAGGACTTATCTTTCAAACTAGAGCATAGTGAAATTATTATTTCAAAAGAGGAGCAGGACACCAAACAATTAGTCTAAAAGCTAGATATTTCTTAAGAGGCATCTCTCTCTCTCAAAACTAATATAAATCCATCCCATCCATATTCACTACACGCATATTATATTTTCTAGCTTCAATTATATTTTGTAAGATGACTTATTTTAAGAAGGTTATATTGAACCTGACTTTGCTCTCTTTGATTCTCTTGTTAATAAAAGTGGCATCAACGGCAAGAGCGCCACTATGGTTATCTGAGTCTCATCACAAAACATGTAAGTAATCTTAATTTAAATCTCAAAACATGTAGCTAATTTCCTTACATAGCTAGTAAATATTGAGAGAGGATTTTCATGTATCAATAACATTTCATTATCTTTTTATTTATTTCATTTAAAAATTATTTATGATATATAGATATGCTAATTCATTCCCCATGTTGCTGCCATGTTTGTTAGGGAATTTCAAAGATGGACGTCTACTTTATAATATTGATGACTATCCACGTACACACAACTATATTATTAGTCCTCCTCCTCATCGATGTTGCTGATAATATCTAAAACCAGAGCATGGAAGGATCTAAATCTGAATATTACAACAATTAAAAACAAGTTTGAACCGAATAAAAGAGAGAGAGAGTTAGATATATTCAAGTAGAACTATTCATATAATTTGATTCTCCTAGCTATGTTCAATCAATATGTTATATATTTTTGGTTATAATAAATAGTTGGAATTTTGTATGAATGTTATTGAGTATATTAATCTACACTATAATGAATAAGATCTAGACTTAAATATATTTATTGTCCTATTATTTTTTATGTTTATAGATTTTTTAGTTCTTAATTTTAAAATTCAACATTTTTTCCATCACCTTTTGACATCACTAAACTTTTGCACATATAGCATTAATGATTATAATGAAAAAATATTTTCAATGAATTCGTTGTGGTGAGTGTTGTAGGATTTTTCCGTAAACAAGTATTTTTTAATTATCGATTCCACAGGAATTGGTGCATGTTATAGTCTTTCAATAGAAAAGTATGTTTTAAGATGATGTAACCAAAGGGTTTGTTATCTACTCTACTAGAACCATGAGTTTCCAAACAACAACTAAATTAATTCTTTCAAAGAGAGTTATAGTTTGGATTAGAGAGAGTTTGAGATTGTTTTCAAATTAAGAAGACATGTCAAGATTAGTTTCATTGATCTAGCTTCATACATATTCATTTAATCAAGTGATGAACATAGTAGATGATTTCTACAAATACATATCCTCTCAATCTTGTAGATTTCCCACCAAGATTGTGAATGTTACAATGTTAATCCTTGCATGATTCCTCACTACAACTATTAACATAATAATCATTAAGTTCAATATTTTGTAAACACTAACACACAAATCTATTCCTAGCATTTGTTTATTAGAGGATAAATATCCTAGGTCACTTTGAAGTATTCTTTTCCAAGCAAAACTCAAAGCATAGAGATGAAGAACAAAGGTATTCAACTATATTAATCATCAACCATGTTCATACATAAATGGATTAAAAGAAATACATACTATATAGATCAACTACCTCTAATCTTGACACAAAAAGAGCTTAGCCACTCATTTCCATGGTTGCTTGCTCTCAA
Source organism: Vicia sativa (assembly GCA_021764765.1). NCBI lineage: Eukaryota > Viridiplantae > Streptophyta > Magnoliopsida > Fabales > Fabaceae > Vicia > Vicia sativa. The sequence goes on along the minus strand of CM038796.1, from coordinate 256,425,255 downwards.
GATTGTTGGTAGTGATGATGAAAATCAAAGAAAATCAAGAAGGAAAAGCTATGGTGTGTTTTCCACTTGCCTAGATTTTTACAAAGATGAAAAGATAATGATGGTGTGTGTTTCTTGCTTCCTTTACAAGCCAAAAAGGTCTGGTGAAGTGATGGGTTGGTGGCTCAAAAGGTGAAAGCATGGGCTGTCCTTTTTAATTGAGAACGGCGGTAAGTCGTTGGCACTCATGTTCATTGAGCGCGATGTAGCATGCTTTCATCACCCAAAATTATCTTCAAAAGAATCATCCCTAAAGCTCTTCAAGTGGCCTTGAATCCAAGCTTGGGAGAATGAGTTAATAAATCTCTACAATTAAGAGTAAAAATAAGTTAAATAATATATATTAAACAAAAACTAAATAAAAACCTAATTAAAACAAAATACTAGAATAAATATACAAATTAAATAAAAAGACATTGTTAAGGACCACAAAATAATGTACAAAATAACTACAAATTGGTCTTAACAACTCTCCTTAACTTTTCTTTGTTTGTCCCCAAACAAAAGTCAATAATCTTACAAAGCTAGAAAGAACAAAATGCAAGCATGCAAACTCACACAAGAGTAATGGTTCAAACTCGACATACCAGGCAAAAACACACATCAACCGCTTCTTCGAAACACAACATGGCCATGAATTAAGTTCTAAACACAATATATCAAAACACATAACAAAATAAAGAATATGTTCACACTTGAATCACCTAATCATTTCTTCAAAGTTCATGAAGAACAAAATGCATATTCACAAAGGACTAAACACTCTCACTAATAATTATGCCCATCCAGAATAATTCATGCATTCATCGAAACAAGTTGAATGATAAAATTGGAAACAAAGATCTCTAAGGACTTTCAAGGTTGTAACTGGGCTTAGGTTAGAAACAAGGGATATTTAAGTACAAAGCCATTGAAACGAATCGGGTAAAAGAATATGAAGAGCATTTCACAACTAATTCCCATCTTATTATTTACAACCTCTTTTCTTCCCACACAATGATCCCTTTTTTTTTCTTTTGTTTTCTTTTCATAACAAATTTCTTTCTTCTTTTTGCAATTTTCAATTTTCTTTACTTTTCTTTCTTAGGATCATTGTGCCATCAATTCTAGATTCTTTTTGATCCACCTCCCCAACTTTATTCATATCAATCCCCCAATCTTTTAACAATGGATAACGGAATTAAATTGATGCTAGCCCCTAGATCGATCAATCCATTACCTTTGAATGTATCTCCAATGGCCACCGGCAACGTTACACTCCCCGGATCGAATTCTTTCACTGGAAGAGCTTGCTTGAGTATGGAACTACAATTAGCATCAAGCACTATTGTCTTCTTATCCTTGTCCCTCTTCTTCCTTGTGAGCATCTCCTTCATAAATTTCACATATTTCGGCATTTGCTCCAATGCTTCGGAAAATGGAATGTTTATGTGAAGTTGTTTAAAAACATCCATAAATCGAGCATATTGTCTTGCCTTCTCCTTCTTCGACGGCGCATGAGGGTAAGGTACATTTTGAATGGGAGCCGCGCTTTCTTCTTTACTTCCCTTTTTATTCTTCCTTTCCTTCTTCTCTTTCTTTTTACTTCCTTTACCTTGTTCCTTCCCCTTTTCAACTAAGTTTGCTTCCTTTTCGACTAAAGCTCCCTCAACAAATAATCTCTTATTTTCAACTACATCTTTCGATTCATCTTCTTTTACAATGTCATCGTTTTGTTCAACTACAACTTCAGCCCTTTTTTGAACTACTTCATCATTTTCAACTAAACCATCTTCCACATCAACATCATTAATTTTTTTAGAGGGAAGGTGAGGATAAGGTAATTTTCTCCATGGATAAGTGACTTCCTTCTCTTTTCCCTTTTTCATTTTCTTCTTTTTCTCCTCGACATTCTCCTTTTCAACTACATCGTTTTCTTTTTCATTTTCAACTAACACCTCCGATTCATCCTCCTCAACTTCTTCATCGCTTTCACAATCCGTCATCTCATTTTGATTTATAGTGAAAATTGTTTTGCAATACTCCTTCGGGTTTGTTTGAGTGGTGGGGGAGAATGAGGTCGAAGCCTTTTGTTCGGATAGTTGCTTAGTTAGTTGTCCCACTTGAGTCTCCAAGTTCTTGATGGACGCCTCCGTGCTCTTTTGATTAGCCATGGAGGCTTGCATAAATTGAGCTAGAGTGTCTTGGATGTTGGAAGATCTCACTTGACTTGGAGGTTGGTTTTGTTGTTGACTTTGATTTTGTTATGGACTTTGATTTTGTTGTTGTGTTTCATATGGATTTTGCCTTCCTTGGTTATTGTTATCTTGCCTCCACCCTCCTTGATAACCTTGGTTACCCCTTTGTTGGTAACCTTGGTTTTGATTTTGATAAGGGTAGGGAGCTCGTTGTTGGTACCCTTGGTTGGCCATATAATTCGCCTCCTCATTCTCCGGCTGACAAAATCCGGTTTTATGATCTCCTTTTCACAATTCACAACAAGCTATTTGGTGAGCTTGCTTGTTTGATGCTCCTTGTAACTCCATGATTTGTTGAGGGAGTCTAGCCATTTGTTTTGTCAACTCTTCAACTTGTTTCGCAAACAATTTGTTTTGCGTCACAAGTGCTTCGTGACTCGAACCAATTTCTAGAACCCCCATTTTCACTTGTACACCTCCTTGATCATGTTGAGTTTGGTGATCATTCATGCCCATCTTCTCAATTATTTGGATTGCTTCATATGGTGTTTTTGCCATCAAAGAACCTCCCGCCGTGGCATCCAACAACAATTTGTGTTGCGGTTGGAGACCATTTCGGAAGATATTAATTTGGGTGAGCTCGTCAAATCCATGGCTCGGACACTTCCTTAACATAGACTTATATCTTTCTCACGCCCGATTCAAAGGTTCGTTTACTCCTTGCGAAAATACCGAGATAGCCGTCTTAGCCTCCATGAAACGTGATTGAGGGAAAAAGCGTTCAAGAAACTTTTCCTCCAAAACATTCCAATTAGTCATTGTCTCTTGCAATTGATCAAGATACCAATCTTTTGCCTTCCCCACTAGTGAATGAGGGAAAAGCCTTTGGAAGTATTGTTCTTCTTGGTCTTCCGGAGCATCCGCCGCTCCCGCGATCTCATAAAACTTGGTAAGGTGAGTGTAAGGGTCTTCATGGTCTTGGCCATGAAAGGGACTTGCATAGAGAAGTTGAAGCAAACCCGTTTTCATTTCCGCGACCCTAGCATTTGCTTGTCGGGCAAATTGAGCATTATGGCGAGGGCTATTGACACACGGCCCCCGCCGTGGTGGTGGAGGTGGTGGTTGATTCTCCGTCATAGTGGTGACTTCTCCAAACACGGGCGGTGTTGAAGAAGTAGATGCTTCTCCTCTTTCTCCTCTTTCTTGCCTTTGTCGAGCTAGTCTTTTTCATCTTTTAGCACTACTATTAAGTCTTCTAGCCGTCCTTTCAATTTCGGGATCGAAAAGGAGTTGGTCGACCAGAATACTTCCCCGCCTAAACTAATTCCTGAAAAATTCTAGCCACACAAGAGAAACAAAGAGAGATTAGTAGAAAAAGTCTTAAAACACACAACTATTGCTATACTAACAACATCAAACGCCAATCCCCGGCAACGGCGCCATTTTGTTGTAGGATTTTTCCGTAAACAAGTATTTTTTAATTATCGATTCCACAGGGATTGGTGCATGTTATAGTCTTTCAATAGAAAAGTATGTTTTAAGATGATGTAACCAAAGGGTTTGTTATCTACTCTACTAGAACCATGAGTTTCCAAACAACAACTAAATTAATTCTTTCAAAGAGAGTTATAGTTTGGATTAGAGAGAGTTTGAGATTGTTTTCAAATTAAGAAGACATGTCAAGATTAGTTTCATTGATCTAGCTTCATACATATTCATTTAATCAAGTGATGAACATAGTAGATGATTTCTACAAATACATATCCTCTCAATCTTGTAGATTTCCCACCAAGATTGTGAATGTTACAATGTTAATCCTTGCATGATTCCTCACTACAACTATTAACATAATAATCATTAAGTTCAATATTTTGTAAACACTAACACACAAATCTATTCCTAGCATTTGTTTATTAGAGGATAAATATCCTAGGTCACTTTGAAGTATTCTTTTTCAAGAAAAACTCAAAGCATAGAGATGAAGAACAAAGATATTCAACTATATTAATCATCAACCATGTTCATACACAAATGGATTAAAAGAAATACATACTATATAGATCAACTACCTCTAATCTTGACACAAAAAGAGCTTAGCCACTCATTTCCATGGTTGCTTGCTCTCAAGATTGTTGGTAGTGATGATGAAAATCAAAGAAAATCAAGAAGGAAAAGCTATGGTGTGTTTTTCCACTTGCCCTAGATTTTTTTACAAAGATGAAAAGATAATGATGGTGTGTGTTTCTTGCTTCCTTTACAAGCCAAAAAGGTCTGGTGAAGTGATGGGTTGGTGGCTCAAAAGGTGAAAGCATGGGCTGTCCTTTTTTCGATTTCAGATCACCGAGCGTGGTAAGTCGCCCACGTTAGCATAGAGCGACCGTAGTATGCTTTCATCACCCAAAATTATCTTCAAAAGAATCATCCCTAAAGCTCTTCAAGTGGCCTTGAATCCAAGCTTGGGAGAATGAGTTAATAAATCTCTACAATTAAGAGTAAAAATAAGTTAAATAATATATATTAAACAAAAACTAAATAAAAACCTAATTAAAACAAAATACTAGAATAAATATACAAATTAAATAAAAAGACATTGAATAAATACCTAATTAAGGACCGCAAAATAATGTACAAAATAACTACAAATTGGTCCTTAACAGTGAGTAGATAATTTATTAATAATATTTTTTAAATAATTAATAATTAAAAATTTTAAATAAATATTTTTTTATATTAATTAGTTACAGGGTTAATAAATATTTTGCTCTTTTGTCATATGGGCAAAATTTGAAAGATCTTCTCAAAGTTTTATTTTTAATTTCATTATGACGTGACAATGTTTATTAATTATTAATTATTAATTGTTTTTATGTGAATGGCCAAGTTAATTTTTCAATTTTTCATGCTATTTTATACTTTTTATTATTTTTGACTTTAGATATTAAAAGATGAAAAAACATAAAATTTGATTAGATTTGAACCCAAAATCTCTCCATTGCACATGCAGTGCCTATTGACCAAGTCTTATTGTACTTATATTCTTTAATTGAAGAGAGGGTTAAATGTCCGAAAAAAATAAACTATAAATAAATAACTTTGGGAATAAATACTAAAAATATTATCATCAGCTCGAAGAATATGTTCAAAATTCTCCGAACAATCCATGAACAAACTAAGAATATCCTTCAAGGCGAAACTGTAGTTGGCCAATGTGTCAGTCAGCTACTTTGCTTCCTTGTATACATGCGCGATTTCCACCTCCCAGTCTTGATCCCACATACTGATGATCTTTAACACAAAATTATTCCTATTACGATGAGTATTCCGCTTCCCTTTACATCTAACACCACTACCATTGAATCTACACAAATTTCAACCTTATCAAACTTTAGATTCCTAGCACGTTGTAAACCTTCATATAAACCTCAAATCTCAACAAGGTATGCATCCCCACGCCCAATCATTTTGGAGAAAATATTAATTTATTCTCCCACATCCCCTCGAATCACACCACCATAACCAATGATGCTATGTTTACAAACTTCATCTATGTTAATGCAGATCCATCCACTCTTAGGTGGCTTAAATTTTACCTACATATTTTACATCGGGCCAACAAGACAACCGATGTAAAATATTGTGTTTATTTTTTTTTATTTTAAAAATTATACTATTTTTCACATCAGACTTACAAAGCCACCTATGTGGTAGTGTATTTTTTCACATCAGGTTGTGACCCGATGTAAAATGTCTTTGATTTTTTTTACATCGCTTGACTTTACACCGGACACAGGCTCGATGAAAAAGTGCTTTTTATTTGATGTAAAAAGTCATTCCTGCACTAGTGATGATACCTTCTGACACGCCATAATACTCTAACATCTTCCTCATGACTTTCTCGACGTGGTTAATTATCCTCATGAATCCGTCATCATATTTCTCTTTATTTCTCCACATCCACATCATATGGTATGTTGTCGCCCAAAATCTATCTCAAGTGGCCAACCATGACTTCTCCTGCTTCCAACATTCATGTTAATCAAATTTGATAAACTACTAGTAAAAAATGACGTCTCTTGGAAATTAAGACACTACAAAATAAATTGAATTTTGCCACGTGAAAGCCACGCTGCAACTAGCATAATTATGTCACAAACAGTTTTTTGCCACGTGAGTAAACACGTCGCTGGAGAGCGCGTGGCAATGTTGTTGCAGCGTGGAAAACATGTCACAACATTGCCACGTGAAAATCACGCCGCAATATACTTTATGGGTCAAACGCAGTTATTGCAGAGCAGGCTTTATAATGTCATTTAATTAAATGTTGCGGCGTGTTTTTCATGTCACTAAGTTGTGACGTGGAAAACACGCCGCAACCTTTTTGTTTTATAATTTTTTTTCTATTTTAAATGTAGCAGTTGTTATTTAATAATTTATATATTTTTTCTGATTTAATAATTATGATTAAAAATTATAATTTAATTATTAAATTCAATATTATAAATTAAATTATAAAAAATAAAACTAAATGTATTCAAAAAATATAAATTAATATATTTAATATAATAAAATTAATAAACTAAAATTTATATTTAATATGTAAAATATGATTATAAATTTATATTAATACAGAAATAAAAAAGTAAATAAATAATAAAAATAAAACTAAGTAGAAGGATCAATCGAGTCGTCGGAGAAAACTCGTTAAAGAAGTCATCATTATTTTGGGGGTTATTATTTTGACCACCACTGTTGGGATTTCCACCGAATGATTGCATAAATTGTCGCATTTGTTCCTCCATACCAGCCTGCCTCTTCGCCATTGCCTCCATTTCTCTACTATGTTCACCCCTCATTGCATACATTTGGGCCTTCATTGCCGCCTCCATTTGGGCCTTCAATGCGGCCTCACGTTCTTCGGACTCGCGTCTAGCCAATTGTCTGACCGTTTCTAACTGATCCGGTGTCAAATTTGTTTGACGTGACCCTCCTTCACCATCCGCAGCTCTCTGATACAGAGTTCTATCCCCACTCCTCAAGGTGCCCGCCAAATTTCCACCCCCAAAAAAGCATCCGTTAGGCCCCTTTCCCCCAACAACTTGACTCCAAATACATAAATCCACATCTGGATGAACCGGTCTTCCCGGAGGAGGAGTATACAGAGGATTATGGGTCAGAAATTCTACAAGTAAGGCCTGATAATCCTCCTATATATACATACAATAAATAAATCAAGTTAAATATATAAGTAAAATTAATGAAATGAAATAAAAAAATAATAATAAAAAAAAAACATTTAGCCACGTGATTGTAACGCCACAACTTATCAGTTGCCACATAATTTTCTCGCCACAACATCTCACTTGCCACGTGAAAATCACGTCACAAAATTTTTAAAAAAATATATATATATATAAACAGAAATTTACTTACCAGGGCCTTTTTTGTATGCTCGTCAAAAAATTCCCCCGATTTCTTTGTTCGGGTTTCGGTAACCAGCTCAGTCATCAATGGTTTCCTCCCTAAACGTTTCGCCTAAATAAAAAAATTAACGTAAATTAATTATCAATATATGTTATAAAACAAAATATGACTTGAAATAGTGGTAATAATTACCATACGACGAGCATGCGCAGCAGTACTAATGCTTCCAACAGCATTAAGGCAACCCCCTTTTTCTGATGCCCTCATCTTCTTGGCAGTTTCAGATTTAGCCTTAAATTCATCCGATTCCCAATACTTAAGAAGTTCTTCAAAAACTTCTTTGCCTATCCATTTGGGACGGATGCCCAAAATTTGCCAATTTTCTCTAACACGTTGTAGCATGTCAGAAAGTCGTCGTGAAGTCCTGCCAAAATAATATTTTTTCACTTTGTTATGGTTCAGAGGATCTCAAACACATTTTGCCTGCAATGTTGAATGACATTAAAATAAATAGTTAGATAAATTATAATAATACTCAAAAGGTCATTTAAATAAAAATAACATAAGAAATAAATTAATTATACGAAATTGCTTGAACCATTCGTCTCTTAAACTTCTAAAACTCTTCAAAAATTTGTATAATTTGAATTATATAATTTATAACTTATCCGACTCGCCCGAAACTAAAACAACAATAATTGAATTATCATAATTAAGTATATAAAGTTATATTAAAATGGAAATGTGTACTTATAAATAAAATCAATAAATAAGAAACTTACGAGTTCCCTTCGGCCAAATCAAAATCTCCCATCATCCCTCAAGATCTCTCTCATCTATCGATCACACCGTCCACACCAAGATCGTCACCGGTGACTGCATGATCATCGGATGTACATGTGTGGGATGGGTGCGGCGATCTGTGGGTCTAGAAGAGGTGGATCCTCCGATCTGGACGGATATGGGCACCGTGTAGGAAGTGGTCTTGGATCCTCAAGCCGCATGAATGGGGCATCTGTAGGAAGTGGGGTGTTGGATCCTCTAGGTCTGCATAAATGGGGCATCTGTAGGAAGTGGGGTTTGGATCCTCCAGTGCATGAATGAGGGTATCGTGGGAAATGGAAAATCTGGAAGGATGAAGGCACTGTGTCACTGGAATGGTAAACCGTGTGGACTAACAAAGGATGGGGCCCCAGATGGACTGATAAAAGACGGACTCCCAGATGAGAACTGTAGAGGAGTCTGAGAGGATAGTAATGGCGTAAATGGCATAGTACTGTCCATGGATATATGATGAACCTGACTCTGCGGGGGAGGACACGTGGTAGAGTGAGGTGACTGGCATACTACTACCCTTGGACGCCTGGGATTCCTACCACTATCACTAGGACCCTTACCCTTATTATCCTTGGATGACATTTTTACCTATTTATAGAAAATACAAGTTAACATATAATATATTTGAAAAGCGCAATTCTCATGAATACATATTCATTAACTCATTCAATAGATGGTTCGTTAAGTAAAATTACAAGACACAATTCTAATTAATACATATTCATTAACTCATTCAATAGATGGTTCGTTAAGTAAAATTACAAGATGAGTATAGGTTGACTATTCTAAATCGTCAAGCTCGTCATCCATATCATCCTCGTCATCTGATGTGATATTGTCCTCGGATCTAGAATCTTCATGATCTTCATGATCCTCATCAACTTGATCCACCTCAACCATTGTATCAGACAAACTTGTAGTGTGTTCATCTGGAATCACATCATTAACTTCAACTTCATCAACTTGGTAAGCAACATCTTTCACTAGATCGTCAGTTTCAATATGACCCAATGGTTTTGTTTTTATTACAACACAACACCCTCATTTACGTGGCACAAATGAAGGATAAGGAACATAATAAACTTGCCTAACAATATTTGACATTATGAAAGGGTCGTACTCTTTGTACCTCCGGTCCATTTGAATCTCAACAGTACCATATGTCTTATCTATTTTTGTGCCTCTAGTTGGATCATACCATTCACAATAAAACAAGACAACTTTATTTTCCGAGTCTAAGTAATTGTATACTAACTCGTAGATATGTTTAACAAAACCATAGATGTCATCTTCCCCGCCATCTGTAACTCCTTTCACAAAAACACCACTGTTTATGGTCTTTTTCCCTTCACTCCATTCATGAGTGTGAAATTTATATCCGTTCACGAAGTATGTGTGCCATGTATTCACGCTTTGACGAGGGCCATTAGACAAGTTTTTCAAATGGAGTATTTCTGGAGTCGGTGCAACAACTCTATACAATTTCTCCTTGAACCATGGTGGAAATTGGGCATGAATGACACCGGATGTTGATTGTATACCAGTACTATCAAAATAGGCGTTGTTAAATTCCCTGAAAAGAAACACACTATAAGTTTCAAGGTAATCAATTTAATATTCACACTGTAAAGAAAATTAAAAAGTTGGATTATACTTACTCAAGATATGGTTTAACTTCAATGCAGTTGATCAAGACATGAACATGTGCAAATTGCATTTCTTGTTGGGTCAACCAATGCTCACCCTTCTTTCCAGATGGACGACCTGGAACCCCGAAGACTGATAAGGTGTACTGACTTCTTTCGACAACATTTACAGGATTCCTTATGACTCTTGGAGTTAACATCAAGTGCTTGAAATAGTGATCGCAAAATGTGAAGTTTCTCGATGCAAGTAATGTGCACATATTGATCCTTCAAGTCTAGCTTTATTTTTCACTGATCGCTTTGAATCACCCATGAACCTTTCAAACGGATACATCCACCTATATTGAACAGGCCCCCCTAGATAAGCCTCATATGCAAGATGCACAGGTAGATGTTCCATGGAATCAAAAAACCCAGGCGGAAATACTTGTTCCAACTTACAGAGTATGACTGGAATATTTTGGTCCAACTTAATGATGTCATCCACTCTTAAAGATGATGCACAAATATCTCTAAAAAATTGACTAATTTCAGTGAGTGGATTAAGCACATGTTTGGGTAGAGAACCCAATGATTGGTAGCAATTGCTCCATAAAGACATGGCAATCATGACTTTTCATACCATGCAACTTCCCAGTGTTAGCATCGGCACATCTTGCTAAATTTGAAGAATACCCGTTAGGCATTCTCAAACATTTTAACCATCCACAAACCGCTTTAGCTTCTTCGGGGGTCAGACTGAAACAAGTTTTGGGTTTAAAAAATTTTCCATTTGGTTGAGGCTTCAATTCCAACTCTTTACGATTACACCAAATTTCCATGTCTTGTCTAGCCTTCACATTATCTTTTGTTCTGTCTTTAACATCCATCACGGTGTTAAATACGTTATCAAAAAAATTCTTCTCAATATGCATAACATATTATGGCGCAACAAATTATCTTTCCAATACGGGAGGTCCCAAAATATACTTCTTTTTGTCCAATTATGTGTGACCCCATATCCTTCAATTCTACATGCTTTTCCAGTATTTGTAAACTTTGGAAGTTCACAAACTTGGTTCCATATAGCAACCGGTGACAATCGAGGCGGAGGCAGATCTGTTACCCGTTCGCCCTTTTTGAAATTTGTCTTGTTTTTTCTAAAGGGATGATTTGATGGTAGGAACCTACGGTGACAGTCAAACCACGAGCTTTTCCCCCATTTATCCAATGTAAACGCTTTAGTGAATTCCATGCAATGCGGACAACCCATTCTACCATGCGTACCCCAACCAGACAACATGCCATATGCTGGAAAGTCGTTAATGGTCCACATCAAGACAACTCGCATAGAAAAGTTTTGTTTACGGGATATATCATAAGTCCATTCTCCATTATTCCACAACCTCTTCAAATCATCAATTAAAGGTTGTAAGTACACATCAATTCCGGTTTTTGGACTCGACGGTCCTGGAATGACGCACGTCAAAAACATGTATGGTTTCGTCATGCACATCTCAGGAGGGAGATTGTAAGGGGTTACAATAACTGGCCAACAAGAATACTCACTTCCAGATGCTTGGACATATGGAGCAAAATCATCAGAGCATAATTCAAGCCTGACATTTCTAGGTTCAGCAGCAAAATCAGGATGGACCTCATCAAAGTGCTTCCATGCATGGCCGTCAGATGGGTGTCGCATATTGCCTGAGCTTGTTTTATTTGTATGATGCCATGTCATTTGACTTGCACTGTGCATTGAAGAAAACATTCTTTTTAACCTTGGTATTATCGGAAGATAAAACATGGACTTTACTGCTACACGTTTTTGCTTACTGTTAATGGCTCTACTGCGAACTTTATATCTTGGACTCTGACAAAACTTACATTCCTCCAACGATCCATCTTGAGTATCAAACTCATTGTCATAAAACAACATGCAACCATTAATGCAACAATCAATCTTTCTTACTGTTAAACCCAACTTCGACACCAACTTCTTTGCATCATACAAACTCGCCGGCAAGTTGTCCTTTGTTGCAGTTGAGTCCAACATCATTTTTGCGAAGTGCTCCAAACACTGATCAGAACATTCCAATTTGACTTGGCGGCCAATAATTTCACACACATTGATAGCTTTGAGTCTGACGACCCATCAAACAACGGCGTATTCATCTCATTCAACAACTGATAAAATCTATGTGCTTCCTCATTCGGCAACTCTTCCTCGTCAAAATCTTCGGGTTGATCATAGGTCACGTTAACACAAAAAGCATCCTCAACCATGTCACCTATCAGATTAAAGTTTTCCTGAAATTCCATAGGCGGTTGCATAGGCAGTCGACTACTTGAAACATCTGTGTTGCTAGTCTCTGGTACAATATTACTCGGCAGTGTTTCACCATTATACGTCCAAACCCAATAATTTTCAATGAAACCTTTTCTATGCAAATGACGTGTTATTTCCTCTGGGTCACTAATTATATATCTACATCCACATTTAAGACAAGGACACCTAACTCCTCCTTCACTTCGACAACGTTCCTGAGCAAACGCCCACGTGATAAAACCATTAACTCCGTCTATAAAATTGGGTTTAAGCGCGTCTTCCTGGATATAGTCTATCGTACATCCAACTACGATAATACCTATAATATTCCATTTACTGCAAATTTATATAATCAAAATCTTTTTAATTAGAAATATTAAATAATCAACTTACTAATAATCCTAAACATATTGTTCTTGTTCTTATTACTACTAAAAATATACTATGTATACTATTAAACATAAACATATTCTTTTATTTTAAGTATTTTTAATATATAAATTTTTTATTATATACTATTAAATATACTATTAATATAGTCTATTAAATTCATTATTAAATTTATTAACATTCTATATGCTATTTAAATATTTTTATTAACATATAATACAATTTTATTATAATTTGTTTAAAAATATAATATTATATTTGTTTTAAAAAATATATTAACATCAAATATATAATGTTTTTTCCATATTATACTATTTTTGATTATATTATACTATTTTTATATATACATAATTATAATAGACTTTTAACATAATAAGATTAAATATATATATTTTTAATTATAATACATATTAAAACAGTTTTCAAAATATAAATTTTTTATTATATATTATTAAATATACTATTAATATAGTCTATTAAATTCATAATTAAATTTATTAACATTCTATATGCTATTTAAATATTTTTTATTAACATATAATACAATTTTATTATAATTGTTTTAAAAATATAATATTATATTTGTTTTAAAAAATATATTAACATCAAATATATAATGTTTTTTACTATATTATACTATTTTTGATTACATATTAACATATTATACTATTTTTTATATATACATAATTATAATAGACTTTTAACATAATAAGATTAAATATATATATTTTTAATTATAATACATATTAAAACAGTTTTCAAAATATATTAAAACTGTTTTTATTAATTATAATACATATTAAAATGTTTTTATTAAATATATACATATTAAAATAGTTTTTAAATATATTTTATTCAATACAAAAATTAAATTTTTTACATATATTTTTATTAATACTATATCCAGTTTTTTTAGTATACAGTTTTTTTATTAATATTTATACTACTAATTAATAACATTCATCTCTAAAATAATATCTCTCATTTAATATAATACCCCTCCTAAAATCCTAATAAATTCAGAAATTATACCAAATATAAAAAATAAAAAAATAGCAACAAATATCTCTATTCTTCAAACTCCTTCAACCTTCTAGTCCAATATATCTTCTTGTCCAACCTTCTATTCAAATCAAACAAAAATTAAAATATATTACAACCAAATAATACAAAAAATAAAACCATATCAACAAAATAGAAACAAAATTAAATTATATTTACCTAAATAGAGGAGATGTTGTAATAGAGATAGAGAGAATTTGATGAACAGGTGTGGGTTAATAGAGGAAGAATGGAGGAAGAAGAAAGGAAAGGGAAACCAGAAGAAGAAAGGAAAGGGAAACCAGAAGAAGAAATGAAGGAAAGGGGTTCTGGTTTGTGAAACGTGATTTTTAATTAAACTTATAAACATAGCAACGACGTGAAATTCACGCCGCAACGTTGTCACGTGTATTTCACGCTGCAACAATCCCAACGGATATAATCTCTCTCTACACGTGCCAGCACATCCTGACTATGAAAGGGCGAAATAAATGCTTAAATGTTGCGACGTGAATACCACGTCACAACATACTTTTTCCAAATTTCAAATTTCCCACCATCTGAACGTTAGACAAATTTATTTATTTTATATTAAATTTTTGGTAGCGACATGGCTTCCACGCCGCAACGTTTTTTACTTTCTCTGACCAACCTGACTGCCATCAGCCTTATTCTATTAATTAATAAACTATGTTGCCACGTGATTATCACGTCGCAACTGGCTTTTTTTAGCCACATGATAATCACGTGGCAAAAACACGTGGCTGGATACCATTTTTCTTGTAGTGAGACTACACTAGCCAAAATTGATTATCCAACTTACAATTGCGCAACACATGAAGCAGTGTTTCCAGGAAACCATTACCATACTCACAAATATTCATACTGATCCCTATTTGATGCTTTCTAACATTGGTAAGCAATATATCATGCTTGAGTAGCCAAACAAACACCCTAACACGCTCCGGGACTTTAATCTGCCAAATTTTCTTCCAGGACTTATCCTTTTCATTCATAGAAAAATTGCACAGCGCAAAATACATTTATGCTATAAAGAACCGACCTAGATCATTTTCCGAACACACCTTTTCATCAGCTTCATAACTCTCATTTGGTGGCAGTATGGCTCAAATTTTACCTAAGATGTACGCAGGAATCCAAGCCTCGCGAAGGCTCCAATTCCACTATCCTTTATAAGTTGTGTTCACCAACTTTGCATGCATGTAATTATCTAGTATATCCATATCAGAGTCCACTAAACATAGACATGCTTCTATCCATGCATCACGACTCAAGTCAACTCATGCATTCTGTGAGTCGAATCACAATTTGTATATGAGTCAAATCACAAGTCTTTATTCAACTTCTGGCAAGTTTGAGTCGAATCATGAACAAACCACGACTCGAGTCATTGCTTATGTGAGTGAAATCCTGCTTTATTCTTGACTCGAATAAAAAAAAGGGTTTCTCTTTAGCATCAAGAATCTAGGATTTCTTAAATTTTTCTAGGTTTAATCAAAAGCCAACAAGAATGTACAAAATCATTACTCTGGTCTGTTATTGAAAATCTAGCAATTGAGCTGTATAATATAGATTTTTGCATAAAGATTTATCTTCATTGGAAGATGAGAGTGTTAGTTTTAAATCTTTTATGACACCTTTTATCCATAAAATATTCACAAAATATCTCAATTTTTATATCTTCAAGTATAGATGATGATAGCTAATGTTAAATATTTAAAAAAAATATTTATTCTAATTATTGGTGCACAAGAATCAAAGATGATTGGAATAATGGGAGAATAAAAGAGAATGACGGCTACACAAAAGGAGAAAGAAATAAGTATTGTTGTTATAAATGACATATGCTACTAGTCTATTTATACAATGATAAAACTGTCACATAGGCCCTAATAAAGGTAAACTTAGTAACTAAGCAAATAGTACAAACTAGGAAATACTAAAGTACCCATAAAACTAAAATTAACAGCTACGCTAAAGAACCCAAACTTTAAACATACTTTTGGACGCAACCTCGGAAGCTTCTACGTCTGACTAACAAAAACTTCTAGATAATCAACCTCAAAAACTCTACTGCTTACGAACAACAACATCTTTTGAATAAAAACATCAGAGCATCAGAACTTCTGATTAACAACAACTTATGAATATTGAATTACTCTTCAATATTATCCCTTAATTCATATTCAGCTAGCCAAAATCTACAACACCAATTCCATTCCTCAAACGGATAAGGTGTTCAGTCTTGACATCCTTCATCAGAACTTATGCTAGTTTCTTCTGGTTGCTGCAGTGTGTAACTTCTAATACTACATTCAGAAATGCAGATTTCTCCTTGAAAACTGATCTAGCGCTGGTGTTTTTCTTCTCCCTTAGAAGATCAGCTAACTTCCAAGTCTTGTTTCCTTCAGAAGCCTCAAGTTCTTCTTTCATGGCCTTCAACCACACTTTCTTCTTGAGAAATTCTCTAATACTCATTTGTTCAGAATATCCTTCCGATTCTAACACCGTATCTCCTTCTGGACTTTATTCAGAAGTTTTAATTCCACCAGAAGTTCCACCTTTGTTAACTTCTAGACCTTGTCTAGAACCATCACCTTCAAAAGTTCCTCCTTTAGAATCATGACCATCATAAGAGACTGGACTGCCTTTTGAAGCTCCTCCTTCAGATGATCCATCTTTAGAGTCATGATTACCACCAAAAGCATGATCATCTCCAGAAGCTTGTCCACCAGAACCTACGTCTTCTGAGTTTTCCCTTCCAAAAACATGATCGCCACCAGATTTTAGATCATCATCAAAATCTGGATCAGAATCAGATTCTCTATCTGACTCATCTTTAGAGTCACCAGAAGATTCATCATCTTCTAACTCTAACCATTCTTCAGAACTTTCAAGTTCTGAATCTTCTTTAGAAGTTTCAACTTCTGACTCTTTTTCAGAAGTTTCAACTTCCGACTCTTCTTCAGAAGTTTCAACTTTTGACTCTTCTTCAGAAGTTTCAACTTCTGACTCTTCAATGTCATTTTCTGACACTGATTCATAAAGAAACACTCCTTCTAAATTAGAATATTCATATTCATCTTCATCCCCTTCATAATCAGAAAATGACAACCTCACAGGTTCTTCGTCAGATTCATAAGCCATCAATAGCACAAGTTCATCATTTGAATCTCCTCTGGCTATTTTTGCTTCTTCTTTGTCTGACCAACAATCTCTAACAAATTGGCCAAACTTTTTACAACAGTAACATTGAACTATTCTCTTGTCTTACTTCTCCTTTCCCTTCTGATGTTTCTCATCAGAATAGAAGACTTCTGACTTGTGCGACCTACCATGTTTTTCAGCTTATGGTCTTTCTTGACGAAAGAAGACTTCAGAGCCTGCACAACTTCCCTCTTAGAAGTTCTTTCAGTCAGACGCAACTCATGTGCTTCTAGACTACTTTGCAGCTCTTCTATTCTCATGGTTTCCAGATCTTTATAATGTTCTATTGCTACAACAATGTAATCAAATTGAGGAGTAAGTGACCTCAATACCTTCTCAATGATTACTTGTTCAGAAAAAGTTTCTCCACAAGCCTTCATCTTATTAGTGACCAGAATCACTCTAGAGATATACTCTAAAACCTCCTCACTGTTCTTCATGTTGAGATTCTCATATTGCTTTCTCAAGGATTGAAGCTTCACCTTCTTCACTGATGCGAACCACCGTAACATCTGAGTAGTATGTCCCACTCCTCCTTTGACGTCATTGAATCAACATTTTTCTCAAACACATTCACATCCACACACTGATGGATGAAGAACAACGCCTTCTGATCTTTCTTCCTCTTGTTTCTTTGCGCATACCTCTTTTCTTCCGTCGCATCTTCTACAACCGGAATATACCCATCAGTAACAAGCTCAAGAACATCTTGAGCTCCAAATAACACGCACATCTAAATCATCCATCTATTCCAGTTCTTGCCATCAAAAATTGGAAGTTTGGTACTCATATTGCCATTTTTGTTCATCTTCTATCTTGTACAGTACACTCAGATCTTCACTCACACAGTGTTTCTCAACCCACAAAATCAAAAAATGTGATTTTGTTACAATTTTGTTAAAAGATTCAACATGAACCCAGAAACAAAATCAATCACACAACACAAACTCACGTTCACTCGTATTTCCCTGTGTTTCTAACCAGAGATCTAGATACCAATTTGTTGGTGCACAAGAATCAAAGATGATTGGAATAATGGGAGAATAAAAGATAATAACAGCTAAACAAAAGGGGGAAAGAAATAAGGATTGTTGTTATAAATGACATCTACTACTAGTCTATTTATACAAGGATAAAATTGCCACATAGGCCCTAATAAAGGTAAACTTAGTAACTAACCAAACAGTACAAACTAGGAAATATTAAAGTACCCTTAAAACTAAACGAATCCACATGGATTGTCCCACATACATCAGAGTATATGACTTCAAGAACAACCTTCGACTTGCTTCCTGCATCCTTGTTGAAGCTATTCTTGTGTTGCATCGCTTGCACACATTATTCAAACACTTTATTTGGAACGTCAATTTCTGGCAATCCTGAAACCATATTATTCCTCTTTAAATCTCTGATGTCTCTGAAGTTGAGATGGCCTAGTCGATAATACCATATCCGTTCATATCTGCTTGCTGTAGTCAAAAGGCATTTGTGCTCCATCAGAATGAGTTTGATCTTGAAGGTTCTATTTTGGGACATAGGGGCCTTCAAGATTAATCTTCCATTCACGTCGACGACTCTCATCATCTTGTCTTCGATAATCATCTTGTAATTATTTTTGACCAACTTCCCTATGCTAAGCAAGTTTCTCTTCATGTCTGGAATGTATAACACATTCGAAATTACTGACCTTTTGCCATCTTTCCTCCTGATCATTACATCTCCAATACCTTCAGCTGCTAGAGTATTATCATTTGCAAATTTCACCATGTTCTTCATCCAGGGCCTTAGATTAATAAACCAATTTTTCTTTCCAGACATACGTGATGAGCATCCTGAACCCAAGTACCATTGGTCCTTGAATTTTTCTTCATCTCTTGTTGTGACCATCAACATCATCTCTTCTTCTTCATACTTAGCGATCTTTGCATCACTTTCTTGACTCATTCGCTTCTCTAGACAATCACTAAAATAATGACCATATTTCTGACAATTGTAACATTAAATGTGACTCTTGTCAGGCTTTTGACCACCACTTCTTCCTCTATTTGCAACACCACCTCTTTGGTTGCCTTAGTATGGTCTTCTCTGATTCGACACGTTTCCTTCGTTTTGGTTCCCTCTGCCAGTCGAATTCTTGTAGCCACCTCTACCTTTGTGGAACTACTTTCCTTTGTCTTTCTTGTCTTTTGTTGATTGAGCCTGCAAAGCCACATTACTATTTGTCTTGCCCACGGCTCTTTCATTCATCCTTTTGTTCATGAGATTCAAGCGTCCCTTGAAGCTCTTCCTTTGTCAATTTCGATAAATTTTTCCCTTCTTCGATAGCCACCACCACGTGGTCGAACTTGGGAGCCAAATATCTCAAAATCTTTGAAACAACAGCTCTTGTTGTTAATGGTTCTCCACATATCTTTATTTGATTCACTAGTTTTGTAACTCTAGTGAAGAAATCAGATATACTTTCAATGTCTTCCATCTGAAGCAATTCATACGTTCTCTTGTGAGTTTGTAACCTCACCTCTTTCACCTTTTTTGCGCCTCCAAAATATTTCTCAAGAATATCCCAAGCTTCTTTTGTAGATTTTGTATCACTGACCTTTTCAAAGTTGTCTGGACTCAAACATTGATGAATTATAAAGAGAGCTTTATAACTCTTCTTCTCCGATTCTACGTGTTCTTTCTTTTCTTCTTCTGAAGCATCTTCTTCAAGCTCTTCTACTTCATCCTTTACAAGATCCCAAAGACCTTGACAGCGGAATAAAACCTTTATCTACTTGCACCGATTCTCATAGTTATCTACTTTCAGAATTGGTAGACTGTTGGATAGTTTGCATTCCAATAACTCACCTCCATCGTGAATTCTTCTTCCACAGCAGGATATGTGTTTATGTTAGGTGGTGCGCCAGTTGCTTGGAGTTCAAGAAAGGAACCAGTTGTGGCATGATCATCATGCGAAGCATAATACATAGTTGCTTCTCTTTGTGCATGTCAAGCAACTTTGATGCTGAACTTGGTCGAAGAAATCACATGTAAAAATCATAGAGCAATTACCATGAAGATCGACAGCATGTCATCTATCAATCTTGCGAAGAACCCGATAGCTCATGGTCGAAGCAAGCACATCGAAATGAGGTTCCATTATCTTCGAGAGCAGGTAGATGATGGGAAGAGGAACTTGGAACACTGCAGAACTGAGAACCATATTACAGATATCATGACGAAGGGTGTGCAGGTTGAAGTATTTCGAAGACTAAGAGCTATAATGAATGTATATAGCTTAGACACAATGAATTAGGTGGTGTGTTGAATATAATTCTTTGTGTCAGAAAATATTTGATTAGATTTGATTTAGGAGTGTGTGGAAATAGTTTGTTCCACACATATTTGATTTTAGATTTAGATATATTTGATTTAAATCTAAAATAGAATATATTTGATTTGGCTTAGGTAGCAAGCTAACTTAAATCTATAAATAGAGGGAGTAACCCATATTTTTTGTAATTGAATTCATTCACAGTATTTTGCAGTTGCAAAGTGAATTATAAAGTTTTTCATAATTTGTGAGCAGAGAGAAACTCTGCAGAAAATAATTCTTCCTTTTTCTTTCTTTAATTGTTCATTATTATTGTATGGTGATATCAATCTTGTTGATCAAGATTGATAGAAATTCATCATAAATTTTGGTGGATTTCCAACACAAATAAGTATTTAGACACACTAACAAATATCTATTATATTTTTTATTTTCTAAAATTATTTTAAAAATAATTAAAATATTAATTTTATATTTATTTTTTGTGAGTGTGTTTAAAATTGTGCCTAAAATTATGTGTACATATAAGACTTGCTCTTCATCCACTTTGCACATATTCCTATAAAGTATAGTCAAACAAGTGAAACCCCAACAATAATTGTTTGGTTTATTAAAATGTTTAATCAAAGGTAGCCATCAAGAATGCACAAAATTATTACTCTTGTCTGTCATTAAAAATCTTATAATGAACAGCAGAATATAAATTTTTTGATGAAAAACATTTCCTTCCTCAAAAGATGAAGGTGCTAGTTTTAAATTTTTCATGACACCTTCTAATACTAAAATTTTCACAAAATATCTCATTTTTATCCTTCGGTGAAGTTGATGATAATTAATGTTTATTATTTTTTTGAAAAAAATAATTATTCTAGCTATTTTAAAAAATTAAATGTTCTAATAATTTATAAGAATGTATTTAAAATTAATAAGAATAATTTAATTAAATAAATAAATAATATTAATAATATTTAAAATTAAATATTAGCTTAATTATAATTTTGATCCCTATTTTCCTTGATTCACGAAATTGATCTCCCTATTTTAAATTTAAACAAATTTTATCTTTTATTTTATATTTAAATAGTTTAGATCCTCTCTTATGTTTTTACACTTAAAATTAATAATGTTTTTATTTTTTAAATGACAAATAATTTGTAAAATATGACAAATCACCGTATATAAATTTACTATTGAACTTTGTAGATAAAAATAAAAGTTAAAAATATAAAAAAATTTATTAATTTTTTATAAAAGATAGATTAAAACTATTTAAAGTTAAAATAAAAAAATCAAAATTATTTAAATTTAAAATAGAAGAATTGATTTCGTGAATCAACCAAATAGAAAATCAAAATTATAATTTAGTACAAATAAAAAAGTGTCGATTTTCATTACACGAGGGTCTACTGTCAAAACTCAAAAGTAACCTTCGCCCCTTAGGACTTATCTTTCAAACTAGAGCATATTGAAATTATTATTTCAAAAGAGGAGCAGGACACCAAACAATTAGTCTCAAAGCTAGATATTCCTTAAGAGACATCTCTCTCTCTCTCAAAACTAATATAAATCCATCCCATCCATATTCACTTCACACATATTATATTTTCTAGCTTCAATTATATTTTGTAAGATGACTTATTTTAAGAAGGTTATATTGAACCTGACTTTGCTCTCTTTGATTCTCTTGTTAATAAAAGTGGCATCAACGGCAAGAGCGCCACTATGGTTATCTGAGTCTCATCACAAAACATGTAAGTATAGCTAGTAAATATTGAGAGAGGATTTTCATGTATCAATAACATTTCATTATCTTTTTATTTATTTCATTTAAAAATTATCTATGATATATAGATATGCTAATTCATTCCCCATGTTGCTGCCATGTTTGTTAGGGAATTTCAAAGATGGACGTCTACTTTATAATGTTGATGACTATCCAGGTGGACACAACTATATTATTGATCCTCCTCCTGATCGATGTTGCTGATAATATCTAAAACCAAAGCATGGAAGGATCTAAATCTGAATATTACAACAATTAAAAACAAGTTTGAACCGAATAAGAGAGAGAGAGAGAAAATTAGATATATTTAAGTAGAACTATTCATATAATTTAATTCTCCTAGCTATGTTCAATCAATATGTTATATATTTTTGGTTATAATAAATAGTTGGAATTTTGTATGTGTTATTAAGTATATTAATCTACACTATTATGAATAAGATCTAGACTTAAATATATTTATTGTCCTATTATTTTTTTTGTTTTTAGATTTTTTAGTTCTTAATTTTAAAATTCAACATTTTTTCGATCACTTTTTGACATCACTTCACTTTTGCACATGTAGCATTGATGATTATAATGAAAAATATTTTCAATGAATTCGTAGTGTTGAGTAGATAATTTATTAATAATGTTTTTTAAATAATTAAAAATTTTAATTAAGCATTTCGTTATATTAATTAGTTAGAGGGTTAGTAAGTATTTTGCTCGTTTGTCATATGGGCAAAATTTGAAAGATCTTTTCAAAATTTTATTTTTAATTTTATTATGACGTGACAATTTTTATTAATTATTAATTTTTTTTATGTGAATGGCCAAGTTAATTTTTCATTTTTTCATACTATTTTATACTTTTTATTATTTTTTACTTTAGATATTAAAAGATAAAAAAAATATTAAATTTGATCAGATTTGAACCCAAAATCTCTCCATTGTACATGCAGTGCCTATTGACTAAGTCTTATTGTACTTATCTTTTTTAATTGAAGAGAGGGTTAAATGTCCGAATAAAATAAACTACAAATAAACAACTCTAAATATATTATCATCAGCTCGAAGAATATGCTCAAAATTCTCCGAACAATCCACGAACAAACTATAAATATCCTTCAAGGAAAGATTGTAGTTGGCCAATGTGTCAGCCAGCTAATTTGCTTCCTTGTGTACATGCGCGATTTTCACCTCTCAGTCTTGATCCCACATACTGATGATCTTTAACACCAAATTATTCCTATTACGATGAGTATCCCGCTTCCCTTTACATCTAACACCACTACCATTGAATCTACACAAATTTCAACCTTATCAAACTTTAGATTCCTAGCACGTTGTAAACCTTCATATAAACCTCAAATCTCAACAAGGTATGCATCCCCACGCCCAATCATTTTGGAGAAAACACTAATTTATTCTCCCACATCCCCTCGAATCACACCACCATAGCCAATGATGCTAATTTTACAGACTCCATCTATGTTAATGCAGATCCATCCACTCTTAGGTGGCTTAAATTTTACCTACATATTTTACATCGGGCCAACAAGACAACTGATGTAAAATATTGTGTTTATTTTTTTTTATATAAAAATTATACTATTTTTCACATCAGACTTACAAAGCCACCTATGTGGTAGTGTGTTTTTTCACATCGGGTTGTGACCCGATGTAAAATGTCTTTGATTTTTTTTACATCGCTTGGCTTTACATCAGACACAGGCTTGATGAAAAAAGTGCTTTTTATTTGATGTAAAAAGTCATTCCTGCACTAGTGATGATACCTTCTGACACGCCATAATACTCTAACATCTTCCTCATGACTTTCTCGACGTGGTTAATTATCCTCACGAATCCGTCATCATATTTCTCTTTATTTCTCCACATCCACATCATATGATATGTTGTCGCCCAAAATCTATCTCAAGTGGCCAACCATGACTCCTCCTGCTTCCAACATTCATGTTAATCAAATTTGATAAACTATTAGTAAAAAGTGACATCTCTTGGAAATTAAGACTACACTAGCCCAAAACTGATTATCCAACTTACAATTGCGCAACACATGAAGCATTGTTTCCAGGAAACCATTACCATGCTCACATATATTCATACTGATCCCCATTCGATGCTTTCTAACATTGGTAAGCAATATATCATGCTTGAGTAGCCAAACAAACACCCTAACACGCTCCGGGACTTTAATCTGCCAAATTTGCTTCCAGGACTTATCCTCTTCATTCATAGAAAAATTGCACAGCGCAAAATACATTTATGCTATAAAGAACCGACCTAGATCATTTTTCGAACACACCTTTTCATCAGCTCCATAACTCTCATTTGGTGGCAGTATGGCTCAAATTTTAACTAAGATGTACGCAGGAAACCAAGCCTCGTGAAGGCTCCAATTTCACTGTCCTTCATAAGTTGCGTTCGCCAACTTTGCATGCATGCAATTATCTAGTATATCCAAATCAGAGTCCACTAAACGTAGACATGCTTCTATCCATGCATCATGGCTCAAGTCAACTCATGCGTTCTGTGAGTCGAATCACAATTTGTATATGAGTTAAATCACAAGTCTTTATTCAACTTCTGCCAAGTTTAAGTCAAATCATGAACAAACCACGACTCGTGTCATTGCTTATGTGAGTGAAATCCTTCTTTATTCTTGACTCAAATCAGAAAAAGGGTTTCTCTTTAGCATCAAGAATCTAGGATTTCTTAAATATTTCTAGGCTTTAATCAAAAGCCAACAAGAATGTTCAAAATCATTACTCTGGTCTGTTATTACAAATCTAGTACTTGAGCAGTATCATATAGATTTTTGCATAAAGATTTATCTTCATTGGAAGACGAGAGTGTTAGTTTTAAATCTTTTATGACACCTTTTAACCATAAAATGTTCACAAAATATCTCAATTTTTTTATCTTCAAGTATAGATGATGATAGCTAATGTTAAATATTTAAAAAAAATATTTATTCTAATTATTGGTGCACAAGAATCAAAGGTGATTGGAATAATGGGAGAATAAAAGAGAATGACGACTACACAAAAGGAGAAAGAAATAAGGATTGTTGTTATAAATGACATATGCTACTAGTCTATTTATACAATGATAAAATAGCCACATAGGCCCTAATAAAGGTAAACTTAGTAACTAAGCAAACAGTACAAACTAGGAAATACTAAAGTACCCTCAAAACTAAACTTAACAGCTACGCTAAAGAACCCAAAATTTAAGCATACTTTTGGACGCAACCTCAGAAGCTTCTACTTCTGACTAACAACAACTTCTAGCTAATCAACCGCAAAAGCTCTACTGCTTATGAACAACAACATCTTCTGAATAACAACATCAGAGCATCAGAACTTCTGATTAACAACAACTTATGAATATTGAATTACTCTTCAATACCATCCCTTAATTCATATTCAACTAGCCAAAATCTACAACATCAATTCCATTCCTCAAATGGATAAGGTGTTCAGTGTTGACATCCTTCATCAGAATTTATGCTAGTTTCTTCTGGTTGCTACAGTGTGCAACTTCCAATACTCCATTCAGAAATGCAGATTTCTCCTTGAAAACCGATCTGGGGCTGGTGTTTTTCTTCTCCCTTAGAATCTCAGTTAACTTTCAAGTCTTGTTTCCTTAAGAAGCCTCAAGTTCTTCTTTCATGACCTTCAACCACACTTTCTTCTTGAGAAATTCTCTAATACTCATTTGTTCAGAATATCCTTCCGATTCTGGAACCGTATCTCCTTTTGGACTTTATTCAAAAGTTTTACTTCCACCAGAAGTTCCACCTTTGTTAACTTCTAGACCTTGTCTAGAACCATCACCTTCAAAAGTTCCTCCTTCAGAATCATGACCATCATAAGAGACTGGACTTCCTTTTGAAGCTCCTCCTTCAGAAGATCCACCTTTAGAGTCATGATTACCACCAAAATCAAGATCATCTCCAGAAGCTTGTCCTCCAGAACCTACTTCTTCCGATTTTTCCCTTCCAGAAACATGATCGCCACTAGATTTTGGATCATCATCAAAATATGGATCAGAATTAGATTCACTATCTGACTCATCTTTAGAGTCACCAGAAGATTCATCATCTTCTGACTCTAACTATTCTTCAGAACCTTCATGTTCTGACTCTTCTTCAGAAGTTTCAACTTCTATCTCTTTTTCAGAAGTCTCAACTTCTGACTCTTCTTCAAAAGTTTTAACTTCTGACTCTTCAATATCATTTTCTAACTCTGATTCATAAAGAAACACTCCTTCTAAATCAGAATGTTTAGAGTCATCTTCATCCCCTTCAGAATCAGAAAATGACAACCTCACAGGTTCTTCGTCAGATTCATAAGCCATCAATAGCATAGGTTCATCATCTGAATCTCCTCTAGATATTTTTGCTTCTTCTTTGTTTGACCAACAATCTCTAGAAAAGTGGCCAAACTGTTTACAACAGTAACATTGAACCATTCTCTTTTCATAGTTCTCCTTTCCCTTCTGATGTTTCTCATCAGAATAGAAGACTTCTGACTTCTGCGACCTACCATGTTTTTTAAGCTTATGGTCTTTCTTGACAAAAGAAGACTTCAGAGCCTGCACAACTTCCCTCTTAGAAGTTCTTTCAGTCAGACGCACCTCATGTGCTTCTAGACTACTTTGCAGCTCTTCTATTCTCATGGGTTCCAGATCTTTATAATGTTTTCTTGCTACAACAATGTAATCAAATTGAGGAGTAAGTGACCTCAATACCTTCTCTATGATTACTTGTTCATAAAAAGTTTCTCCACAAGCCTTCATCTCATTAGTGACCAGAATCACTCTAGAGATATACTCTAAAACCTCCTCACTGTTCTTCATGTTGAGATTCTCATATTGCTTTCTCAAGGATTGAAGCTTCACCTTCTTCACTGATGCGTCACCATCGTAACATCGAAGTAGTGTGTCTCACTCCTCCTTTGACGTCATTGAATCAGTAATTTTCTCAAACACGTTCACATCCACACAATGATGGATGAATAACAACGCCTTCTGATCTTTCTTCCACTTGTATCTTTGCGCATCTCTCTTTTCTTCCGTCGCATCTTCTGCAACCGGAATATACCCATCAGTAACAAGCTCAAGAACATCTTGAGCTCTAAATAACACGCACATCTAAATCATCCACCTGTTCCAGTTCTTGCCATCAAAAATAGGAAGTTTGGTACTCATATTTCCGTTTTCGTTCATCTTCTATCTTGTACAGTACACTCTGATCTTCACTCACACAGTGTTTCATAACCCACAAAATCAGAAAATATGATTCTGTTACAATTTTGTTCAAAGATTCAACGTGAACCCAAAAATAAAATCAATCACACAACACAAACTCACGTTCACTCGTGTTTCCATGTGTTTCTAACCAGAGATCTAGATACCAATTTGTTGGTGCACAAGAATCAAAGGTGATTGGAATAATGGGAGAATAAAAGAGAATAACGGCTAAACAAAAGGGGGAATGAAATAAGGATTGTTGTTATAAATGACATCTACTACTAGTCTATTTATACAAGGATAAAATTGCCACATAGGCCCTAATAAAGGTAAACTTAGTAACTAACCAAATAGTACAAACTAGGAAATACTAAAGTACCCTTTAAACTAAACGAATTCACATGGATTGGCCCACATACATCAGAGTATATGACTTCGAGAACAACCTTCGACTTGCTTCCTGCATCCTTGCTGAAGCTATTCTTGTGTTGCGTCGCTTGCTGTTCACAGTGATTTCTGGTGAAACAACCGCTAGTCTTCCAAACTATTGAATAAGCATGATGACTGTTATGTTATTCAATCCCTCTGGTAACTCGCAGGATCGACTAGATTGATCCTAGGGGGTGTTGGCCGTTTTATGCGAACTTAAGATAATTGATCATATTAGAAACTTATCTTTAGAATGTCTGATTTGTGTTTAATTGCGTTTCGATTGTGATTTTTAATATCTCAATGATAAGATCCAATAAACAGAGTAAGACTAATTCGAACAGGTAAGAACATCAATAAAGTAAAATGCAAGAAAGTGTATAAACGCAAGAAAGTTTAAAATAAACTGCTAAAGCGCAAAAAGCTTTCAAAATAACTGCTTGAAACGTAAAAGACAAGAAACAAACGTATGTATAAAGATTTTCTGGAAAGTAACAACTCTTAATGTAAAAGCTTGGAAAAGTAAAGAACTTCAACAATGTAAAAAAGATATTTTAAATGCAGAGAAAGTTAAATGACTTTGAAATGTAAAGAGATTAAAAGACATTGATGAAAAGCAGATTTAAAACTGGAAATGTAAAGATACATTGCTGAATAATAAAGCTTTGGTGCAAATCATACGTACATCATTCATGCATTCGTTTCCCTAGCCATGTGGTATTTTGAATGTAACTGAATTTTAGTACAATAGATATGACACACGAAATCCTAACATTAAGACTTCTATTTATACTATTTCGACCATAACGGTCTAACTTATAAGATTTTGACACGTTTAGAACATGCAGAACACCATGCTTCTCTTGCTTCCACGTCTTCGAACCGTTTTCCAACGCGCGTTCTAACTCCCAATTATCCCGCTCGCATTTTGAATTTCAAATGTACCACTCACTTCGATTTCGAACCCACTCCTTCAGATATAATTCACTGCGAGATCGAAGCCTATTTTACTCATGTCATCATTTCTTTCATTCGAAATCCCGTTCTGTCCATTCGAAGAGCTAAACCATTTATTCCAAACGTATAATCCTCATTGTGTCTTCCACGAACACTTTATCACCATCTCATTTCGAGCTCCATGGCTCTACTTCGAATCATAGGTATCAAAATCTTCAGCTAACAAAATGCCCCTTTAAAATATGTATTTCGAATCTCTTTCTGAGAAATACTTATTTTAAATATATCCTCAAGATTTTGATGTGACTTTGAGTGATTATGACACTGTACAGAATTTCCATCACGTCAATCATGACGGCTCTTGGGTTTCCGAACCACTTTCACACAGTAAACAAGGTATGGTGCGCTTTTAAAGATAATGATTATATTTAATCATGTTTATTACTAATGTTAGTCCCACGCCACCTCACCAAGTATCCAACCCACGTCTCCCACGTATCTTGTAATTAGTTGATGAGTGCTTCAACTTCTTCACTATAAAACCAAGCAAACTCAGTCCTTTTCACTTTTTACACTCTGAATCTTTTTCCTCTCTTTCTGTTAAAAAACCCTAATCTTTTTAACAAAAAACAAACTCCAACAATGTCTTCATCAACATCCCAAGCGAAAAAGATTTCAAAAAAGAAGAACAAGAACACCGGAGCAGTTCTGGAAAGCAAGGTTGGCATTCATCACAATCAATCCGTATTGATACCCCAAAGCATATCTAAAGAGCAAGAACTCCTGTATTCCTCTCAGGTATTAATCCCAACCAACGTTTCTGGGAAAAGATTTGCCCTAATGGGTCCCCTCACTGTTTTTGAGATCCTTAAAGATGTACGAACTATATTCCTCAGATGTTATGATTTCAAACCCCATCAATAAAATGGAAACCCCTAAGTTAGGGACTGACACTGTCAATGAACCATTTGTTTCAAAAGATACAGAAACTCCTGAGATTCCCCCAAAGGACCCTTTCGTTTTGGACTATGTTAAAAACAACTTTAAGCCATTTCGATCCTGCCCTACTGCTGATGTAGCGTATCAGAACTGGTTTACTAAAGTAGAAGTTAAAAAGTCTCAACAGTGGGAAGTACTAGGTATCTATAACCTTTTGAAACTATCCAAACCAGGCTTCACTTATAGTCACCCTTTACTATTTGCATCCTTGTATTTCTGGGATAGCACTTATAATACCTTCCATCTCCCTGGGGGAATGATTACACCCACTCTTTTTGACATCACTGCCATTACCGGATTATCACCAATAGGGGAGACATATATTCCTGACGCTGAGGAACATTCCAGCATTATTGATTTCGATATTAAGCTAGCCAGTTTCTCCAAGTTCATCAGTCATTACCACGCAGAAGGTGATAGTGTCTCTGATGTTGAGCACATTGCATTCCTTACTCTCTGGCTATCAAGATACGTTTTCTGCAGCAGATCACTTCAAGTGGCCAGTAGGTTCATTCCTCTAGCAAGAGATTTGCATGAGAATAGGAGGATTAATTTAAGCGAACTCCTTCTAGTGGACCTTTACGAAAGCTTAAGGTCAGCTGTTTCGAGCTTAAAATCCCATACCTCCAAAAATATCTTGCTGGCTGGTCCTTTCTGGTTACTTCAATTATGGCTTAATGCCATGTTCGAATCTTCGCTATCTACTGCAGACACTATCAATGAGCAAGATCCAGAGATTGCTGATCGAAACGTTGAAGGGATGAGGTTGAGAAAGCTGACTCCGAGTGACGACAAGGCTGATTTCCAAGTCTCATTCTCACAATATATTATGCTTCTTTCTAAACGGCATAAATTTGAAGAGACTATGGCGCCTTTTGCTTCGAGGACTCATGGACCATCCTGGTTCACTATGTCCCTTTCGGAGGCTGCTAAATGCAAAGAGATCCAGGACATCTGGAGAGCCTTTTTGTTACCAAGACTGATCTCTTCAAGGATTACTCCGACCAAAAATCAGATCCTCTTGTTTGCCTACCAACCTAACTTCGTTTCGAGACAGTTTGGTTTGTGTCAGTTAATACCTGAACCTCTTTTCCAGTCCCAAAGCGCCATCACTTCTGGTCGAACCTTTAAAGCCAGGGATGCCAAACTTCAACAAGAACGATTTAGATTTCGCAATTCGATTTAATACCTTCGAACCTACTCACTTTTCTTCGAAGGGTTTTTTAGATTGGTGG
Organism: Vicia sativa; assembly: GCA_021764765.1. Lineage (NCBI taxonomy): Eukaryota > Viridiplantae > Streptophyta > Magnoliopsida > Fabales > Fabaceae > Vicia > Vicia sativa. The sequence goes on along the minus strand of CM038796.1, from coordinate 256,394,193 downwards.
ACGAAGTTTTATCAGTCTCATATGTTTGACACTCTTACCATTCAAGCTAAACTGACTGCTGCGTTCGATGTGCAGGTACATAAAAAGAAAGGTATGTTGACTCACGCTCAGGAGATTAAAGCTTTTCAGACTTACTTCGAAACCACTTATGATCCAACGCGACTGCAGACCACTGTGTATCGAGCGGCTCAAACCTTGAAGGAAAAATTTAAAGAAAAAATTTCTAAGTTCAAACTTCCTTCAGGTTTGTCACCTGAGGATAGGTATAGGTTGGCACTCGAAATGCATCCACCTAAATTTCCTAAACTACCTACCTCAGAATTGGCTCTGGCTTGGTTTCCTCCATATCCTTGGTGGTTAATTTGTAGCGAAATGCTCAAATATAAATCCCATAAGAAACCAAAGCCATCTGAGACTGTGACATGGGCTCGATGTTGGCTTCATAATTTCCCAGGACATCTTCGCTATGACCTTTCTGCCATATCGATTCTTTCGAAAGAGGGCACAAGTGCGAATGTTTGGGAAATCCCAAATATTTCTTACTTTCTTTGTTTTAACCTCTCATTTTAATTGCTTTGATTTCCAGCCCTCAGGATCAAAACTGTTGCATCGAAGACCAAAGGAGGAAGTAGTTCTCAGCAGACCAACGAAACAAATGATAACGTGCCTGAAGTGCCTCCAAACATTACTCCTGCCGCTACAACAACAAACATTGATGTACCAATTCCAACAACTGTTCACACCACAACACAGAAAACAACTGCTCCAATCACAACAACTACAACAACTGCTCCAACTACAAAGGTAAACAGTTTATCCTGGTATTTCGACCTAGGTTTGATTAATATAAATTGACATCTTACTTTTGTTTCGTATCATTTCAGACGAATCAACTCCCACCAACTACTCCAAAGAAGAGAAAAACCAACACCATTGGGAGGACTCTCAAAACTGGGGAAAGCTCTCCAACAGCTTTAAAAAAGAAGCAAAAGAAAAACGCAACAAAGGACAGTAACGTCTCTGGACTCGATTCCAGAGATGCAGCTCCCTCACACCAATCCAAAATTCCACCTTCGACCTCCAACGTAATGTTGGAACATATAGACAGTAACATATCTACTGATAATCCACAGGTAATTTTACTTCGAATTTTGTTTGGAATCATTACTCGTACCTTAGTTATAAGTTCCTAACTTTTCTTTACATGCGCAGGATGTTTCCGCTCCGATCCCAACTACTTCGACTCCACCTCCACCAGCAGCTACTCCGATCCACTCTTCTCCCCATGGAGATTCAAATAATCCAGTACAGAACAGAGGTTCCTCTAACATGGCTATCCCAACTGGAACTTCTGATCGAGCCGACGATCAAGGTACTTCGCCTCCTCTCAAGGAGACTAACGAAGCCATGCCTGAAGCTGCTACAGAGGTGCCTGCAGAGGTTCCTCCTCCAGAATCCCCTTCAAAAGTTCCTCAAGAGGGTGAGCCAATAACTCAGACTGAAGAGGAAAAAGCCACCGCCTCTCAAGAGAGCGAAGGTTCTAGTGAGGGAGGATCTGAGAATGAAGAAAAAGAAGACGCTCAAGAGGCTTCGAGCGAAAGAACGGGGTCTGAAGCTAGTGGTGACCAGAATGATGACATCGAAGTGGTGGACTTAACTGATGATGAAGAAGACACTGAAGGTGCCAAAAATGACGACGATTATCTTCGCACCAATGAACCAATGGACTTCGAAATGGATGTTACTCCATTACGCATGGAACTTCCTGGGTCTTCTCAGCCCCAAACAGCTGAAGAGGAGTTAGCCAACCTGAAAAGAAATGACCCTATTGGGTATATGAAGGCTAAATTGGCTCAAAAAGATACTCCTCTTTCTAAGGCTGGCGCTGATTCGACTTCGAATGTAGCATCTTGTGATGATAGGGTGATAATCCTTCGTCGGATCAGGCAAACGATCCTTGATGTGGATCTGTTCGAGGTGCTTAAACAAGATAGTACTGCTTGTTTCATTATGAAGGGTTTGCTGAATCAAGTTGACCTTGCTACATGCTCCCTGGAAGTTAGTACTATTCTTTTCGAGCTTCAGTCCTTGTTGGACAATGTGACTGGGTGCCTTCTTCAGGATGAATCTGCTGCACTCAAGGTTCAAGAGAAAAGGGCTTCAATGGATGCTGCTTATGAACATGCTTCGGAGCTCTCAAAAGAGGCTGAAGAGCATGCCAACCATATCAAGCAAGCTAAGGTTAATTATGAACTTCGCTCTCAATCTATCCTTCTCTGGGAAAAGCAGATCCAAGAGCTTCAGCATAAGATCAAAGAGGCCCAGCAGCAACAAACTGCCTATGAGTCCAATACTTTTGGTGACCGATTCGAAGAACTTCTCAACAGGGGTATTGCTGAGACAGAAGCGGCTGAGCAACTTAAAAACGAAGTTGCCATCCTTGAAGGTGCGAAGCGTTTTACTCACAAAAGACTCGAGTCCTACAAGAACATCTTCGATCGTTTGAGGAATAATCCCCACTTTTGACTTTCACTCTATTATTTTCTTATATCTGGTTAACTATCTGTTTGTAACGCTTGAACAACGCCATTTTGGCTATTTATATTACCATCTTGGCATTCTATTATAATATTACGACTACTTTGTTGGTATTCGAATCTCCTGTAGGTGTGGTTTATATTTCTTCAAATACTTCCCATTTACCTTTAGGATTCGTTTATCATCCGCCAGCTCTTCTATTTCATATGCATTGTTCGAGAATGTTTTTACTATTCGAAAAGGTCCTTCCCAATGGGGTGACCATTTACCTAATGCTTTATTCTTTTTGTCCATGGGCAATATGACTTTCCATACTAGGTTATTAACATTGAATGTCTTACCTTTCACCCTTTTGTTATATGCCCTGGCCACTCTTTCCTTTTGCCTTATTAATATTTCCAATGCACGTAATCTGACTTCGTCCAATTCGACCAACTCGTTCATCATCATTTCCCAATATAATGAGGAGGGGAGTTCGTATTGTTTTTGGATTCGAACTGACTGTAGATGAATTTCTACGGGCAAGACTGCATCATGGCCAAATGTTAATTGGAAAGGTGTGGTATTGGTAGCTTCTTTAGGAGATGTTCTACAGACCCACAATATTTGGTCTAAAGTTTTGTGCCAGTTCTTTGGCTTTTTACCAACATGTTTTTTGATCAAACTAATTATTACTTTGTTGGCTGCTTCAACCTGACCGTTTGCTTGAGCATAATATGGCGTTGATGTCAATAGTCTAAATCCCATTTCTTGAGCAAATTCTTGCATTTTCTTACCAGTGAACACAGATCCTTGGTCTGTAGTTATGCTTTCTGGCAATCCGAATCTATAGATTATTTGTTTCTGTATGAATTCAATAATGGCTTCTTGATCTGCAACTACCAATGGTATCGCTTCGATCCATTTAGTGAAATAATCTATTCCTACCAAGATGTATTTCTGACCCTTAGACGAAGCAGGATTGATTTCTCCTATTAAATCTAACGCCCATCCTCTAAAGGGCCATGGTTTGATGATCGAATGCAACTCACTTGCAGGAGCATGTTGAATCCCTGCATGTTTCTGACATTCTTCACATCCTTTAGCGAAGTCTATGCAATCTTTGAGCATACTAGGCCAGTACATACCATATCGAAATAACAACCACTTCATTTTATGGCCTGCTTGATGTGCCCCACATGCCCCGTTGTGAACTTCTGATAACGCTAGATATGCCTCACTTTCTCCTAGGCATTTGAGTAATACGCCTTCTTGGGTTTTCTTGAACAATTCATTTCCCATAAGGACATATGATAGTGCTCTATATTTTGTTTTTCTGTCTACGTTTACAGTTGGGTCATTTAGATAACTTATAATTGGACTTCGCCAATCTGTATCCGATAAGGTATCTATGGCTAACACCTCAAATTTATCTTTATCACTACAACCTAATTTGATATTTTCTAAGTCTGATGGTGTTAGTATGGTAGCCATGACCCTACCCCTTACTTCGATCAAATCTTTGAGGTTTTTTGAGGAGACCTTATAACCCGAAGCCAGCTGTGCTAAGTCATTTGCTTCTTGGTTTTCTATTCTTGGTATATGTTGGATATCTATGTGTTTGAATTTTTTCAGCAATCTGTTAACTATGACAAAGTATGTTATCAGATTTTCCTTTATGCATTTATATTCCTTTGTTATTTGTTTGACTACTAACTCTGAGTCACCTCTAATTTCGACTCTAGTTGCCCCCAATTCCAACAAAGCTTCAAGTCCAACAATAAGCGCTTCATATTCAGCTTCATTGTTCGAGCAGCGGGGGCCATCCAACTTGTACTTGAATTTTGTTGGAATTCCTTCAGGAGAAATTATGAGAACTCCAACACCACTGCCCTCCTTGTGGGTCGAACCATCGAAGTATAGTTTCCAAGGTTGTGTCTCAACATAACCCAAGATCATCTTTTCGACCAGTGAGTGGTCTACCATGAAGTCAGCAATCACTTGGCCTTTCACAGCTCGCAAAGGCATGAAGGTTAAAGAGTATTCTGTTAAGGCTAAAGCCCATTTGCCAACTCTACTATGCATAATTGGTTTTGACAGCATGTGTTTGATAACATCGAAATGAGATGAGACATATACGTCAACAGGCTTTATATAATATTTAAGTTTCATACACGAGAAGTATAAACATAAGCATAACTTTTCTATGTTACTATATCTAGTTTCTGCATCATTAAGCACTCTACTTAAATAATATATGGCTCTTTCGATGCCATTGCTGTCTTCTTGTGCTAACATGCTACCTATAGTAAATTCGTATGAATGTACAATCTCATGGGCTTCCCATGAAGGTGGAGACAAGGTAGGAGGATGAGCCGATATCTTTTGATTTCGAAGGCCTGATGTATGATTCCACACAAAAGCTTGTCCTTGCTTTTGCGAAGTAGGGAGAGAATGTTTGAGTCTTTCCACTTAGATTCGAGATGAACCTTCGAGAAAATTAATCTTCCCCAGCAAAGACTGCAACTCCCTTTTTGATGTGGGTGCTTTGGTTTCCATGATGGCTTTTGTCTTATTTTGATTGATTTCTATTCCCTTTTTGTGGACCACAAAGCCCAGGAAATCTCCTGCCTGCACAAAAAATGCACATTTAAGGGGATTCATTTTTAAGCCATGTTTTCTCATTCTTTCGAATGATTGGCTCAAATGATGCAGATGGGTTTCTGAAGAGACAGATTTGATGACTATATCATCAATGTACACCTGCATAAAGGTTTCAATAAAATCATGAAAAATGGAATCCATTGCTCGTTGGTAAGTTGCTCCAGCGTTTTTCAAACCAAAAGGCATTACTACCCACTCATAGGTGCCTAAGGCTCCTGGGCAACGAAATGCTGTTTTAGCAACGTCTTCTTCAGCAATGAAAATCTGGTTATATCCAGAGTATCCATCTAACATGCTTAAGTATTCGAATCCTGCAGCAGAGTCTATTAACATTTCGCCATGCATAGAGTATTGGTCTTTGGGGTTGTATTTAAATCTCTAAAATCTATGCATATTCTCAAGGAACCATTTTTCTTAATAACAGTGCGATGTTAGCTAACCATTCGACATACCTTGTGGTCTGATGAATTTGCAGCAAGAACCTTCGACTTCGACTTTGATCTTCGTGAGCACTGCTGGTGCGAACCTCCTAGGAGTTTGCTTGATGGGCTTCTTGCCATCTTTAATTGGAAGTCTGTGCTCTACCAACTCTCTTTTCAAACCAGGCATTTCGTCATAATCCCACGCGAAGCAATCTTTATTTTGCTTGAGGACTTCGATCACTTCTTTCTTGAGGCTTGGGCTGAGTCTTGCACTTATATAAGTTATTCTTTTGTTGCTGTCATCCCCCAAGTTTACCTCTTCAAGTTGATCTTGTGCCATCATTTTGGCATTTAAGTTTGTGGGATCCCTCTCGAAGCCCAAAGGTTCTGTGTCATATATAGCATCGAGCCTTTGTTCTATTTCATTTTCTTCGCAGGGTGAGTCTTTCGAACCAAACCCTTTTATTTCATTTTCTTCGCAGGGTGAGTCTTTCGAACCAAACCCTTTTATTTCATTTTCTTCACCTATACTATCTGTTTCAGCTTCTGAAGCTGCTATCCAGTTGTTCTCGGCCATGTAGGCCGAAATCCTTTCGAAGAAGGAGGACTCAATCATGAGCAATGTTGTTGACTTCCCAGCCTGTTGGCCGTCTTCGCGAAGTACCTTCGAGTCCCTCATCTCCTTTGATTATCTTCCTATCCCAATACATGCCATCATGGCGAAGGGTCATGTAATATTGGGCATTTCTGACTTCGTTCACTTCGTCATTTGGAGCACAAGGGGCTATTCGTGCTAGATATTTGTCATAGTTTCTCTTGTTGACGAGGTTGACTGTAGTCATGAAATAGCTCTGATCCGCTTCAATGTTTTCTACTATTCCATCTTCTCTCCATAATACTAGCCTTTGGTGTATTGATGAAGGAACTGCCCCTACACCATGAATCCATTCTCTTCCAAGCAACAGGTTGTAGTTGGCCTTGGCTTCGATTACCATGAACATTGTGGGCCTACAACTCGAACCGATGGTTAGCTCCACCTGCACCACTCCCAATGTCTGTCCAACCTTCCCTTCATAATTTGACAAAACCATATTATGTGGTTTGACCTCGCTCTCTTGTATCCCCAGCTTCTTTAGCATAAATTGAGGCATTAGATTCACCGCTGCACCTCCATCTACTAGAACCTTATTCACACCTTGGGTATTAACCTTCGCTCGAATGAACAACGGCTTCAGATGGTTCTTCATTGCTGGTTCTGGATATTCAAAGAAAGCGTTCTGCTCTTCGACTGCGCCATTATCCATGACATAGTAGCAGACTGGCCTATGTTTCATTGTATCGATGGTATCATCCTCTTCGTGTTCTTCGACTTCAGTCTCTTGCCCGAACTCAGCAGGGAGCACAGACACTACGTTGCAGTTTAGTTTGAGTGAGGACTCACCTTCTGATTCAAAATTATCTGTCAACATGTCCTCATCTTCTTCTGGGCCCGGAGTGTAACCTTTAGATTCATCTATTTTTGTGTCAGCAAAAAGTCTCCTGCTAACTGGAGGTTTGTCTTGATGTTGCTTGCTTGTCATTGGTTTGCTAGTACTGGACATTTCTCTATTGTTGGTCGAAACTGTGTCTTTGGCTCCTAGCATCTCCCTTTCAGCTTTCCTAACGCGTTGCTGCCTTCGCCATTGGGACCGTGACATGGGATTCTTCCCTTTGTAATTCTCCAGTCTCAACTCCTCTTTTCTTTTGTTGTTGAACTGTCTCCTGTATACCATGGCGTGGCGTGTATTTCGTTCATCATTTCTCCAATTTCCTTTTCCCTTATTTGCTTTGACATGCAACCATCTATCAGTTGGCACTTCAGCAGGAATTCTGAATGTTGTTCTTCGAGTGCCTTTGGAGTATGGACTATCAGGCTTGCTTTGGCTATGTTTCTCTTTGAAGTATTGACTCTTTTGACCCATTTCCTTGTGATTCCAACATGGCGCGAAAGGAATGGTTTCGAATGCCCCTGCCATATTTTGGTCATATGCTGCTGAACACCTTGGGCAAATTAAACACTTCGTTGTCCCTTTATGGCAACGAACTAAGAATTCCAGCACACTCTCTCCAGCTCGAGGATAGCATCTAAACAATTGATTGTCTTGGCGCCAGTTGACGCCAGTTCGAGCCCTTTGGCTCCTTTCGAACTCTGCAGCAATCCTTTCATTGCAGATAATGCTGCATCTGGGACAAAGCATCATCTCAGCATTTCCTTTATGGCACACCATGAGGTAATCTTTTAGGGTCATATTCGCAGCATATCCATCTTCTGTCTTGTATTTTTCTTTTTCCAGATATTTCTCCATCTCCTGCATCTCAGAACAGGGTTTTTCCATGTCTACCATATTTACGTCCATCTTTCCATTTTTTTCTTCGTCATCTCCCCATCCTGATGGTTCGATGTCTTTGATTTGTATTTTCGAACTCTCTGGGGCAGAGTATTTTACCGAGTAGTCGAATTTGCCACTAGGCTCTCCCAGAGTATCCCAAACTTCTTTCTTAGACTCGTTGTCTCGTCCCTTTTCTTCAGTTGTATCCTCATCTCCCCAGCCTGATGGTTTGATGGTTTCGATTGGAATTTTTGAACTCTCTGGTGCAGAATATTTTACCAGATAGTCAAATCTTCCACTGGGCTCTCCCAAAGTATCCCAAATCTCTTTCTCAGGGTAAGGTTGTTTTGTAATTTGAATATTTTCTAATTGGCGTCTCAGACCCTCAGTAGCCTGTACCAATTCTTGTTCCTGACCCTCCTGGCCCTCAGTAGCCCTGGATGTCCTTCGAAACCAACAACTGTGTTGGTTTCATCGAAGCCTTAGGTGACTGCTGGACGTCGTTAGTGACTTGATTATTGACTTCGACCAGCACCCAACTCTCATTCTCAGTGTTATCTTCTTCTAATGTCTTGACCCCTTGGTCTGCTTCCACCATATTTATTTCTCCCATGCCTGAAGGCTCGGAGTAGTTGGTGTCTGCAACGTCCAGAGGATCTTCATCTACCTTCATCTTTGGTTTGTCAGCAAACTTTAGTTTGCCCTCTTTGATTGCATTCTAAATCAAATCCCTGAAAAGAAAACACTGTGAGGTTTTGTGGCCTAAGAAGCTATGATATTTACAGAATCCTCTTTTCTTTCTTTGATCTAAAGGAGGTATTTTGACATTTGATGGCACAATCAGCTGGCCATCTTTGACAAGCAAATCAAAAATCTCATCACATTTTGTCACATCGAAGGTATACACCTTCTTTGGGAATTTATCACTTTTTTCGTTTTCAATGATCTCTTTACCTTTTGTGGGAACTAAAAGTTTACAAGAGTAGGGTGGGGCTGGTTTTAATTCTGCCAGATCCACTTCGACCTGGTCGAAGTCGGGAGGATCTTCGAACTCTTCGGTCTCGACATAGGATATCCTCTCCTTCTTATTACTTTTGAAAGCCCTGGCCTTTTCGGCCTTTAGTCTTTCGACTTGTCGAACCCTATCTGCTAACTGAGCCATATCTCTCAAGTATTGTGTATCTAATTTTTTCCGAATCGAATAGTCTAAACCACCAGCGGCCATTTCGACTAATTCATGTTCAGGGACTACTGTGAAACATCTAGATTTCAATAGTCTGAACCTATTCAAATATTCATCTATGGGCTCAGTAAATTTCCTCTTAACACTAGCTAGTTCCTTCAAACTTATCTTCGATTGTCCCATATAGAATTGTTCATGGAACAATCTTTCCAAAAGGGCCCAGGTATCTATGGATCCCGGTGGTAACGTGGTGAACCAGGTGAAGGCATTTTTTGTGAGGGAACTTGGGAAGTATTTAATTCTAAGGTTTTCACTATTGGCTATGTCTCCTGCCTCAGTTAAATACCTAGCTATGTGTTCGACCGTTGATTCATTAGTATCTCCAGCGAACTTGGTAAACTTAGGGATCTTATGTCCCCTTAGTAAATCAGTATGCATCACATAGTCTGCTATGGGAGAAGCATAATTTGGCCTCCTAATCCCTGTATTGATACCATTTTGGGCCATTATCCTTTCTATCATGGTGGTTAAGTTATTTTCTGCCAAGATGTTATCATTTCGAATTCTATGGACAACTGCATCAGCATCTTGGTTTCTACCTACCATAACCACCCCTCTAGGTTGTTCCTCTCGAAACACTGGGGCCTCTTGCCTTTCGAGCCTTGCCCCAGGTTCCACAACTCCCCTCTGCGGTTCCTCTCGAATCAGTGGAGCATCATATCTTTCGATCCTTCCTACTGGTTCCACAAACCTTCTAAGTGGTTCTTCTCGAATCACTGGGGCATTTCCTCTTTGTAACTCTGCCCCTGGGTTAAACTCTTCTCTAATTGGCCTATAAGGTGGGTGATCAATGACTTGTTCCACGATAGGTACGCTCGCCGAACCATTGTCCGGTTTTGCCCGCCTCGGAGCGAAGAAATCCTATTCTACTCATATTATCGCATTTTCTCTATTCGTCACCACGCTCGAACTATTGGGGCGAAGATTTCTTGCATCGTTTGTGCTAAAACTCCTATCATGTTGTGGTTACTATCATCCATCAATTGCCTAAAAGCCATTTGGTTTTCTGTGGTTAAGGTGGGTAAGGCATTATATCCCCCTAGCCCTTGGTTATTCGTGAGAAGTTGATTAACCCCAGATCCAGATCCCAATTGGGGCGATGCATTTGACGTTGAAGTCTGCAAGCCTGCCATAAAAGATGTTGGCATCCCATAAGAAGGGTTTCTGGGTCTGTTGCCCTCGAAACTAGGTGGTCTAGTTTGTAGTGGGGTAGCGAAATGAGTTTGTGTCCCTAATGGTGGGACGGATCCCTGTGGTAACCACTTGTTCGGGTATGGCCTAAAATTGAATTATTTGTTGACATGCCACCTATTCCATTCGTGGCTATATTACTAGTCGAAGATGCTCCTCGACGATATTCAAGGGATCGTGACTGCTCCTCCGAAATGCACGCATTAGTGCCTGTTCCATGTGGGGCATTTTGTTCCCCTTGTTGATTGTTTGTATTAGACATTCTATTTCTTCGATTTCTTCTGGGTAAAGGTCGGTTACTATTGGTTATCTTACCACTCCTAAGGTTCATATACCAATGAACTTTGTTCACTCCGCAAGAAATTTTGTATTCTAATCGTGATTATAAGTTTTCTTAACTTACAACGGCAAACTTCGTCCCACTGGGCGTGCCATTTTGTTCACAGTGATTTCTGGTGAAACAACCGCTAGTCTTCCAAACTATTGAATAAGCGTGATGACTGTTATGTTATTCAATCCCTCTGGTAACTCGCAGGATCGACTAGATTGATCCTAGGGGGTGTTGGCCGTTTTATGCGAACTTAAGATAATTGATCATATTAGAAACTTATCTTTAGAATGTCTGATTTGTGTTTAATTGCGTTTCGATTGTGATTTTTAATATCTCAATGATAAGATCCAATAAACAGAGTAAGACTAATTCGAACAGGTAAGAACATCAATAAAGTAAAATGCAAGAAAGTGTATAAACGCAAGAAAGTTTAAAATAAACTGCTAAAGCGCAAAAAGCTTTCAAAATAACTGCTTGAAACGTAAAAGACAAGAAACAAACGTATGTATAAAGATTTTCTGGAAAGTAACAACTCTTAATGTAAAAGCTTGGAAAAGTAAAGAACTTCAACAATGTAAAAAAGATATTTTAAATGCAGAGAAAGTTAAATGACTTTGAAATGTAAAGAGATTAAAAGACATTGATGAAAAGCAGATTTAAAACTGGAAATGTAAAGATACATTGCTGAATAATAAAGCTTTGGTGCAAATCATACGTACATCATTCGTGCATTCGTTTCCCTAGCCATGTGGTATTTTGAATGTAACTGAATTTTAGTACAATAGATATGACACACGAAATCCTAACATTAAGACTTCTATTTATACTATTTCGACCATAACGGTCTAACTTATAAGATTTTGACACGTTTAGAACATGCAGAACACCATGCTTCTCTTGCTTCCACGTCTTCGAACCGTTTTCCAGCGCGCGTTCTAACTCCCAATTATCCCGCTCGCATTTTGAATTTCAAATGTACCACTCACTTCGATTTCGAACCCACTCCTTCAGATATAATTCACTGCGAGATCGAAGCCTATTTTACTCATGTCATCATTTCTTTCATTCGAAATCCCGTTCTGTCCATTCGAAGAGCTAAACCATTTATTCCAAACGTATAATCCTCATTGTGTCTTCCACGAACACTTTATCACCATCTCATTTCGAGCTCCATGGCTCTACTTCGAATCATAGGTATCAAAATCTTCAGCTAACACTTGCACACATTCTTCAAACACTTTCTTTGGAACGTCAATATCTGACAATCCTGAAACCTTATTATTCCTCTTTAAATCTCTGATGTCTCTGAAGTTGAGATGGCCTAGTCGATAATACCATATCCATTCATCTATGCTTGCTATAGTCAAAAGGCACTTGTGCTCCATCAGAATGAGTTTGATCTTGAAGGTTCTATTTTGGGACATAGGGGCCTTCAAGATTAATCTTCCATTCGCGTCGATGACTCTCATCATCTTGTCTTCGATAATCACCTTGTAATTATTTTTGACTAACTGCCCTATGCTAAGCAAGTTTATCTTCATGTCTGGAATGTATAACACATTCGAAATTACTGACCTTTTTCCATCTTTCCTCCTGATCATAAAATCTCCAATACCTTCAACTGCTAGAGTATTATCATTTGCAAATTTCCCCATGTTCTTCATTCAGGGCTTTAGATTGAGAAACTAATTTTCCTTCCAGACATAGGTGATGAGCATCTTGAATCCAAGTACCATTGATCCTTGAATTTTTCTTCATCTCTTGTTGTGACCATCAAAATCATCTCTTCTTCTTCATACTTAGCGATCTTTGCATCACTTTCTTGACTCTTTCTCTTCTCTAGACAATCACTAAAATAGTGACCATATTTCTGACAATTGTAATATTGAATCTGACTCTTGTCAGGCTTTCGACCACCACTTCTTCCTCTATTTGCAACACCACCTCTTTGGTTGCCTTGGTATGGTCTTCTCTGATTCGACATGTTTCCTTCGTTTTGGTTCCCTCTGCCATTCGAATTCTTGTAGCCACCTTTACCTTTGTGGAACTACTTTCCTTTTCCTTTCTTGTCTTTTGTTGATTGAGTCTGTAAAGCCACATCACTATTTGTCTTGCCCACGGCTCTTTCATTCATCCTTTGTTCATGAGATTCAAGCGTCCCTTGAAGCTCTTCCTTTGTCAATTTCGACAAATCTTTCCCTTCTTCGATAGCCAACACCACGTGGTCAAACTTGAGAGCCAAATATCTCAAAATCTTTGAAACAACAACTCTTGTTGTTAATGGTTCTCCACATATCTTGATTTGATTCACTAGTTTTGTAACTCTAGTGAAGAAATCAGATATACTTTCAATGTCTTCCATCTGAAGCAATTCATACGTTCTCTTGTGAGTTTGTAACCTCACCTCTTTCACCTTTTTTGTGCCTCCAAAATATTTCTCAAGAATATCCCAAGCTTCTTTTGCAGATTCTGTATCACTGACCTTTTCGAAGTTTTCTGGACTCAAACATTGATGAATTATAAAGATAGATTTATAACTCTTCTTCTCCAATTCTACGTGTTCTTTCTTTTCTTCTTCTGAAGCATCTTCTTCAAGCTCTTCTACTCCGTCCTTTACAAGATCCCAAAGACCTTGACAGCGGAATAAAACCTTTATCTGCTTGCACCAATTTCTCATAGTTATCTACTTTCAGAATTGGTAGACTTGCTGGATAGTTTGCATTCCCATAACTCACCGCCATCGTGAATTCTTCTTCCATGATCGTTCTTGATCGTTCTTGATTGTTCTTTCCTTGAATTGATTGACCGAAGCTCTTGATATCAGATGTTGGAAATCCACCAAAACCTATGATGAATTTCTACCATTTTTTATCAACAAGATTGATATTACCGCACAATGATAATGAACAATAAAGAAAGAAGAAGAAGAAATAATTATTTTCTACAGAATTTATCTCTGCCCACAAACTGTGGAAAACTTTATTATTCACTTTGCAACTACAAAATACTGTGAATGAATTCAATTACAAAAAAAAATAAGGGTTACTCCCTCTATTTATAGATTTAGGTTAGCTTGCTACCTAAGCCAAATCAAATATATTTGATTTGTTCGCTAAGCCAAATCAAATATATTCTATTTTAGATTTAAATCAAATCTATCTAAATCTAAAATCAAATATGTGTGTAACAAACTATTTTCACACTCCTAAATCAAATCTAATCAAATATTTTCTAACATGTCAAAATTATATTCAACAATTTGTTAGGAGTTGTGTCCAACTAATTATTACTTGCGGATGAATTTGGAGTAAGGAATGCGTACGTATTCCATTAATTTCCCATGTTATTACACAAAGTGTTAACATAATTTTTAATTTTTTTTTCAATAATTTTTAATTTTAATTATACAAAATTAGACGTATATTGAACTATATCAAAAATAATTTAATTAATTTTTCTATATATATGCAAGATGGTGTTACAGAGGAATGAATTATTCAAATAACCCTCGTCATCATCTACATGGATTTCAAAATGCAATAGATCGAACATAAAAGATGTAATTTTTTTTACTTTAATATTTTTCTAAATTTTTTAAATAAAGTATTTGTACTCTGAACGAATTTATATTTCATGTATCAGTTTATATAAAGGTCATACATTTAATACGGATCATCTGATTAAGATGATATAGTTTGATTTGAAGCGTGTAAACATCTTTATTTTGTTTCTATATAATTGAAATGCATCAAAGGATACTGTCAAACTCCAATTTCATTTCCAATAACAAATAATATATACACTAAGATGTCTTGAAGACGTTCATCAGATGTTATCATGATAAATTCAAAGAAACCAAATTTTGTCGATTTGAACATAGAAGACCATTATCAGTGGAAGAGAATACGTCATTTGGCTTTCAAGGGCAATGAGCAAAAGCCAAACCTAAAGTTCATATTTAGATTGAGATTTATTGTTCTAACTAATTTTCACAAAAATATATTTAAGCATATATCAATTGTACATTCAACTCACACTTCTAGTGAAAAAAATCAATTATTTCAAAATCATTTTTTATTACAGCAGAACCAAACACGCACTAAATATAGGACAATATTTGAGCAAAGAAATTGGAGATTCACCTAAATAAATTGTGATGTTGAAGAATCATTTTTATGGATAATTTATTCCAAAAAAGAGAATTAATTGAATAAAGAAAATTACCACTTGGGACAATGTTTGGAAATATGAATGAAGACACAGAATGAACAAGTGAAAAGTTGAGCAGAGAGATAAAGTGAAGTCAAGTCGGGTCAAAAATGAGAAAACAGTATACCGAAGGAAGCAAGAAATTTCCACTTCTAACTTACGCGTTACACGAATGACTTCTAGAGAACTTTTGAGTTAAGTTTGCACCTAACTAATGGAATTTTTTACACTCTTCAAATACCATTTTTTTTAAAAAAATTGTTATTGGAAACCATCCTTGGAATGGACGGTTATGTAGAAATTCAAAATCCACCGCAAAAAGAATGAATGGGCGGATTTGTTTACCATTTAAAAGGGGCCGCCATTATAGGCCTTATAATTAAATAATAATTGTTACCATAATTTATTTTAGTTAAATAATAATTGTATTGAATAATAATTAAATAATTATTGTATTAAATAATATTTAAATAATAATTGTTGTTCTGGACTGGCCCATGCCATAGGCCCAACAGACTCAGCCCAATTACCCTTGGAAAGCAGCTTGGATCGTCCACGCAGGGCACATGGCCGGCCCAACGGATCCCTGGCCCAATGGCCCTTGGAGAGCAGCTGAAGACACCCACGCGGGGGCACGTGGCCGACCCAACAGGTCCCAGTCGCCCAAGTGCCCCGGCGGTGGGAATGCCCGTGAGGACGTCCGCCGTGCACGCACGCGTCGACCCAAGCAGTCCCGTTGGCCTCGGTCGCCACGTGCCCCGATATTATCGGGCCCATTCTCGGGTTTCCTTAACCATGAAGTCTCCCAGAACTCAGAACTAACCCGGATTTCGGGCGACATCTAGGGAGGAGGCCACGTCGGCCTCCACACACGCAAGCCCAGCAATCCGCTAGTGGGCTTGACCCACCAAGCGGATCTTGGCCCAAATGGGGCTATAAATACCTCTCTCACTGAGAGGGTCGTATCTCATTCTTTACTCTTTTCTCACTTGCTTCTCTCTGCCTATTCTTACTTTGGCATCGGAGTGTCTTGCAGGTACCCCCCCCCCCTTCTCTTTCACTTTGGACCACCGCTGCAGTTGGGCCAAGACACTTCCGTCGTGTGATCGGTGGCGCCGTCTGGGAATCTTGCCCGCCTCCTTCATTCAGTTGACCAAAGCAAACCAAGAAACTCCTTTCGTCATGGCCAACACTGCAAACGACGGACAGAATCCATTCCTCGAGGACCAGGCCGAGCAGCACGACACCGTCTTCCCAAGTGGAGATCCTCGGGATGGGCAAACTGCCTCCTCCACTGGGTCCTACCGGGGAGAGGAGCGCAGGGCCGAGCCAGATCACCATCGAGCAGCGGAACCTGCAGTGTTTCAAGAAGTGCAGCCACCCGCTGACGCCGATCCCACGGTCAAGGCTCTCTTCGCAGCCATCAACAACACCAACCTCATGCTCTTCACCCAGGGAGAGCGCCTCCATGTCCTCGAAGCCTCCCGCCGATCACCGCGGAGACGTCGACGACCAGATTCATGGTCCCCATCACCACGCCGTCATCGCTCCCAAACTCCCCCGCGGAGGAACAGGAGAGATGATTCTCGCAGCCCGACACGTCGTCCCCGAGGCAGGGGACCCGCGCCCGAGCGGCCAGACCAGGAGCGACCCAAGGAGCGACCTCGATCGCCTCCCCGACATGAGCGAATTGCCGACAAATCGAGAAGGGCCAAAGGCGGCCACACTCGCGCCAGGACTCAGCACCGCTCTCGCTCCCCCCACCGGAGCGACGAGGACGACCCCCGCGGTCCCTTGTCCGACAGCATTATGAATGCCCCGATCCCTCGAGGAATGGAAAAACCACCCCCACTCGCCACTTACGACGGAGTGGACGACCCTATCGACCACATCGACGGGTTCGAAGCTATGCTCCAATACCTCAACGTTGGAGGACCAATCAAATGCAGGCTGTTCCCCACAACCCTCAGGAAGACAGCAATGGACTGGTACAAGAGCTTGCCCCCGGGGTCCATACACTCGTGGAGGGAGCTCAAAGCCCAGTTTACGAGCACTTTCACAGCCTCCCGCAGGCATCCAAAGACAGAGGCTTCCCTCGAGGCCATCATTCAGAAGAGCGACGAATCCCTCCGGGAATATATTGACCGCTTCAACAGAGAAGCCATCCAAGTCCCCTGCGAGGACCAGATGAAGCGGTACCTGTTAGAGAGGGGGCTCCTCCCCGGCACTGATTTCAGGAAGGCCGTCGGCATCGAACCCCCAGCCACCTTCGATGCTCTCCTCGATAAAGCCCGCGCTTACATCACGTACGAGGAGAAGGAAGCCGCCAACCGCGCCAGAGATTCGAGGAGTCGAGGCTCGGGCAACTCTGCCAGACACCAAGATAACCGACGCCCACGGCCGCCCGCGCCCGACGCGAGCGGCGAAGACGAGCCGCGGAAACACGCGAGCGGCGAGGTCAGCAGGCGCTCACCGACTACACTCCGCTAACTTCCTGCGAATCTTACGAGTGCTCGCAACCGGGAGATGGAGGGTCGACGAAACCCACCGCGAAGCTCGGCGCGACAAAACAAAATCCAAGATCACCGCCACGGCCACTGATCAAGATTGCGCCCACCTCAAAGCGCAATCAAACATTGATCAAAGGCGGCTAGGCGATAACAAACCCGAGGACGGAAGAGCTTCCCGAACGGCCAAAGAAACTGAGGATGAAGGTCGACCACAAGGGGATTCTGGCCCCTACCAAATAGCCTACTCAGTAACTAGGCCCGAGGACTTTCAGAGCCCCATCTTCACTCACAGCCCGTGGGAAGAATTCCCCTCGGCCATGGTCATCTCCGGCGGCGGCGACACCCAGCTGTCAATCAACTCGGCCAAAAGGAAATTCGACGAGCTGATCGACAAAGCCCCAGTCAACGAGGTTTCGCTCGAACAGTTTCGCGGAAAATCCGAACCGATTACCTTCTACCTAGAAGAACTCCCCGGCGGAGCGCCAAACTCCCATATTCCCCTCCTCATCAAAGCGAGGATGGCTAACTTCGAGGTTCACAGAATATTGGTCGACGAGGGCAGCTCGGTCGACGTCATGTACACGCACTTGTTCAGAACGCTCCAGCTCGACGATCTCACTTATCGCCATACGTGGGCTCTGACCTCCAGGGGTTCAACGGATCCACATCACGACCTTGGGGCTACGTCGAGCTCCTCGTCACCTTCGGCGAGGACGTAGCTTCTCGACAAGTCAAAGTTCGCTTCCTGGTAATCGACTGCCACTCCCTTTACAACGCCATTCGCGTAACAACGCCGCGTAACTCACAGATTCCTTCAACCGCCCATCCAAGCTCAAGTTCTACACTGAGACGGGCGCGCTACTATCTCGGGGACATAAAAGCCGCGAGGAGGTGCCACACGCCGCGGCCGAGGGCAAACCCAGTACCCAAAGGCCGCGCCGGCAAGGAAGGGCGGACAACGCCCAAGTCGAGCTTCCCGAACCGCGAGAACCCCGACGCTCGGTGGACCTCGACACCAGATTCGCAAAGGACGAAGTCGACGGACAAGCAGGGGACGCGGATCCGCTCCGCCCAATTCCAGACGGCGAGTTCGAGCTTGTCCCCCTCGGGGAAGACCCCACCAAGTGCGTCAAGATCGGCACCGACCTCCCCGACCTAGCAAAGAAGCAACTCAGAGCTTGCCTTCGGGAGAATGCGGATCTCTTCGCATGGGCCGAAATGCCCGGACCGACCGAGGTCTTTGTCACCCGCCATAGATCCACCGCTAGGGCCATAGTACAACGTGGCGTGGCGGTCTCCGAGAAGGCGGGCAAAAAGAAAAGACCTCCTAGAGGCAAATTTCATTTCCGAGGCCAAGTATTCAACTTGGTTGTCAAATGTTGTACTTGTTAAAAAATCTAATGGAAAATGGCGTATGTGCGTTGATTATACCGATCTTAACCGGGCATGTCCCAAAGATGCTTTTCCTTTACCTAACATAGATAGACTGGTCGACAACTCGGCCGGCTATAAACTGCTTTCTTTTTTAGATGCTTACTCAGGTTACAATCAGATCCCCATGGACGTGGCCGACAGGACCTGCACGGCCTTCATGACGGAGTCGGGGAACTATTACTACAACGTAATGCCCTTCGGACTGAAGAACGCCGGAGCAACCTACCAGCGAATGATGAACAAGGTATTCCAAAACGAAATCGGCGATATGCTCGAGGTATACATGGACGACATGATCGTGAAATCCCAAGCCGAGGCCACCACGCCACGCCTAAGGAAGGTATTCGACCAGGCAAGCACGGGATGCGCTTCAACCCGAGAGGTGCGTCGGGGTCAAGGCCGGCAAGTTCTCGGCTCTACCTAACGACGGGAATTGAGGCCAACAAAATGCGGGCATTCTCCGAACCGCCCACACCGCATCCAAGAAGTCCATCCAAATCCTGAACGGCATGCTAACCTCGTTATCCCGATTCGTCGCAAGGTCGGCCCAACACGCCCTCCCCTTCTTTAAGTTGCTGAGGAAAGGGCCGACCTTCGAATGGAACGAAGAGTGCGAACAAGCCCTCCTACACCTCAAGCGAACACTGTCGCAGCCACCGGTTCTGTCACGACCACAGCACGGGGAGACCTTGTATCTGTACTTAGCCGTGTCCAATGAGGCAGTAAGCGCAGTCCTCATACGGGAGACCCAAGACGGGCAAAAGCCCGTCTATTTCACAAGCAAAGCCCTCCAAGGGCCCGAGACCAGGTATCAGCAAATCGAAAAGGTCGCACTCGCCCTCGTCATCACTGCGAGGAGATTGCGATACTATTTCCTCGCCCACGTCATCGTCGTACGCACAGAGCAGCCCATAAAGCAGCTCCTCGCCCGTCCGGACATGGCCGGACGAATGCTGAGATGGTCCCTCGAACTTTCTGAGTTCGACATTCAATACGAGGGACGGAAGGCCTTGAAAGCGCAAGCACTCGCCGACTTCGTCGCCGAGATGACCGCGCACGAGCAGGTCCCCCGAGCGAGCGACCGGTGGACCCTACATGTCGACGGGGCCTCAAGTTCGACGGGGAGCGGCGCCGGCGTCCTCCTCGAAAATGAAGAAGGCATTGTCATCGAACACTCGTTGACTCTAGCCTTTCCGACATCCAACAACCAAGCAGAGTACGAGGCGTTGCTCGCAGGGATACGACTGGCCGAGGATATAGGCGCCCGAGACATCCAAATATTCACCGACTCCCAACTCGTCGCATCGCAAGTCCTTGGGGACTACCAAGCTAAAAACGACAGCCTCATCGAGTACCTTCACCTCGTGAAGGCAAAACTCAAGGGCTTCGACCGGGCAGAGATTAAACACGTTCCCCGCGAACAGAACACCCGAGCAGACATCCTCTCCAAACTTGCGAGCACCAAGAAGAAAGGGGGGAACCGGTCCGTAATACAGGAAACACTCACCCAACCGAGCATCAAAAAGGCCACGACGTCACTCGAGGTCAACGCGATCGGTGATGCGGACTGCTGGATGACCCCCGTGTTCAACTACCTCACTCGCGGGGAGCTACCCGCTGACAAGTCCGAGGCCGCCGCCACCAAACGACGCGCGTGCTCCTACGTCATCCTCGAGCAACGCCTGTATCGACGAGGCTTTTCCATTCCACTCCTCAAATGCGTCGAGGAGTCCAAGGTGGCCGGCGTTCTCCATGAAATCCATGAAGGCATTAACGCTCAACATCTGGGAGGACGATCTCTTGCTCGCAAAGCATTACGTGCAGGCTACTACTGGCCCACCATGCAAAAGGACGCCAAGGAGCACGTCAAAAAATGCGACAAGTGCCAGCGCCACGCCGACATGCACATCGCACCACCTCACGAGCTCACAACGCTCACTTCCCCGTGGCCCTTTAGCTGGTGGGGAATGGACATACTCGGTCCCTTCACACAAGGCTCCTACCAAAACAAATACCTGATAGTGGCCGTAGACTACTTTACGAAATGGATAGAGGCCGAGGCACTCGCCAAAATCACTTCCTTCAATATCCTACGATTCTACAAACGAAACGTCCTTGCCCGCTTCGGTATCCCACAGGCCCTCGTCACGGACAACGGGACGCAGTTCACCGATCAGAACTTCCGCAACTTCGTAGCACGGCTGGGCACCAAACACCACTTCACTTCCGTCGAGCATCCCCAAACCAACGGCCAAGCGGAAGCCGCGAACAGAGTATTGCTCCGCGGGCTCAGACGGAGACTCGGGGAAGCCAAGAGCAGGTGGGTGGAGGAACTGCACAGCGTACTATGGGCTTATCGGACAACGCCCCATTCGACCACGGGCGAATCCCCGTTTCGATTGACCTACGGGACAGAGGCGGTCATACCCGTCGAGATCAGAGAGCCGTCGAGGCGCACCGAATTT
Organism: Vicia sativa; assembly: GCA_021764765.1. Lineage (NCBI taxonomy): Eukaryota > Viridiplantae > Streptophyta > Magnoliopsida > Fabales > Fabaceae > Vicia > Vicia sativa. The sequence goes on along the minus strand of CM038796.1, from coordinate 256,372,838 downwards.
CCCCTTGAGGAAGAAGCGAACGACGAGGCATTGCGCGAGGAGCTCGATCTGGTCGACGAGATTCGCGAAGGCGCAGCGTTGCGAGAAGCCCGTTTGAAACAGCAGATCACCTGCGCCCGACCGTAAGGTTATCGCTGATTCAAGGCGGCCTAGTCCTCCGCCGAAACCAGAAGGAATCTCGCGAAGGAAAGCTGGCCGCCAATTGGGAAGGGCCATATCGTGTGCGGGGAAGGACGGGCACGGGAGCCTACTACCTCGAAAACCTAAACGGAGTACAACTCCCTCGACCTTGGAACGCCACAGCTCAAACAATACTACAGCTGAGACACAACGTTCACATGCTCGACTCATTGTGACCATCAAATCCCCCTCGGATATGACTCAGCCTTGGGTCGCGGAATGGTGCTCGTACGTACCCCAAGCCACTCACACGCGGACCTACTCGACTACAGTAAGTAGGAACCCCGTTCGAGGCGGAACACTCAACCGAGCTCCGCTGGTCTTTCTCGCACCTCAGGCAGGATGTCCGGCTCGCGACGGACGGTCCACGCCCCGAGGAGGTGATCTCTTATCGCGATCACATCCTCGCCAAAGGCATCAAGCCCAAAACCTGGCGCGCAAGCTAGGAAAATAACATCGAGCAATAATATCATAAGGTCGAGCATATCATACGAACAAACAATCAAATAAACTGGAAACAGAATATTTATAATGGCCGACGGAGGCCAGCCAAACATTAACGGGCACAAGCCCAAAGTACAAATTATCCAAATATACGGGCACGAGCCCAGAGTACAAAATATCAAACACAGGCACGCAGGCCAGGAATCATGGGCACGCAGGCCCGAGCAAATCAAACAAAATCACTCCTCAGGAGCCACGACCTCCCCATCCACCACGCGATGCCATGGGCCGATCCCGGAAGTCACCAGCTCCACCCCGGGGTTCACGAGCTGCACTTGTTGAACTGCCCGATCGAAGCCGAAGGACACAGCCCCCGCAGCATCCTCCTCGAGGGTCCTTATCCTGTCAATCAGGCTAGCTCGAGTGAGAAGCCCCTGCTCCTCGGCCGTTTCGTCCTCGACAGGAGCCAGCTGCTCCTTCAGCAGTCTTAGCTCGGCCTCCAGCTTGTCCTTCTCCTCCACCAAAGGCTCGAACTTCTCCTTCATCCCCTTAAGCTCGTCGGCCATGGCATTGCATCGGGCATCCGCGCCCTTGAGCTTTAGCAATTCCCCCTTTTGCTCCTTGCTCTCGAGCTCCAGCCTGCCCGGCGGCACCGAGCACTGTAGTTGGCCACCTCGTCGTTGAGCGTCAACGAAGTCTCCAGCATTCGAATCACCGCGGACACGTCAGCGGCCATGCCTTCCCCCCTCACCTTCGGGTCGAGCTTCAGGATCAGGTCCCTCTCCGCCTGTTGCACCACAGGAGGCCGGCCATTAAAAAGTTGCTTCTGCGCATAACAAGGGGGCAACACGAAGGCGTCCCCGGCAGAGGTGGAGCTTTCGGGCATCTCTGGCTCGGTGCAAACCCTCCTTCGTCTCTTAAGCGGTTGATCCGGGGAGGAAACAGGGGAAGGAGTACTCACCGCAACCGGGGTCCCTTCACGAGCTGTTCTTTGAAGTTCCCACCGGTCTTTGTGAGCGCGCCCTTTGTCGCAGCTTTGATCGCTCCTCCATGGCCGCCATTTTATCTGCAAAACAAACGAAGAGTAAAACATTAATACACGCCAAAAATACGGGCAACTCCTCCTATATACTCACACACGCATACCTAAGAGCCTCAACGCGTCCTCGTCGGACTCGCACTCGAGGAGGGCTCTGGTATGAATGTATCGCCGGGCTATCTCGATCTCCCCGTTGGAGTCGAGGAGCACATTCCCCTCCCGGTCGACACACACAGCCGGCCTGAAGCTCTTCACGAAATTCTCCAACCGTCGATAGGAGAGCTGGTCGTCCGTATTCATTTTCTCGGGCCTCACAGAATAGAAGTCCGGGCTCTGCTCATAGTGCCTCCTATCCCATTCAAGAGGAAACTTCGCCCATATTTTCTCGACCTCCTCCCCGTCCTCATTTAGCACCACAGCCCGCTCGAACAAAGTGTTCTCGGCCTCCCTGGTGACGGGCTTAACCACGTAGAACCGCTTTTTGAAGTCCCGAACAGAGTCCAGGTACGGCCTGAAGAGTTTGCCGGACTGCTTAAACGAAACCCAAGCGCATTTATCCCCGACCATCTGCCTCTGCAGATGGAAAATGCGGAAGAAGAGGGGAAGAGTGGCCCCTATGTCCAAGTGGCGGCACACAATCTCGAATGCCCGCATGAAGGCCAGGGCATTCGGATGGAGTTGAGAAGGGGCAAGGTTCAGCCACGTGAAGACCCCGGTCTGGAAACCAGTGAAGGGCATCCGGAAGCCCGCCTCCCTGAAGGCAAACTCATACATCGGAAACCTCGTCGAAGTGTATGACGAGCAAATCCTCCGTCCGGGCCCAGGTATTTGCACGACCCAGGAACCCTCGATCCCTTCATCCAGATCTTCAATTTCGTTCCACGCGTTAGATGAATCGGTGGAGAAGTCGGAGGCGAATTCCCTTGGCTCGGGCGCGACCCAGGAGAGGTCCGGCGCCAACCTAACCCGGCGAGGACCGCTCGTCCCCTCCTCGGCACCACATATTTGATCCCCGGCACCTGAAAAGCAGCGAAAGAAAAGTGAATTCGAGGATATCAAATCCACCCCTCCACCACGAATCAAGCGACACGGCGAGGGGCCCGAACATACGAGTGGTAACAGGCAGTCGTTTCTCTCAAAGACCTCGCGCGGGCCACCGCTCTCCGGCATTAATCCTTACGAATTCCCAGTAATGTGCCACAATCTCCCCGCGAGATTCACGCTCTTTGGTCGAAACACTCAAGTCCCTACCCGTCTCATCTCGATTCCTGCCCGTGAAAATCAACTCTCTCCCCGCTATGTGCAAGATATTCCCCGCGATATTCAACTCTCTCCCCGCTAAAAGCACGAATCTCCCCGCGATATTCAATCCTGTCCCCGCTAAAAGCACAAATCTCCCCGCGATATTCAATCTCCTCCCCGCGACGTTCATACAGAATAAGCCCTAAATTCGTCCTAAACCCATCCTAAAACACGGATTGAAAGGAGATTGTCAAAGAATTAGAGATGTTTACCTGCTTTTGAAGCTGAAGACATGTTGAGAATTGAGTAGAAAATTGCGGAAGATTCTGCGTTCAGAAGTCTTTAAAGTTGGAAAATCAGAGGAGAATAGGGCAAATGAAACCCTAAAAAACCCTTTTATAGCCAGAGTACAAGGGTATACGAAAGGTCACCTCGGTTGGGCCCCAAAAGTCCCATCTCAATGACAAGTGGCATCCAACTGACGTGACGTTCATCCCGCGAGCTGTTCCTCGCGCCTTGAGCGGCCCGGTCCACCGGCTTCGTACCCCGACGTCCGCACGCGGACACCCCCGGGTGTAAGTCGCCGAACGCTCCCGCTGCGCGGCTACGTCGTCCACCGATTCCTGCCCGTCGCTAACCCAGAGAAATCGCCGAGTCTGGTCGAGGACATGCTCAATTCAAAGTCATTGCTCTACTAGAGCAAAGACTTGGGGGGCTCCTGTTCTGGACTGGCCCATGCCATAGGCCCAACAGACTCAGCCCAATTACCCTTGGAAAGCAGCTTGGATCGTCCACGCAGGGCACATGGCCGGCCCAACGGATCCCTGGCCCAATGGCCCTTGGAGAGCAGCTGAAGACACCCACGCGGGGGCACGTGGCCGACCCAACAGGTCCCAGTCGCCCAAGTGCCCCTGGCGAGCAGCTGGGAATGCCCGCGTGAGGACACGTCCGTGCACGGGCACGTGGCCGACCCAGCAGGTCCCAGTTGGCCTCGGCTGCCACGTGCCCCCGATATTATCGGGCCCAATTTACTGGGTTTCCTTAACCATGAAGTCTCCCAGGAACTCCGCAACTAACCCGGATTTCCCGGGCGACAATCTAGGGAGGAGGCCACGTGCTGGCCTCCCTGCACACGCAAGCCCTAGCAATCCGCTAGTGGGCTTGGACTTCTGCCCACCAAGCGGATCTTGGCCCAGCGCTGGGGGCTATAAATACCCTCTCACTTGAGAGGGTCAGGTATCTCATTCTTTACTCTTTTCTCACTTGCTTGCTCTCTCTCTGCCTATTCTTACTTTGGCATCGGAGTGTCTTGCAGGTACCCCCCCCCCTTCTCTTTCACTTTGGACCACCGTTGCAGATTGGGCCAAGACACCTTCTGGTCAGGTACGATCAATTGTATTAAATAATAATTATATTGCAATTTATTTTAATAAATTAATTTTTTTATAATGAAGTAACAATTAAAATTAAAAACAATTAAAAATAATAATATATTAATTCATTAAATTAAACCAACATTTGGAACAAATAAAATAAAACAGTACATGAAAAATAATTTAATTTTGGTGGGGGTTTTGACTGGGTCGTGTCAAGCGTTAGTGAGTTTCACAAGGAGTAGCTTGTCTTTAGGCCCGTAGAATCATATCCTGATGTTCCTCTATAAATTGTGGTTGAGTTGAAGGTCCAGCGTCAGTGTCATTCATAAAAAATTCTACCATATCTTCATTGGTAAATGGCATTTCAGCTACACTGCCATAACTTAATATGGTTCCCTCGAAATTCCAATTTGGTAGGTTACCGGCTAACAGTTGGCTATGCACTACGGGTTGGTAACATTCGGGTGTGGTAAAATATTGGAGTTGGGAAAAAGGCATCTGTTGTTGGGGTGTTTGGTAGTTGGGGGTCTTATGGGGTTTGTAGAGTTAATGAAGTAGCTGGTAGGTTATGTGATGTTGACAAAAAAAAATTTTGAAAATTGTTGTTGGGTTCCCCATTGGGATGGATTAGGTGAGTGTGTATGTTGATGAGACCGTTGTGTTGGGGTAAAAGGTGTTTGTGTTGGGAAGAAAGGTAGTTGGGTGTTAGAAATTTTTTGATGGTTAGTCATGAATGGGGGTTGATGGTATGTGCTTGATGATGGCCTGGTGTGTTGGAATGGTCTGGTGTGTTGGACGTTTGAAGATGTTGGTTGATTTCGAGGGTCAAATAAAAAGTTACGTGGTGACAAATACAAATATGAAACAGACCTATACCAATTCATGTAACCCGTACTCAGCTTTCATTCATCTAACATAATATCTTTTGTAAGACTTTATCTTTGTGGTTCCACCATTGACGACACTCTTCCTTTAAATGATTTTTCCACAGACTATGAGACCATTGGTCGTTCACAGTAATTTTGTGATACTCGTTCATGCAGTTTGAAGCATCAAGTATGCCTTGAAGAATTCCAAATTGGAGTTTAACCCTATATGTATGATGCATTTCCACAGTCGTAAAACAAATAAGAAATATTTTTGAACTCCACACATGACTATCAGTTGGATCCAAAATATTCAAGTTTTAGGTAGGATCTCCACGCAAACTGTTATAAAATATAAACATATATATTAATTTAACAAAGTATATAAAGTAAAAGTAATTACTAATAATTTATGGTTGAGAAAATTACATCACCTTCTTCGAAATGATCGATAAAAGTGTGATAACCCGGTGCACAATGATGAGGAGTCTTCATAATCCATCCCATAGGCAGACCACCTAAATAAATAATTAAGTAAGTTTAAGAAGTAAATTAATTGAAGAAGTAAAAAAGTTTTAGAAAGTATAAAAATTTCAACTTACTTGGTTGCGTATGGAAAGTGGAATGAATTATGATTTTTAGGTGCACGACTCGGCATCCTTGACCACCCCCAAGCCTGTAGTAGTGTTGAACAACCGACAAAATTATGAACATCCTTTATAGCGCATCTACACAAATTTTTGTATAGATGCGCTAAAACTGCATATCCCAAACTGTACTTATATATGCTATTAAAATCAGATAATAATGGTAAATACACAGGATGTACTGAATTACCATTAGTGTCAGGAAATAATAAACAAGCAAAAAGTAATAAAATATAAATTCAAGTTTTTTGATGAATTCGCTCAAGGGTAGACAACACATAAATTTGATATTTGAACAAACTTTAATAAGTAACAACAACATTTAACCTAAACATCATAACCAAGTTCAAAACACACACATAGATTAAATACTTAAACAAACATAAATCCTTGACAACAACATTTAACCTAAACATCAACTTCAAACAAACACATAAACATTTCTAGGATATTACAATCATCAAAACAATCTTCGTTGATTCAATCATCATCATAAGAACACATGCATCGTTGTGAACAAGTCTCCAAGAACGAGTTGGTTCGTTTAAGCCGGGCACTGTAACTAGCCTCTCAATCTTTTGGATCTTCTCACCTTCACTCATTTCTTCCCCAACCATCCCGCCAAGTGCCTATGGAGCTGCTCCAATCTCTGCGTGTTAAGCAGTTTGATCTTCATCGGAGGCTTTACAGGAGAAAAAATCAATGTTGCATCTCTTTTCATGTATGGAAACTCTGGGAACTCTCTGTTAGTTGAAGTCATTTTTAAGAGAGAACTGAAGAGTTGTGTGTAAGTGTGGTGAACATCATCCAACATCAATGATATTTATAGCTCACAACAAAATTATTAAATAATAAAATAATGAGATCCTCTGCCCATTGCAGTGACGGACCTGTACAAAAATAATAAATTAATAAAAAGCTCTGCCCATTGTAGTGACGGACCTGTACATAAATAATAAAATAATGAGACCCCCTGGCCATTACAGTGGTGGACCTGTACAAAAAAAATAAAATAATAAAAAGCCCCGCCCAGTGCAGTGGCGGACCTGTACATAAATAATAAAATAATGAGACTCTCGCCCATTGCAGCCGCGAACCTGTACATAAATAATAAAATAATAAGAACTTCCGCCCATTGCAATGGTGGACCTGTATTTAAATAATAAAATAATAAAAAATTTCTGCCGATTAGAGTTGCAGATTTGTAATTAAATAATAAAATAATGCATGACTCTTTAATATTCTTTTATTATTATATTTAATTTTTATATATTTTAAAACATTATTATTAAATACTTATTTTATATGTTGTTTTTAAAAATTTCTATATATATATATATATATAATTTTTTTTTTTAATTTTAAATATTAAAATAAAATAAAATAAAAAAATGAATTATCAAAAGCACTGCAAGAGCAATGGGCTGCTGCTTTAAAATACACAAAGGACCCGCCTTTTAAATCAACGAGTATTACTACTTTTTAATTTTTTTTTGAAAGGATGATATATTAAATAATATATTTGAATTGGATGGTATTTTGACAATAAAGGTGCAAAAACATGCTACAACAATAAAAAATTCTAACTAATAAACTTATTTTAGGAAATGAAAAGTCAAAAATGAAGATTATTAAGTCAAAGTGAATTGTTTAAAAATGGTTATTTAAAATTTTTCAAGTTAATGATCAATTTTTTAAAAAAAATTATCTAAATTGTCTATAAGTATTTTTTAAAATTTATCTTCAAGTTAGTTTTTTTACGTGTTCAAAGAAAAAGAAATTTGTAGTGAATCGGTGAAATGAAGTCTAAAAGTGGTCAAATAAAATTTTCATACAATAATGGTGGGCTTGCAACTTAAACACTCAAAGACTCTACTCAATTTCTTAAGTAAAAATTAGTACTGTGTGAAGACTTAAATCATAGTCACATAATTTACAATTTGCTCTAATATGCGATAAGAATTCGAAATTTTTGGATATCTTGATCGTATAGTAAATCACTATAGATTAATCTCAAACATTATAAGTATGATCTAATGATGATATATTTTAATCTAATAGTTAATTTTAAAAAATATTAATTCGAAAGAACATTTTTGAACGAGTGTGACTCATGGTGTAACTCTTCGAGTGTAATTTGATCCCTCATATATATATATATATATATATATATATATATATATATATATATATATATATATATATATATATATATATATATATATATATATATATATATATCAATTTCACTACCTACTAACTATAAGTCTATTTAAAGTCAACCCTACCTAACATTTTGAAAACATACACGGTTAATCTAATTTTTTCCCCACCAACATATCAATTTTTGGAAATTTGGACCAAACACTTGTGATAAATTCAATAATCTAATCAAGTTTTAAAATCCATCAGTCACACCACGTTTCCCTATCTTTCCGTATCTAATAACTAGTAGTATAAAATACATACATGTGCCTCTCCTGCATTAAGCCCCACATATCTAACTAATTGATGAGATAATTACTAATAGGGCTGGCTTTGTTTGATCTTGTTTGGAGTTTCGAAGATGAAATACTTAATGTGAAGAATAATAATGGACAAAGAAATCCAAAAACATTGACACATAATAAAACGACAATGACACTATTGTTGCTAGCTGTTTGGCTTCTTTCATCTAGTTGCTTTGGATGAGTGGTAATGCATTAATAGATTCTTGTTTTGATTACATCCTTCCCTACAGAGAGGGAGATTCAATCAAAAGATAAAATGTTCTGTAGCGTTTAAGCCACTATATGAATTTTGTCATTTTCGATCCTTTTAAGTGGGGTCGAAGTTTTTTCAATATATACTCATGTCATAAATATTTAGACAAATATATTTTTAATATATGTAAGTTGAAATATTTTTGTTTTTTTACCCAAACAGCATATCATTAACTAACAAGTTATAAATACAACAAGGAATCTCATTAAAGATGCTATGTCTAGAGTAAAAATCGGTCGCTTTTGCTAATGTATGAACAACTGTATTTGTTTGGCGTTTAACAAACTTAATCTCAAAGTTTTTACTAGAAGAAATTAGATTCTTAATATAAACTACAATGTTACTAAAGTTTGAGTTACCATTATGGTTACTAAATCGATTGGACCACCCACTGGAAATCACTCTCAAAGAGAATCTGTTGAAGATGCATTTGGATAGCTTCTGCATGGCCTCTTTCAAAGCCACCGCTTCTCTTTGAAATATTACCGGTTTAAACAACTAACTCATAGTCCAATAATATTTTTCAAAAGAAACTCGCCTGATCATAGTCTCGCATGAAAACTAATCCAAGTCTATATCTGAATAGTTTCTGCACTATATCCTAAATGGCCAGGACGGGTTATGGGTTCTACAGCCAACTGAGCTTCGCTTGAAAAGCAAAAATGCCTTCGCAAATAACTTGCTAAACAAAATTACCCCCAAGAAAACCTCCATTGTGCGAGGGATCTCGAATTAACTTATTAAGGACTGAGACTCCTCGTAAGTTAATAGGACTATACCCCCACCTAATTCTTAAAATTTTTCTTAAATCCGGGTTAGGATTTTTTCCATCACATGAAATCGCAAGTAACAGAACAAAACACACAAAAAACAAAAACAAACATATGCACAAATGAAGCTTTAACCCTTTTTTTCTTTTTGGGAAACAAAGAAAAGCTTGGTGGCTCCCCAGCAGAGTCGCCATTTTTCTGTTGTGCGGTAAAAAGTGATGAACGAGGGAATCAAATCGGAACTCGAATCTCTGGCTCAAAATGATTTACTCTTTGATTTTTCGTTTAAAAGATGTTGCGAACACCAAGATTTATTGTTTCCAAACAAGAAAGGAAATGGAAAAGGGGAAAGATCAAATACCCTATATAAGATATGTGATGTGACTAGCGTGAACTAAATACAACACATGGGGAGAGTCCAGGGTAAAGGGGTTGATTATATAAAGGAAAGATAATACCACCCTATATATCTATAGTTTTCTATAGGAATTTTTTTTTTTGTGCTTTATTTGCTATGCTATTTTTTGGAAAAGTTTCTCCTTTCGGATTTAAGAAAGGTAGCTTAGGCAGGAACCTAAGTTTATTATTGTTATTATGCTCGCAAAGATCATTGGGATCCTCTGCATACATATCCCCTAGAGGGAATCAGAGCATTTGTAGCTCAGATCTAAGGGAACTAAGGTTTGTTTGGTTTGATGGAGAAAGAAGTATGTTCACCAAGGGTGAGACCTTGTGCCTACGTATTCTCAAAAGGAGGTTGAGAAAGTCAGAGCAATCGTAGTTCCTACTTATGTGCTAGTGGAAGCAAAGATTTTAAGAGACAATGACAAGTGTCATCTTAATGAAAAATGTATCTAATCTATTTCATCACATACAATTTTGAAAAATTGATTTGATTGTTTGAATATTTCATTGTAAGCATTAGACGTTTTTCTTGAGTGTACAAGCGTTGCCACTTAAAGTTAAGAAAGATGTTTTGAAAAAACCGTTAAATCTTTCATTGTAAGCATTGGGTGTTTTCCTTGAGTGTACAAGCATTATCACTTACATTTTAAGAAAGATGTTTTGTTTTGTTTGAAAAAAATGTTTGATTTTAAAATTGTTTGATTTGAAAAATGTTTGATTTGTATGGGATGCTATAGATGAGATACTTATTCCATAGAGATGATTCATGTCTAAACTCTTAGGATAAATGTTTTGTTATTGTTTAGGGGGCTGCTTTTAAGAAGCTTGTGGGTCCTTGTATTGTAAGCCCAAGAGGAGGCTATTCGAGGGTCATCGAGGGTCCTTGTATTGTGATCCCAAGAGGAGGCTTTCTAAGGACATCGAGGATCCTTGTATGAATCCCAAGAGGAGGCTATAGGGTATGGTTGGCTTGACTTTAAGAGTGGTTTCACCAGGAAACCATACTCTTAGGGTTCTATACTAACTAAGCTGATTCTTTGTATTGGAACCCCAATAGGAGGCTGCTAGAGATTTCCATATCTCATTCTTTTATGATGCCCAAGAGAAGGCTAAACTCAACGAGGGAGTTCTTTTGTACGAATCCCAAGGGGAGGCTAACTCAACAGGAGAGTTCTTTTGTACGAATCCCAAGACGAGGCTAACTTAACAAGGGAGTTCTTTTGTACGAAGCCTAAGAGGAAGCTATGGGGAACCTAGTTGTTATACTAGTTATAATGACATAAATAAACGTGAACAAGTTTATGAACAAGTATATATATGATAAAGTGTGTGGGTGCATTCATAAGATTTTATGATGAAAATATATAAACAAGTGTATAAAACAAGCAACTAAAGCTAGTGTAACTTGAATATATACAAAGGAGTGTAAGACTTACACCTTAAAGGAGGCCCACTAGAATAAGAGCAGTTTCACCGGGAATAATGCTCCTCTTAATATCAGGGGAATTGGTGTATAACAAGTGGATGAAAACAAACAAACGAAGTTTGTTATACTTTAATATTTGAAAAAAAAGAGAGTTGAATATGTACAAGGAATTGAATATGTACACAAAAGGGTGGTTATGTACAAGGAATCTAAATATGTACATATGAGGGTTGAGACTTACATCGTAAGGGATGCCCATGATCAATTTGATTTTGAGTTCGAAAAAATTTCGAGGAAAAACCCTAGTTCGGTTTGTATTTTCAAAGATTAAATCAAATCGATCATGGAAAAGAGGTGTGTAAGTTTAAAACATTTTGAAAGTTTTGAAAAGATTTGAAAAGTTAAAGTTATTCACAAGAGTGTTTTGAAAAATATTAGGTTTTAAAATCAAGAAGAAAACACTTTTTGAAAGTACTTAAAAATACTTTAATAAGTTTCACTTTTAACCTAATAAAAATATATCAAAAGAAAAAAGAGGAAACACACGAGTGGATTTTGATTTTACAAGTTAAGGCTCAAAACTCGCACAAATGGAATTTTCTTGAGCAAACTGACTCTTGGCTGTTTTTGTTATGGTTTAAAGGTTCAAACAACTTCTAAATGATGTTTATAAGAGGTTTGAATGACACCTTTGGTTAGAACATGCAAGAATTTAAATTTGGAATTCTAGCCTCTTTGAAAACTTAGAAACTTGCAAATGAAGAAAGAAGTGAGAAAACAAGTTTATGATTGTTTTGGTGTGATTTTGAAGTGAGAAAATACCTAAATTTATAGGCCAAGAAGTTTGGCAAGCAAGGCAAAGATAAGCTTTGATAATTTTTGCAACTTGGCTTAGGTGATAAGGAAGGAATATTTGCATTTAATGCACATAGTTAAAAAACTCAAGTGATTTTATCCTTATTTCAATCATTTCCTTTGGATATTTTTGAGATAAAACCTATCCTTAATGGTGACAAGGCTTCTAGAAGAGAAAGTTGGCAAAAAATGACTTGAAAACTTGAAAAATGACCTATAATTTATGGTTATGGACCTATATGTTCTAATTCCAAAATCATAGCTCCACAAAATATTTTTTCAAGTTATTGGATATTTTAGAAATCTTGGAATAAGATCTACAACTTTCATGTTTTGAGTTTTTCTTGAATCAAAATGGATCTAGGTGAAAAATGGTCATGAAAATGATGAAAAAGTGATAATAACACTTGAAAAATTTTCTAAGTGTTAGAAATTTTCAAGTTTTGACTTTTTCACACATTTTTTATGATCATGATGGATAATTTGAAATGCTTTGATGATTGAAAAAATTTGAATTTTTAAAGTTGACCAAAAGTCAAAGTTTGACTGATCTGGACGGTTGACTTTTTGTCAGATGATTCAGAATTTTTCTGATGATCAACCATGGCTTTTGAGATGTTTTGAATCAAGAAATTAGGTCAAGATATTGAATTGGTGATTTTTAGATCATTCTCCAAGCAATTAGGTCATTCATTGAGCAAAAAGTCAATGATACGCCATCCTCGATCAAAACCCTAATTTGGTCGATTCATGATAGATCTTGAGGAAATGATGGGAATTTGGAGATCAAATATTGATGATTGATGAAGATAGATCATTAGATGTGATTGGAGACTCAAACCCTAATTGATCATATCTTGAACTAATGAAAAAAGTTTGATTCAAAAACCCTAATTTGGCTAAAGGAGCACACACCAGCTATCTTGTGTTGAAATTGTTAGTGATGAAATGATGCATATGTGAATGATATGAGATAGTATCTTAGGTCAAAAATTAGGGTACGACAGAAGCCTACAAATTTTCTTACGAATTTTAATTTTAAAAACTAAAACCAAAAGGATTTAACACTCAGAAATTAATTTTAAACAAACATTAGGGACTAAAAACAAAAAAAGTCAACTTACAAGTACCAAAACACTATTTAAACTATAGGGTCTTTTGGTGCTAATTGAAATTCTAGCACACTAGAATGATGTTTCCTAAATTGTCTTAATATCCAATTTTAGAAACTAATGCACAGTTGGAGATAAAATCACTTGTTCAAAAAATATCCTCCTTGGCTTGCGCAAATATGTGAGATATATCCATAGAGAATCTCATAAAATCAAATTAGATCCTTCCAAGAAGAGCAACGGAGTCTGCTATATCACGTGATCAAGATGTCATGATATCTTGCTCAACCTTTGGCTCTGATATATTTTTTTACCAAAATTGTTGCATATCATAAAATTTCAGACGTAACAATTTTTTATAAAAAATTCTCGATTTCAAAATCCAAATTTACCTTGCAAATATAGAAATTTGGTTGCATTCATTATAATATCATTTTATTGTAGGTACTTTTTCAAACATTTCTCTTTTGTTTTATGTTTTAAAATTGAAAAGGCTATAAATTTTGGTTAGCATTTTGCCAAGGAAAATTTATCTCCTAGATGTTTCTCATTAATCTTTAACATTCTATTCGATCAATGACAAATCAATAATTCAAGCTACAGGGAAAAATACTTCTAAATAAAAAATGATAGCTGAAAAATTCACTGTGTACTATCACTCAGAAAAATTGATTCCACTGCAATGTTTCATATACTTTACATAACACTACGTCAGGTTAATTACCACCACCTAATATGAAATTTGTAATAGGAAAATAATTTTAATGTGAATGAAATCCTCCTGTTGCAACATCAATAATAAAAAAAACTCTCCACCAATTTTATACTTTTCAACCAGTTTAAAAGTGTATATCACAACATCTAAACAATTTAGACAAATAAACAAACACATGGTGTGCAGATGTGAAACAAATGAAAAAATAAGATTCATGCGCAGTGAAAGAGTCGTAAATGGAACGAAGAATAAATAGAAGATTCAAAATGGAATGAAGTAGATAACATAGGATAGGAGTAGTACCAGTTAACAAAATCGAAAATTAAAGAGGAAGATTCGAAGAAGCTCGGTTGTTCACAGCTTGGAGGGTGGCGCTGATGATGACAATGTTGGCGGAGGAAATCGGAACCTTGGAGGCTAGTTGTGCTTGTGGAGAAAGTGTATGAAAGGTTTGTAGAAGCTTGGAGGCTGGTCGTGACGATGTGAGGTTTTGCGATGAAGGGAGTATGGTCTGTGAACTGATGCGTGAAGGAGGAAACTGATGCTTTTTGGGAAGAAGAATAGTGAAATTAACATTAAGGAAAATAAAATTATTTAATCTATTTTTAATTTTAATTTTAAATGGCCTTAGACAACACTTTAAGCGCTGTCTAAGATGGGCCTTTACCGGCGCTTTATCTTTCTTTAGCAGCGCTTTTAAAAGCGCTTTCTAATATGCCCCTTTAGCAGCGCTTTTACATGGGCCTTTGGAAACGCTTTTGAAAAGCGATGTCTAAGATAGACCTTTAGCAGCGCTTTATACATGGGCCTTTAGCAGCGCTTTTGAAAAGCGTTGTCTAAAGTGGTCCTTTAGCAGCGCTTTTTATAAGCACTATCTAAGGTGCCCCTTTTAGCAGCGCTTTTACACATTTTCGTTTATAATTTCCCTGTTTTTTTTTAATTTAACTTATAGCAGCGCTTTTGGGGAAAAGCGTTGTCTAAGGTGCGCTTCCTAAAACCATTTTTGGCGTAGTGCAAATAGTTGAAACATAACTCACTTTCAAGATTTTTCAATTATTCTTAAAACATATACTTCACTACAATCAAGGCAAGGTCATTCATCTCTCACATTTGGCAAGTTTCTCATTTCCTTACTTTTTATTTGTGATGCATAGATTTCCTAAAATCGTTATAGTAATAGAGTTGTTATATTTGTTTCGTCCTTATAAAATTTGGTAGGAATTTTGAACAGTTGAGGCATAAGGTTCGTAATTCTCTTTTGCTGCCTTTATTTTTTGGTTATGTGTAGTTCAGATTTTGAAATTTGAAAATAAAATCTAGATTTCTTTGTGTTATGGACTATTTCGAATTTTGGTTTGCGAAGACTTTGTTTTCATTTAATTAATTATGATGTATTTTATTGTTTGATTCTAGGAAAAATGGCTGACAACCAAGACAAATTAAGACACAGTAGAATAACTCATCATGCCTTAGTGCACAGGAAGAATGCTAGACCCTCTTGACCATCGGATATAAAAATGTACTTTGCTGCTGAGGGATCGTCTTTCTAGGGTTATGTATCTCCACTCATTACGAAGCCGCCATTGCTTCAGTACGCGCTGATGCACTCAATATTGAACTTGATGTGGTAGTGCTTGATATTTTTCTAGGAGCCTCCTTTGACCTTTCACTACTACCTCTATATCTATATTATGTTGCTATAGGCACATGTGCGTGGGGGAGGTAACATGAATAATTGAATTGTATGTGTTATAACAATTGAATTTGTCTAATGATAATGTACTTATTTTTCTAGTATCGGGAGACTTTGAAATGTATCACTCATGAAAGGTAGGTAGCAAAGCTTATGCAGCCTAAGGAACCATTGTCTCAAGTTGTTTTGAAGCTATACGAGCTAAAGGATTTCTGGAAGGATGAATATGGTTATATTAACTATGGTTTATTGTATACATTTTTTCAGAGATGGGAAGCAGAGACGTCGCCATTTCATCTTTTGGTTGGTGAGATGATTATCACACTTAATGATGTAGCATGCCTCCTATATCTTGCGATCATAGGAAAATTATTAGATCACTCTAATATCAATAGGACTAAGATAGTATACCTGTTGGTAACCCATTTAGGAGTTGATCTTGATAAATTCTAAGAGATAAATGACACCATATGATGTCATTCTAGATTATATTTCATGAAAAATTATGTTGACCTCTTGAATATGGATTTTTTACATGGTACAGGTGAAGATGGACGGGTTACATATAATAAAGTATGTGCATGGGGTCATATTTCATTATTTTGGTTGGAACGACTATTTTTGTGGACAAAAGTGTGACCTATGTCGACATTGTATATGTTAGATACTTCATTGACTTAGAGAGGATTTATGAGTACAACTAAGGGGCATCTTGTTTGGTGTACCTATACTCCAACTTATGTGAAGGTAGTCATTAGAAGATGAGATATGTGATAGGAAACTATTGTCTATTTATGGTAACAAAAAATAACCATTACTAATATTATTTTCATAATAAATTTGCTAGAATTTTTATGATATTTCATCTAAACCTTTTTCAATCATAGATCCACCAACATTTTCCATGTCTCTTTGGTTGCGGACATGGTGAATACTACCTTAAGAAATTGTCACGTGCTTGCTCCATTTTCCCACCTATAGGGAGAATCATGCAGTTGAGTTGTCCCGAACTGCACTTTACTGCATTATGTTAAATGACATATATTTCATATTGTACGACGAGCACCTTCAAACATGAACTTTGGAGACGATGTCGTGTTACTCTAGACTGTTGGCTTGTGATTCTTGACTTACATACCCACATATACCCAGGGACCTTGTAGTTGTTGCTTCTTCCACTGTTCTCCACAAATATGTTGATGAAATATTTGCAGACTATAATGAGAATCTAGTGTAAGAGCAAGTATGCAATGTGTTAAATCCTCTTCCATAGAGTGTGGTATACATTTACATCTAATGGTTCTATAGAGTTTCTCATCCTTGTGTGACACCAGATGCATAAGGATACCCTATTAGGCCATCTCGTCGAAAAATACTAGAGGATGAACAAGCAAATGACATAGCATGTTATGCATGTATTGCCGATATGTTAATGTATAACTGCTATTGGGAAGGAGTTCAGCTAGGGGTGAATTTCAGAAAGATACTCCTAAGAGGGTTAGTCTATAGAAAATTTTAAGATAATCATGAGAAGTGTTCACTATACCATAAAAGCTATTTAATAGCTTTTTTTTTCTTGTAGTATATCATATAAAGTAGGAACATAGGTGTCATGTATACCCACTAGTGATATTTTGATATTACAATTTTAATTTTATTTTATTTTTTTGTATTGTATGACCATTGAAGTATGGTTTACCAATATTTTATTTGACAATTCTATCTTATTAATGAATGGCTCATGTGTAGGTATATTGTGGGTATGATATAAAAATTACTTATAATTAATGTATAGTTTATTAATAATAATAAAATTACTTCAAAGTTACTATAAAAGGGTGTAAATTATTGTCTTCCGATTTGTCTGACTTTTGAAATCTATATTCACCTTATTTTGTACTATATTCTAATGAAACTCCAACCCAAGTTAATGCGTTGGATTTATCGATATTAAAATACGGAATTTTAGTTGGGGTATTAAAATACAGAATTTTAGTAGGGATATATCCAGAGATTAAAATCTAATTTTTTTTAAAACGTAGATAGATGTGTCTCTCTAATGTAGCGATTTTGTTGTAAAATGGATATAAATGTATTCCAATCTCAAGACACTAGGAAAAACATTTTTGAGTTTCCATAGAATGTGTGAGCACTACATTAGGGCGTAATAACTAACCGCGTTTATTTTTTTAATGTATAATGAATCATATTCAAAACCTGAATGGTTACATGTATTGCATTATTAACATTTTTCTACAACTATTACATTTTAGTAATAAAACACAAACTATTATATTTTATAGCATGTTTTTCTAATTTGCATGTCAAACTAATCTATGCGTACTATTTCGACTAGACAAATCAAAGATAGTTATAACTGACTCCTTTATACAAGTGTAATCCTGAATTACGTTCAAATACATTTTTTATTTATGTTTGCAAAGTTTTTCCTTATTAATGTACTGGCTTTAATGTCGACTTTTAACATTTTGTAGGTAACTTTCTAATCACTGAACAAAAAATTGGGTTTGGGCTCTATTATTATGTTGAGAGAAGTCATTTACGGCCTCTTTGAAATAGTTTTTTTTTAAGTTTTTAAAAATTAAAAAATAAAAATAAAAACACAATTTATCTATTTTAATTTTTTTCTTTTAAAAATTTGATGTGAAGAGTTTTAAAAATACATTTGCAAAAATTAAAATAAAATTTTTAAAAAGTTTTTCAAACCGCTCCCGTAGGTTTTTAGAAAAAAGAAATAAGAAAATCAACTTTAAAAGAGAAAAAAAAGAGAAGTCAATTTCCATTTTCTAACAATGAACTTCAGTAATAGCAATTCTAAAATCATTAATCTGTTGTGAGATATATATACAAATATAAATAATTTATTATTTTAAAATTTTGATATTCTATATATATATATATATATATATATATATATATATATATATATATATATATATATATATATATATATATATATATATATATATATATAGTGCATGTGAATAGTGCATAAAATTGGTAATTAAAATTGATTAATAAAATATTAAAAAGTTGGTTAATAAAATGATGAAATTGATTAATACACAATCAGATATTAAAACTAACTTTTAGTAGTAAAATAAAGTTGTTTAATGAAATATAAAAAATTGATTAATAATGTTTATGAAATTGGTTAAGAGACTTTCAAATTTATAATAAGTATAAAGTTGATTAATAAATTATAAAATGTTGTTTAATGAAATTATGAAAGTAATAATGACATAATTTCTTTTCTATACTCCATCGATCTAAAAAAAAGTTATAAGAATTATAAAAATATTATTTAAAAAAATAATAATTTATTATTATAATATTTTACTGTTCACCGTATTAACAAAAATTAAAATACGATGTAGGTGTAACTAAGTGTAAGAATATTATTTTTCTTAAATATTTTTTAGAATTTCTATTCTATCTTATTAACAGATGAAAGAAAATAAGCTGCAGATGAACCAGAAACAGAACTTCTGGTGATGAACCAGAAACAAAACTTCTGGAGATGAACTTCTGGTGATGAACCAGAAACAAAACTTCTGGAGATGAACTTCTGGAGAGTGAATTTCTGGAGATGAACTTCTGGATAGTGACACTTTTATTATGTAATTTTCTTTTTCTGTTTTGACAATTAGAGTTAGTTACGATTTATAACTATATATAAGACACTTGTAACAAACTTTACATATTGATTGATTGAATAACAATTCTATTACACTCTTCTTCTTGCTTGCTCGTTATTCACTCTTTCTTTCTCCTCTAATGGAGTTATTCAATTGCTTAGATGGTATCAAAGTAGGCTAAGCCTGTTCTATTTCCGCTGCGATCTTTTTTTAAGCTTATGGTTCAAGATCATTTGAGAAGCTTGTGCTTCATTTTCTTTCTTACGTTCTTCCACTCGGAGTTCGTTTTTTTCATCATTTAGTGTGAATCGTTTATACGATTCTTTCTTTCTTGATTCGTTGTATCGTAATCTTGTTGCGTTTTTCTTTGATTTTGTGCTTCTGTAATGGATGCAAGAAAGAATAACAATAATCAGATGCATGATCAGCTTGATCCATATTACGTTCATCCATTTGAAAACTCTTCAACAGTTTGTGTTACACCAGCGCTATCTGGAGAAAACTATCATGCTTGGTCCATTAAGATGAGAAGAGCGTTGGCAATGAAGAACAAATTTCATTTTGTTGATGGAACGATTGAAGTGCCTGATAGTGATGATCTCAACTATATTGCATGGCAACGATGCAACAATCTTGTTCATACATAACACAAAGTGTGGTGTTCATTGATAACGTTAAGGGTGTGTGGAATGATCTTAGGGATAGGTTCATGAGAGGAGACAAGATTTGAGTTGCACAGTTATATCAAGAAATCTCAAATTTAAAACAAAGAAGCAAGAAAATTTCTGATTACTTCACAAAATTGAGAAGTCTATGGGAGGGCTTAATCAATACAGACCAATGCCAAACTGCACATGTCCTGTAATTTGCGCATACCTTGCAATGCGAAATAGTAGAAGTTTTAGAGTTGAAGATCGTATAATTCAGTTCTTTATGGGTTTGAACGATGAATTCCATGGTTTTGTTTCTCAAGTGCTTCTTATGGATCCATTGCCTCAAATTAACAAAGTATTATCTATGGTGCTGCAACAAGAGAGAAAGATATATGGGATTGGAAATGTTCTGTCTGGAAATAGCAGTGCTTAGGATGGAGCTGGTATGGTGAATGTTGTTGATAGCACGAAGCAATTTGGAAGAGGCAAAGGAAATAGCAGCACTGGGAAAGGAAATAGTGGTGCTGGAAGAGGCAGAGACAATTTCAAAGTCTGCACGCACTGTAGCAAAAATGGGCATGTTGTTGACAATTTTTATAAGAAGCATGGATATCCTCCTAATCTTGCTAGAGGAGGATCAACATCATCACACATCAATCAAGTTGAAGCAAATGGTGAGGTTGCAGTTGAACCTTCCAATGACAATGGAAGTATGACTCTAACTAAGGAGCAATACAACAACTTGATGATGCTTCTTGAGAAGAACACAACTTCAGTAAATATGGCAAAAGGAGGTAAACCTTATATTGCTAGCTTCAGTATTAGTGGTGGTGTTATAAGGATCTTAGACACAGGTGCAACTCATCACATATGCAATAACCTTGATTGGTTCTTGAAACAGGATAAAATTAATCCTATTATGGTAAATCTTCCAAATGGAAACTCTATATCTACTTCTGTATGTGGAGATGTGAAAATATCCAAAGATTTTGTCATTCAAGGGGTTCTATATTTGTCACAATTTGAAGTTAACCTAATTTTTGTTTCAAAACTATGTAGAGAACAAAATTGCAGCCCAGTTTTTGAAACTGACAGATGTACTATACAGGCAAGGAGGGATTTAAAGAATATTGGTTCAACTATTGAGTTGGATGGGTTGTACTATTTGGAGTTGCAGAAGGATAGTTCTCATGGAACTAGCAGTGCAGGATTTGTGTCAAGTATATTCACAAATAAAATAAGTGAAGAAACATCACCTACTATTATATGGCATTTAAGATTGGGCATCTATCACATGATAACATGCAATGTATGAGCACCATGTATAGTTACATACCTAATAGAATTCATTAAGCTTGTGATGTGTGTCAACAAGCTAGACAAAAACGTTTGTCTTTCCTTATCAGTAACAATAATGCTTGTAATCCTTTTGATATGATTCATATTGACATATGGGATCCTTTTAATACAGTTTCTGTACATGGCTTCAAATATTTTCTCACTATCTTCAATGATCATAGTAGGCATGTTTGGGGGTGTGATGATGATATCTAAGGCTAAAGCTAGTGAAAAGATAACAGAGTTTGTCAATATGATAGAAACTCAATTCAGTAAAAAGGTCAAGGTCATTAGAAGTGACAATGGAACAGAACTGATGATGCCTAAATTCTATGCTTCGAAAGGCATCATACATCAAAGAAGTTGTATGTACATTGATAAGTGCCAAAATGTAGTTATTTTGTATATACATTTTGTGGCACTTATCGGTTTTTTTGTTGATATTTAGTTGAATAATCCCCGCTTTTTGTATAAATGTGTACATAATAGAATAATTGAGTTTTTGTGTAAATATTGTATCATTTGATAGTTTTTCATCTGTTTTATAGGTATTCATTCATAATTGGAGCATTGAGTAATAAAGTGTCGAAGACACGGCTTCAAATGCGTGATTTGGGCAACTCAACAATGAATAAAGCTCAAAATCATCAAAATAAAATTCAGAAATTTGCTTGATATTTATCCATGGTTAGATAGAGCATTGAATAAGCTTTCCAATGCTTCAAACCGGGCTCAATTCCGAGTTACGGTTCTCAAGATATGGCAAAAACAAGATTCTGCACATAACAGACCGCGCTTAGCGCGAATACCGCGCTTAGCGCGCCCTGCGACTTCAAAATTCTTTAAAAGGGGCTCAAAACACATGTTTAGGTTATGGGTTGGGTATTTTTGAGTCCCAACACCATCACCTTCATATTTTTGATAGATTTGCTTGGAAAACAACATTGGAGCTTGCATTTGGATGATCCGGAGTCGAATCCCTCGTCGATTGGTGTTGACAAACTAAGAAATGTTTGATTCCTCTTCTTCTCTTCTCTTTGTAATCTCTTTTGTTGGGTTTTGTATGTATATCTACTCTAACTCATGTATATTTGTCGCCCTTGGCGTTGTATAAAGTTTGCTTTACAAATTTGTGTCGGTGATTATCTTAGGTTTTTACTTTATGTTAGGGATTTGAGCTTTGCTAGAGATAGATTGCTTAGATTCTTACCTAGGATGATTATCTGTTAGTTTCCGAATGCTAGAAATGGGTTTAGAGCTAACATTCACTATAGAGTATCGGGTCTTAATGCCTCTGCGTCGGTGAAGTATGCCAGAGATGTGTATGGAGGTGACGCAGTTGATTCCTGTGTTGTCGAGGTATGCCAGGAATGGATACTGAGATGATTTAGGAGGATTCTCAATTTGGGTTAGAAATAGCTTAGGTTGTGAGAGGTATGTGATGACACGGACGAGTAACGTAGGCCGAGTATGACTTGGGTGGTAGATTTAAGTCTGTGACGGGTAGTTTACATTCGTTCCGGACAAGTTGTCTATCCTTTATACTTTTTGTTCATTTACTTTTTGTCTTTTATTTTCATTTCTTTTAATCTCAAACTCATTAACGGTAGAATTTTCGAACGACGAATCAATAACCAATCTCTGTGGATACGATACGATATAACCTAACCGGTATATATCACCCGGTAAAAATAATACCAACTCTTTGCTTGCCGCTATACCGCAACAACAAAATGGCGCCGTTGCCGGGGATTGGTTTTATTGGTTTTGTATTGCGATGATTCCGTTGTTTTTAAGTTTTGTAATTAATGTATATGTTGTATAGGCTTTGTATATGAACTTGTATATGTTACTTGTACATGTTATGTGTTTACTTTCGATACTTGTACATATTTGTGATTTTCTTAGTTTTTATGTGATGTTGTGAATTGTCTCGTACTCATAACATTTGTTGTGTGGTTGTTAGGATACTTTCTTTAGATTTGCACGGTGTGGCAATACCATGGCATGATGAGAGGAGGTTACTAGTGCTCGCACAATAAAGGCGTCGAGCTTACGACGTAAAACAAGCATGTTTGTTTATGTTTGTTTATGTTGTTTATGTGTGTGGTGACTTGTGTTTTAACAAGTTGAAATATGACTTGCTCTTAATTTCAAACTTTCACTTTTCAACTTGTTAATTCCTTTTCACCAATTGTGTGTATTGTTATTTGCTTTTGTTTTGTTATGTCAATTTGTTATTTTCCACAAGTTTGTAGTGTTTTAGCTTGTGGAAGTGTGTATGTATTGTAAATATTGTTTAGATGTGTAAATGAGATTGTATAGGTGTGTAAGTGGAGCTTGCATAGTTGCATTCTTTGTCATTTTACAATCGGTGTTTGCTCTGCTATCGAGCTAGTGAATTCTTTTAAAAAATTTCACTTGGATTTCCTTTTTCCCACTTTCACCAAGGCTTTTTGTATTGAATAAAATTAGTATTGTTTTTCTAATTCTTTTGTTGTTGTTTGGACTCGAATTTTGGTCCGGTAACTTGAGGTTGCATTTGGTGATTTTCCGAGTTTGATCGTTTCAACTCGCGGATGTATGGTAATGATAGTTTTCAAAGTTGCTACATGTCAGGTACTCGTTTATCGCTTTCTATAGCATAACATGTTTAGGAAATTTATCATTTGTATAATTACCATGCTATTCATTCTTTTTGCATTACTTGCTCATGAATTGAATCACTTTAGTTCCCTTTTTACCCATAAATGTGAGGAAGCTTTCCATTGTTTACATATGAGAGTCCATATTCTTGTTTTAACTAGATTTTATTATGATTAATCTTTTATTTTGTGTTGATTGTATGATTGCAAGAAAATGATCAAGGCATTTTGTTGATTTTGAGCATAACTACCTTGGCCAAATATTCAATCCACCTTGTGAGCGTGTGAACATTTGTTACCCCCTTTGAGCTTTTATCTATATCCATGTTTATTTGAACTTGATGCTTGTCTATGAGTGTCAATTCACCTTTTTTGTATGGATGTTGATTTCTTTGTTTCTTGAACCCTCAACTATATGTTGTTGTATGGATTTTTACCTTGCCTTAGAAAGTAGGGAGTATTCACATAATGATGTTGGTTAAATTCAAGTTGGGGAAAGGAATGTTTATGTACTTATATTGTGGTTGGTATGAGGTTAGGAGAAAAGAAAGAAAAGAAAGAAAAGAAAAATGTGAAAAAGAAAGATTAGAAAAAGAAAGAAAAAAGAGAAAAGCTTTGAAAAAGAAATACAAAAAGAGTAGGAATAATGTTATGTTAATAAGTGAGGTGTGTTTGGTGTGAAATTTGTGATGAAGAATAAGTTTGATTGGAATTCTATTGTTTGAAACTTTGTGAGTTGATCACTCCCTTAGGTTTAGGCAAGTTTTTGTTTCGATTAGCTTTAGGACTTATCACTTGTTTGTTAACCAAGCCACATTACAACCTTGAAAAGCCCTTGTGATTCTTGCATTTGTATTTTCAATACGTTTTTGGATGAATGCATAATTTAGTCTATTGTTTGCAAGATTGTGGAGGAGTGTTTTTTATCCCCCACATTTGTGTGTTCTTCATCTACCGATGAATTTTTTCTAGGTGTGATTCATGATTGAGTTTGTTTTGTTTTAGAAAGTTTTGCATGATTTTTGTACTTAGGATTTGTTTCGTTTATATGTTATTGTTGTAGTATAGTGGTAAGTTTGTATTCGTCGTGTACGTTTTCGTTTGAACCATACATTTGTTTTCCGTTTTAAAAACTTGTTGATTCGTGATTCTTTGATTATCATCTTTTGTTTCTTTAGGTTTACTTGACTTTGTTTGAGGACAAACAATGTGTCAAGTTGGGGAGATTTGATAAGTGCCAAAATGTAGTTATTTTGTATATACATTTTGTGGCACTTATCGGTTCTTTTGTTGATATTTAGTTGAATAATTCCCGCTTTTTGTATAAATGTGTACATAATAGAATAATTGAGTTTTTGTGTAAATATTGTATCATTTGATAGTTTTTCATCTGTTTTATAGGTATTCATTCATAATTGGAGCATTGAGTAATAAAGTGTCGAAGACACGGCTTCAAATGCGTGATTTGGGCAACTCAACAATGAATAAAGCTCAAAATCATCAAAATAAAATTCAGAAATTTGCTTGATATTTATCCATGGTTAGATAGAGCATTGAATAAGCTTTCCAATGCTTCAAACCGGGCTCAATTCCGAGTTACGGTTCTCAAGATATGGCAAAAACAAGATTCTGCACATAACAGACCGCGCTTAGCGCGAATACCGCGCTTAGCGCGCCCTGCGACTTCAAAATTCTTTAAAAGGGGCTCAAAACACATTTTTAGGTTATGGGTTGGGTATTTTTGAGTCCCAACACCATCACCTTCATATTTTTGATAGATTTGCTTGGAAAACAACATTGGAGCTTGCATTTGGATGATCCGGAGTCGAATCCCTCGTCGATTGGTGTTGACAAACTAAGAAATGTTTGATTCCTCTTCTTCTCTTCTCTTTGTAATCTCTTTTGTTGGGTTTTGTATGTATATCTACTCTAACTCATGTATATTTGTCGCCCTTGGCGTTGTATAAAGTTTGCTTTACAAATTTGTGTCGGTGATTATCTTAGGTTTTTACTTTATGTTAGGGATTTGAGCTTTGCTAGAGATAGATTGCTTAGATTCTTACCTAGGATGATTATCTGTTAGTTTCCGAATGCTAGAAATGGGTTTAGAGCTAACATTCACTATAGAGTATCGGGTCTTAATGCCTCTGCGTCGGTGAAGTATGCCAGAGATGTGTATGGAGGTGACGCAGTTGATTCCTGTGTTGTCGAGGTATGCCAGGAATGGATACTGAGATGATTTAGGAGGATTCTCAATTTGGGTTAGAAATAGCTTAGGTTGTGAGAGGTATGTGATGACACGGACGCGTGGGTCGAGTATGACTTGGGTGGTAGATTTAAGTGCGTGACGGTAGTTTACATTCGTTCCGGACAAGTTGTCTATCCTTTATACTTTTTGTTCATTTACTTTTTGTCTTTTATTTTCATTTCTTTTAATCTCAAACTCATTAACGGTAGAATTTTCGAACGACGAATCAATAACCAATCTCTGTGGACACGATACGATATAACCTAACCGGTATATATCACACGGTAAAAATAATACCAACTCTTTGCTTGCCGCTATACCGCAGCAACATACATGCCTCAACAAAATGGGAGATTTGAGAGGCGACATCAGCACATACTTAATATCAGTCGTGCTCTTATGTTCCAATCACAGTTGCCACAGAAGTTCTGGTGTTATGTTGTGAATCATGCAGTATATCTCATAAATAGGATTCCTACAAAAATACTAAACAACAAATCCTCCTTTGAAGTGATGCATGGAATAATGCCTGATTTAATTTCATTGAGAGTATTTGGGTGTTTGAGCTATGCTTCCACATTACCAATAAATAGGCACAAATTCGACTCAAGAGAAAGAAAGTGTGCTTCCTTGGGGTACAAGGCAGGTATGAAAGGCTTCATACTCTTAAATGTTAATATTCATGACATATTTGTGTCCATAAATGTCAAATTCTTTGATATGGTTTTTCCTTTCCTTGATTTTTCTAACCCACAAATACACACAGAAATTTACATAGACCAATCCAAAGTTGATAATGTTGCCAAAGAGTCAGCTCATATGCCTATACCTAATTATGATCCTGAAGATCTACATGACTCAGAAGATGAATCTATAGCTGATCATGTATCTTTGGATGATGAATCCATGCCAAATTCTATGTCCACACCCATTGCAATATCTAATGTCCCTTCCTCATCCACAAATGAAATTATTGACATACCTCATTCATCTCATGAGTCCACTAGAAAATCTAGTAGAATGACACAACCACTTGTTCATTTAAAAGACTATGTTTATGACTCTAACACTGTGTCTTGCCATTACCCCATTGAGAATTATATGCCTCTCTCCAACCTTTCACCGAGTCATCAGGCATATATTATGTCTCTTTCATCTGAAACTGAGCCAAGTAACTATGTGGCTGCTTCTAAAGACCCCAAATGGACTCGTGCAATGCAGGCATAAATAGAGGCTTTGAACGACAATCATACTTGGGAATTCATTGATCTTCCTCGTGATGCTTCAACAATAGGAAGTAAATGGGTTTACAAGATTAAGAGACATGTTGATGGAATAATAGAAAGATTCAAGGCACGGTTAGTGGCTCAAGGTTTCAACCAAACTGAAGGTTTGGATTACCTTGAAACTTTCTCTCCAGTTGTCAAGTTAACTACAATTTGTGTGTTACTTGCCTTAGCTGCCATTCATGGTTGGCATTTACATGAATTAGATGTCAATAACGCATTTCTCTATGGTGATTTAAATGAAGTTGTTTACATGAGGATTCCTCAATGTGTTACTGCTCCTAAATCTGGTCAAGTATGCAAGCTTACCAAGTCTCTATATGGCTTAAAGCAGGCTAGTAGACAGTGGTTTAAAAATCTCACTACATTCGTTAAGGCACAAGGATTTAAACATGCTACTGCTGACCATACACTCTTTATAAAATCAAGTCCTACATCTTTTACTGCTTTGTTGGTGTATGTTGATGATATCATCTTTGTTGGGACTTCCTTAGGTGTGTTTGCAGATTTGAAACAAGCTTTGCATCACACATTTCGCATCAAAGATTTGGGGAATTTAAAAATTTTCTTAGGGCTTGAAGTTGCTAGATCATCAAAAGGTATTACACTTTGCCAAAGCAAGTATTGCCTAGATCTACTTCAGGATGCTGGCCTAGCTAGTTGTAAGCCAACTTATACTCCCTTGGATGCCTCTATTCGTCTTCACCAAGACACCGATGCTTTACTTTATGATATTACAACATATTGGAGACTTGTTGGGAGATTGATTTACCTTACTACAACTCTTCCTGACATTGCTTTTGCTACCCAGCAGTTGAGCCAGTTTATGAGTGCTCCCACTGAAGCTCACTATTGTGCTGCTATATGTGTCCTACGATACCTGAAACGCTCACTTGCGCGAGGTATTATTTTGTCATCTTCTTCTGGCTTACAAATTCTCGGGTTTAGTGATGCTGACTGGGGTGGCTGCATCGAAACCAGACGTTCCATCTCAGGATATTGTTTCTTTATCGGTGCATCATTGGTGTCTTGGAAATCTAAGAAACAACCAACGGTTAGTTGCTCATCCACAGAAGCTCAATATCGAGCCTTGGCGTCTGCCACTCGTGAACTTCAATGGATGTGTTTCCTGCTACACGATCTCCAACAGCATCCATCTCGTCTTCCCGTTTTGTATTGCGATAATCAAAGTGCTATTCAGATTTCTTCAAATCCGGTGTTTCATGAGAGAACGAAACATCTTGACATTGATTGTCATTTGGTTTGTGAGAAAATTCACGCTGGTGTCATGTGTTTGCTTCCCGTTCGTTCTCATGATCAAGTTGCTGATGTGTTCACAAAAGCGCTTAGTCCTTGTCCTTTCACCGATTGTTTAGGCAAGCTTGGCTTGGTGGATATTTACTAACCTCAAGCTTGTGAGGGGTATTAATAGATGAAAGAAAATAAGCTGGAGATGAATCGAAAATAAAACTTACGGTGATGAACCAAACAAACTTCGGAGAAACTTACGGAGAGTGAACACGAGATGAACTTGAGAGTGACACACTTTCTTTTGGTAGTTAGAGTTAGTTACGATTTGTAACTATATATAAGACACTTGTAACAAACTTTACATATTGATTGATTGAATAACAATTCTATTACACTCTTTTTCTTATTTGCACGTTATTCACTCTCTCTTTCTCCTCTAATAGAGTTATTCAATTGCTTAAATATCTATCTCAAAAACTTCATCATTTATATACTCCTTTATATAGGTATTTATAAGTTTATTCATATATATGAATTTTAACATAACCTTTTGATTTTCATTATGGAATATTGTTCGATTCAATAATAAGATAATGAACACTAGAACATCAATAAAAATGACGTCAAAATTCTTAAACCCTAAGAAAAATAATAAAAAATAATTCAGAGTTGTAGATTTAGTTATATGTTATGAGCGATGACAAATAATATGCCTAATTTGAGGCAGGAAAGATAATGTTGATTTCAAGATACCATATCATTTCTATTTAAATTCATTGCTATTCTAATTTTTTAAAAACTATGGTAGGCTAACAATTAAAAAGTAAATAGAAATGAGAAATATCTCAAATCGAGACATTGAATAAAAAATTTATGGAATGCTTCAACTTCAAGTATGAAAAAGGGGAACAAAATTGGCTTGTGGTCTTTATAATTTTATAAGGTGTTTTGGTCAACATTGGCTCTTAAAACTAGACAAAAGCCAAACATTATATTAACATGTAAGAAAATCACAATTTGTACTAAATGATCTGTACTGCTAAATTAATCATAGTATCCATTGCATAAATCACGAGAATTGTAAAAAACGTAACAATAATAAATTTGTTATTTTTTATATTATTTATGTTGAAAAGTATGGATGCGTTTAAGAAACATATAAATAAAATGAGAGATGACTGCATTGTTTTGTATTGATATAAAAAATACGATAATTATTATAAGGAATATATGACACGCTGTATAATTAACATGACCAACTAACAAATTTTAACTAACTTATATCAAATTTAATTAATTAATAATTAAATGTAACAACTAAAAAACTAACTTTAACACATTCCCTCAAGTTGAAATATAAATTAATATTTTGAAGTTTGAAAGAACAATGAAATTTTTTT
This sequence comes from Vicia sativa, assembly GCA_021764765.1. Classification (NCBI taxonomy): domain Eukaryota; kingdom Viridiplantae; phylum Streptophyta; class Magnoliopsida; order Fabales; family Fabaceae; genus Vicia; species Vicia sativa. The sequence goes on along the minus strand of CM038796.1, from coordinate 256,342,825 downwards.
CAACCCCAATAACCTAATCTTTTTAAAAAATTTCTCAAAATACCCCAATTTCAAAACAATTCTCAAAATACTCCACTTTTAAAAAAATAAAAAATAACGTGAACATAGACATCATTCCAATTGGCCGATGCATTTAAATTTAAGAAGAAGTGTCAATTCAATTGACATCTGCAACGGATGTTGTCAATTCATTTGACGTCTATTTATAATTATTAAATGGAGGTGTCAATTCATCTGCCACCAGTGTGTGTTATGATTTTTCTTTAATAATTGCTAGTTTGTATTATAGTAAAAATCGAAATAATAATATTTAATTCAAGTTACAAATACACTTGAAAATAAATAAAACCATAACGATGTTGACAAGGTTAGTCATAATGGTCATCGGTTCCACACCCCCTAAGTATCCTAACTTGTGGCCCTAGCCCACGTTGATTCACTATAGGTGTTTGAGGATTTGAGGTCCCAGGAACAACAACATCAGTAAATTCTCTGAGAAGTTCTTGCTTTTCTATGAAGTCTATGTATGAAATGGTGTGATGTCGTAACTAAGTTTGTGACCCATGCTATAGTAATTTGGATGTGTTCGGGTTATGGATGTCCGTCGGGATGATTTAAGGGCGACATTGATGTGAATGATTCGTTTGTGAAAGATTGAAATGGGTGTTGTGGTGTTTGAAAGTTATATTGCATGTGTGGGTTTTATTATGTTTGAGCTACTTGGCTATGGTATGTGTTGTACCCCAAAATTTGCCCTTTTTATTTCGAAGTTTCTGGCTTATAATGGCATTACCATAAATATACATGCACAACATTGATCATGAGGTTAACTTGTTCAAAGTGTTTCAAATTATGGAAGAAACTGTGCGTTTCGGCTATCTCAGATCATTTTTGGACCAAACGTCGATATTTTTCGGTTCATGTGGTTATCACAAGATCTTCTGGTCAGAAAGCTATGTTGGTTTGATTCTATGAGCATTGGAATCATATAAATTTATTCTCCAGTTCATCTGTTCAGATCGGAGGCCGTTCGTCAAGAAAAAGAATTAATTTGCATATTGCTCAATAAAGTGGATTTTGGATTTTTGGTGCGTTTCGGGCGTTCCAGAAGGCGTATCTCTCATCTCATCGGGTATTTTCTGATGATTTTTGACAGGCAAGTCCCTTACATTATGATTTACAGTTTTCGTTTGAAAGCCAGAAGCAAATTACGTGAATAAGGTCTCCAAAGAATTTGATTGCTTAAGTGGATTAAATTGAATTCTTGTGTTGTACCATGCGCTCAGTGCACTGAAAACTTCGTAATTTCTATCTAGAAAATCGAAACTGAGTGAGGCCGGTGTCTAAAATTCCGTATCAAAATCCTTTACAACTTTCATTTTCAAGTCTAGAGCCAATTCATCACCAATCAATACCAGAATTTTATTCTTCTGATTTGATTTTGGGCTAAACCGAGCAATTTTCATCTGATACGCGAAGTTCGAAAAATCATATCTCGCTTGATTTTTATCGAATTGAGGTAGGACCAGTGCCAAAATTTCACAAATTTGGTTGGTTTTATTTGTCTCAGTGATACTTAAGTTCAAATTTTGATCAAAAAGCCCTCGTTCGAAGCAATCTCTCCGAAGAGCGCATTGAAAATTTTGTATGTGTCAGACGCCTGAAAATTGTGCTGAAACTTTAAAGATTCATATCTCCTGGACCATTCGCCCGATCGAGCCGAAATTTTGATTTACTAGTGCAAAATCGCGTTCCGGACATTTTTCGTTTAGAGTCCGACTTCAAATTCTTGACGGATCAGATTGTTTTCAATTAATTACGAAAATTATTCGGATAATCGCGATTTGGGCTTAATTGTGGATCCAAGACACTCTAAGGCCCAAACTTTCATATTATTAATATATTTTTGCCTTCACAAATTGGAGGAGGACAATCATTTTCTCAAATTACATACAAAAACCACTCTTAACTCTCTCTAATTCTCTCTCAATTGACAAGTACAAAAATCAAAAGGAAAACAACTTTCCCTCAAAGCAACCACCACATATATAATTTTCATCCTTATATGTTCACATATATACATATGGAATAATTGGATCAAATTAATGTGTCGATGTTCGATTTTCATGATGCTAAAGTGTGTCGATACCTCACTTTCATCCACTTTTTCACATGTCGAAAATACTTTTCCTCACATGTTCATTCATTGTCTTGCACATTTATGAGCATTGGAATTGTTACTTTAACTTGCATTTCTCACATGTTCATGCATTGGGTTGCACATTTATGAGCATTGGAATTGTTACTTTAACTTGCATTCCTCACATGTTCATGCATTGGCTTGCACATTTACGAGCATTGGATTTGTTACTTTAACTTGCATTCCTCACATGTTCATGCATTGGTTTGAAAATTTATGAGCATTGTAATTGTTACTTTAACTTGCATTCCTCACATGTTAATGCATACCTTTGCGGCTTATGGATAATTCATGCTTCGCCTCGATATGCACTCTTCATATTGTAATGTATGCTCTTGAATCACTTTGCGTATGGATATTGGTTTGACACTTTATTGTTCGCTTTTGCATGCTTAAGACTAAATAAATGTTTTGTCATGTCTTGTTCTTATGCATTTTGCTTGCAAATGATAGCTTTTTAGCTTAAGTGCTTCAAATAAGCACTTTTCTTTGTTATTTGACTGTTTGATCGACTTATGGCATGAGAACGTCGCGGAAAGAAGATTTGGTTTACCGCAGAAAAATTCTACAGGTTACAGGTCGCGCTTAGCGCTACCAGAAGCCCGCTAAGCGCCAAATTCTCTGACTTTTGGGTTTGTCTGTGCAGGAGGCCGCTCTTAGCGCCATATACCAGGCTTAGCGCGACCTGAAGTTGAAAAATTTATTTTTCTGACTTTTAAACACGAAATCTCACATGATCTTACATTTTTTTAACCTTGTTTGAGATGAATTTGATGCAGGTTCTTGTGTTGTAGATGCATATGACACGACCTTTCGATATTTGCGCTTGTACACATCCGTGTACATTCTATTGTCTGCTTGTTTGGTTTTACTCCTTTCTTGCAGATACTTTTGTGACTCAGACATAGTTTCGCTCTCTCCTGCTTCACTTTCTGTGTGACATTACTTCTCTCCCTCATTTTTGCTAAAATTTGACAATGACACCCCTCACCAAACCAGATCTAGGCACAATTTTCCCAAACTCTAACAAAACACATGATAACGCTTACGAATATATTGAATGCTTACTTGTGATTTAGTGGGTAGCAGAGACCTCTTATAAATAGCACATCAGGTTCTTAAGATTTAACGGTAGATTGATTGTTGTTAAAGGTGCGTTAATTGAGGCCGAGAATCTGTCACATGACTTATTGTGCATTGTCCAGGCTATCTTTGAATTCCTTTAATATCTATTGACTGTTTCTTTTGAGATAAAACAATTCCAATGTATGCATCGATCACTTCACTTAACATGTCTATGCAGAGACATGTTTTGTATAATGTCCTGACATTCAATCAGAGATTGTTTGCTTACTTCATGTGACTTACTTTTCCAATCAGGGACTCTTTTTCACGAGACATTTTTCACTTCTACTCTTAAGTGTCCATATATTGCAATATCTCTTTTTAGGTGGCCATGAGATAGAATCTGAACTAACTAAATTCTTCTTAGTGTGTAATAATATTTCATTTTGTATTCAGATTATACTTCTTCCTCAACATAGACATATGAGATTTTAATATTCAGATTCACAAGGACATTGATGTCCAACATCATATGGGACATCCACACCTGTACTACTGAACTTATCTTCCTTGATTGTGTGATCATTATTATTTCTCAGTTGCTCCTTAAACATCAATAATAATCTCATCTTCAGGACACTTCAATCCAAATAAATAAAAACATCATTTTACATTTGCTGCATAATAGATACTCCCCCTCAGTTGTAGCTTGACAGACATATCAGAGCAGCTTAAAACAATCATCAGTTAGAACATAGATGCATAAGCATAATCAGTATCATTTTCTCCTCTTGCGCACATAACCATTAACATTTTGAAGCACAAAGATTAACACATAGATATCTACTCCCCCTCAACATCAACACTTCTCCTTTTAGCTTCCAGAATGAAGCTTTCCAAAATACCCTTATTAATCCCTAATTTACACGCAATACGGACACATTTGATTTTGGTCCTTACAATACTAATAACATTCTTGATTTGGAATTTTCCACATGTTCCAAAATAAGAATCCTCAATTTTCTTACTATACAAGGTACAGATTGCCACATGGCAATCTGTTACTTGTAATAGAAGAAACCACATTATTAACCGTGCGTATGACCAAAGATACATCTTCAAAAGATAAGTCTGAATCTTATCTGCCTTCTCTCAATCACTGGTGTCTTTAATAGTTGTGATGTTACATATTCATGTAGGACATTCTTTTCTTTACATCACATGTTTCATCACTCTTGATTTTGAATTCCACACAATTTATCACACAAATATCCAGCTCCCATCAAGATATTTGTCAACATTTGTATGCACCTCTTAACAATGAATAAACTCTTCATATAATCACTAGATGATGTTTCCACACATCCTTAACTTGTGAAGATTAATATGTACTCAATATTGACATTCAGTTGATAACTTTGCATGAATACATCAGACAATTTCTCATCTCCCGGCAGAGTATATGTATTTGGTATTCAAGCTACATACTAATAAGTACATAGTCTCCCGCTAAAGTACTTGTCAGTTTTTCAGTTAGAGTTATCTAATCACACTAGATAATACTGATTGATTTCTTCTTTACACTTTAAACTTACTTCCAAGCAACAATACATACCTTCATGGATGAGGACACTGAGATGATGTTCCAATATTTAATACGACATCATCCAGTTTTAGTATGGTTCTGAGGGTAACTTCCATACCCACACTCAACACTTGTGCGGGGAAACATATGAAGCACAACTAACACCAACTGATCAAACTTCAGGGTCAGAAAATCAAAACATAACCAGGGGATAACATGAGCCACATCTCAACAAGCTTTTCTTCAGACCTCCTGTATGATTTTGAGATGATGGATGCCATTGTATGTACCTACAGAGGAGATTCCCTCTACTAGGTTTCTGGAACATAATTTAAATAATCTTCAAATAATGACCTTAAAAAAAATCACAACATAATTGAGGAGCATCAAACAGACATTGTGGTTGGATCACAATCTATTCTATAGACACAAACAGGATTCCAAGAATCAGTTTCCTTTGATTAGAAGGACTTTCCAGATATAAGCTCATCTGATAAACATAAAGGGTCTAGAGGAGAAACCTTTATGAGTTATTTTCAAAATATGGAGCTTAATCTCTATACTCCCATAAGCTTTGGTCAGAAATAAACTAACATTTGAAGTAGGTAGCTTGTTGATCGTGTCCTGATCAACTAATACAAGTTAGAGGTCTCCTCTTCTAGATCAGGAGTAGGTTCCAAAAATAAATGTTCAATACATTCTTATTTAGTACCCAAAACATTTGTTCTTCAACTGGTAGCTGCATACCTGCTGAAGTAATGTTCTAACATCCCATAGAACATCAGGTCCATCTTCTTGGAACACATCATCCTTGACAATCTTCAAGGTCTTCAAACAATATGTAGATATGTATGAGGATCATTGATCAATTGATTCTCATCAACTCTATTAATAAATGTCTTTATGAGTGGACTTGAGGAATATCTCAACTATCTTTGACACTTTTAAAATAGTTGAAAAAATCTTCCATATATTCTGTTGAGAGAAAAATAACCCTAGAATTCTTCTTGTACTTTAAGGGTTATATCAAAAGCCATGCATCGAAATACATCAATACTTTAACAGAAATTATACACAATGCTTACTCCATAATTTGAGCATAAGCATGACAGATTAGGATTGAAAATAAATCAACCTTACATACAATAGCTACTCACCAACTATAGACTAGACAGAACCAATACCATGACCAAAAGGATACTTAAACACACATAAGCACAAGAGTTACCTTATCAACATCTTCACTCCCGCATGAGGGTTTTGACAATTTTGCTCTCTTGCTAAATATAAGCAGACCAATTTAATCCAAGTTCTTCACTCCCACGTGAAGCCTTGGATTTTAAACTCCTTTTGTTCTAGCTTCATCATCTTCTTTTATCAAGAAGGTACAAGAGTTCTGGTCAGGTTTGTTCTTCAATTTACACTTGTCTTTCATAGATAGGTCCATCCTCCACTTCAAGGGACCATAAAATATGAACCAACCTTTTTCAAACATTTCTTCAGTACAAATCTTCTACCTTGTACATAACCAGAAAGTATCCTCCCTAGGATCTCATCTAGAAACAGACAGTATGTCTGCTCTAATACCAATTGAAATTCTGGTACAACAGTCCCAAATGTCCTATAAGTATGTCAAGACATATGGTATGACATTAAACATATAGACAAGGTAGAGTAATACAGAGTAGGAAAACATAAAGAACACAACAGAACGGTTAACCCAATTCGGTTCAAACCAACCTACATCTGAAGACTTCCAAGCCAGGAAGAAGACTCCATTATCAGAAGTATTATTTTATGTAAATAACCTTTGGTTTATAGATAAACAACCTCTAATTTATTTAATCACTACCCAATGAAACCTTTATCTTAGAAGACCATTTAAGATAAGAGAACCTCTGCTCACTCCCTAGTGATACCTAATTATTGCAAACTCCTGCAACAATAATAACCTATTTGAAGAGCACCTCTCCAAATACAAAAACAATCAATGCACTTGACAAACATATTTGGAGTTACTTCACATTTTCCTGCAAGAACACAACTCCACTCATTGCTTTACAGCTTCTTAGTGAGTACAACTATCTTCTTGCCTACGGGCTTTGAGGTACAATTTAGTGACCATCCCATAATCCGAGTGGTTCACACACGGCTAACCCTAATGATTACATCTTTCTTTTGGCTAGCTTCCTAAAACAAGGTTACTGATAAGTGTCAAAATGTAGTTATTTTTTATATATGTTTTGTGGCACTTATCGGTTCTTGTTTGTTAATAGTCGGTGAATAACTCCATTTTTTTTGTTGTAAATACATTTTATTGTGTTTTGTGTACATAATGCACCGTTTAATTAATTTTAATGTATTTTTATAGGTATTTGTGCTTGTTGGAGCATTGAGAAATAAAGTGTCGAAGACAATACTCCGAAGACACAGTTTTGATGAATAAAAGACTAGTTTTGCTCAGGAGAAGCCGCTGAGCGCGAGTCTGCTCAGTGCGTTTTGGAGCGTGTTGAGTGATTTGGTACTATTCTAGAAGAGAGAAAATTAGTTTTAGAGGCCACTCAGTGCGCCCTCGCTGCTAAGCGGGATTGAGGTCGTTGAGTGCGGTTGTCTGTGTTTTGTTTTATAACTTCATTTTTCAACACTTTTTAGGTTATGGTTTTGGGGTGGATTTTGATCCCCATTTCCATCAACCTTTATTTTTGATAAATTAGCTTAGAAAACAACATTAGGACTTGCTTCTAGATGATTGTAGCTGGATTGCTTTTTGATAGACGTTGACAAATCGGTGTAAATTTGTGGTTTATCTCTTCTCCTCTCTATGTATTTCTCTATTTGTTGGTTATGTTTGTATATTTACCTTGAACTCATGTATATTTGTCGTCTTTGACGTTGTATAAAGTTTGCTTTATGAATCTGTGTTGGTGATTGTCTTAGGTTTTTACTCTATGTTAGGGATTTAAGCTTTCCTAGATATAGACTGCTTAGATTCTTATCTAGGATGATTATCTTTAAGTTTCTGAATGCTAGAAATGGGTTTAGAGATGACATTTACTTAGAGTATCTGAGTTTAATGCCTCTGTGTTGTTGAGGTATGCCAGAGTTAGATATCGAGGTGATGCAGCTGAATTTTCATTTTGGGTTAGAAATAGCTTGGGTTGTGAGAGGTATGTGATGACACGGACGAGTATCATAGGCTGAGTATAATTGGATGGTAGATTTAAGTTTGTGACAGATAATGTGCATTCGTTCAGACAAGCTGTTTATCCTTTATACTTTTTGTTCATTTACTTTTTCTGTTTTCTTTAAAACTATTTAATCCCAAACTCATTAACGATAGAATTGTCGAACAACGAATTAATAACCAATATCTGTGGATACGATACAATATAAACTAACCAGTATATATCACCCGGTAAAAAAAATACTTTACTTTTTGCGTGCCTGCTATAACCTCATTCGGAAAAAATGGCGCAGTTGCCGGGGATTGGTTTTATTGTTTCTTTATTGCAATAATTCCGTTGTTTTTGAGTTTTGTAATTAATGTATATGTTTTATAGACTTTGTATATGAATTTGTATATTTTTACTTGTACATGTTGTGTGTTTACTTACCATACTTGTAAATATGTGTGTTTTTCCTTATTTTGAAGTATTGTTGTATGTTGTCTCATATTCGTAACGCTTGTTGTGTAGTTGTTAGGACACTTTCTTTAGGTTTGCACAGTGTGACAATACCATGGCATGACGAGATGAGGTTACTAGTGCTCGCACAATAAAGGCGTCGAGGTTACGACGTAAAACAAACATATTTGTTTATGTTTGTTTATGTGTGTGGTGACTTGTGTTTTAACAAGTTGAAATAGAACTTGTTTTTAATTTTAAATCTTCACATACGCTTGAGGCCACAACTCTTGTTTTAACTAGATTTTATTATGCTTAATCTTTTGTTTTGTGTTGATTGTATGAATGCATGAAAATGATTAAGGAATTTTTGTTTGATTTTGAGCACCTTGACCAAATATTCAATTCACCTTGTGAGTGTGTGATCCTTTGTTAACCCCTTTGAACTTTTATCAATATCCATGTTTATTTGAACTTCATGCTTGTGTATGAGTGCTGAATTCAACTTTTTTTGTATGGATGTTCATTTCTTTGTTTCTTGAACCCTCACTTATATGTTGTTGTATGAATTTTTACCTTGCCTTAGAAAGTAGAGAGTTTTCACATAATGATGTTTTTTGAATTCAAGTTGAGGAGAGGAATTTTTATGTACTTATATTGTGGTTAGTATGAGGTTAAGAGAAAAGAAAAAGAAAAGAAAAAAATGTGAAAAAGAAAGATTAGAAGAAGAAAGAAAAAAACAGAAAAAATAAAGCTTTGAAAAAGAAAAACAAAAAGAGTCTGAATAATGTTGTGTTAATAAGTGAGGTGTTTTGGTTTGACAATTTGTGATGAAGAAGAAGTTTGATTGGAATTATATTGTTTGGAACTTTGTGAGTTGATCACTCCCTTAGGTTTAGGCAAGTTTTTGTTTTGATTAGTTTTAGGACTTATCACTTGTGTTAACCAAGCCACATATAATCATGAAATCCCTTGTGATTCTTGCATTTGTATTTTCAATACGTTTTTGGGATGAATGCATAATTTAGTCTATTGTTTGCAAGATTATGGATGAGTCTTTTTTTGCCCCTCACCTTTGTGTGTTCTTCATCTACCGATGAATTTTTGCTAAGTATGATTCATGATTGAGCTTGTTTTATTTTAGAATGTTTTGCATGATTTTTGTACTTAGGATATGTTTCGTTTATATATTATCGTTGTAGGATGGTGGTAAGTATGTATTTGTCGTGTACGTTTTCGTTTGCACATACATTTGTTTTCCGTTTAAAACTTGTTGATTCTTGATTATTTGATTATCATTCTTTGTTTCTTTGAGTTATTTGACTTTGTTTGAGGACAAACAATGTGTCAAATTGGGGAGAGTTGATAAGGGTCAAAATGTAATAATTTTGTATATATGTTTTGTGGCACTTATCCGTTCTTGTTTGTTAATAATCGGTGAAAAACCCCAGTTTTTGTTGTAAATATATTTTATTGTATTTTGTGTACATAATGTACCGTTTGATTAGTTTTAATGTATTTCTGTAAGTATTTGTACGTGCTGGAGCATCGAGGAATAAAGTGTTGAAGACATGACTCAGAAGACGCAGTTTTGATGAATAAAAGACCAGTTTTGCTCAGGAGAGATCGATGAGCGCGGTGAGTCCGCTCAGCGCGAGTCCGCTCAACGTGTTTTCGAGCGCGTTGAGTGCTTTGGTACTGTTCCAGTAGATAGAAACTTAGTTTTAGAGTTCGCTCAGCGTGCCTTCACCAGTGAGCGGGATTAAGGCGGTTTAACGTGTAAATATTTGAGGACGCTCAGCGTGCCCTCGCCACTGAGCGCGGTCGTTTGTGTTTTGTTGTATAACTTCATTTTCAGCACTTTTTAGGTTATGGTTTTGGGGTGGATTTTGATCCCCATTTCCATCAACTTTTATTTTTGATAGATTACCTTAGAAAACAACATTAGGTATTGCTTATGGATGATTGGAGGTGGATTGCTCTTCGATAGGCGTTTACAAACCGGTGTAAATTTGTGGTTTATATCTTCTCCTCTTTATGTATTTCTCTATTTGTTGGTTATGTTTGTATATTTACCTTGAACTCATGTATATTTGTCGCCCTTGGCGTTGTATAAAGTTTGCTTTATGAATCTGTGTTGATAATTGTCTTAGGTTTTTACTCTATGTTAGGGATTTGAGCTTTATTAGAGATAGACTACTTAGATTCTTACCTAGGATGATTATCTGTTAGTTTCTGAATGCTAAAAATGGGTTTAGAGCTGACATTTACTTAGAGTATCTGAGCTTAATGCCTCTGTGATGTTGAGGTATGCTAGAGATGGATATCGACATGCTGCAGTTGAATTCTCAATTTGGGTTAGAAATAGCTTGGGTTGTGATGATACGGACGAGTATCATAGGTTGAGTATAAATGGACGGTAGATTTAAGTCTGTGACGGGTAGTGTGCATTTGTTCCGGAAAAGTTGTCTATCCTTTATAATTTTTTTCATTTACTTTTTCTGTTTTCTTTACAACTATTTAATCTCAAACTCATTAACGATAGAATTGTCGAATGACAAATAAATAACCAATCTCTATGGACACGATACGATATAACCTAACCGGTATATAACACCTGGTAAAAATAATAATTTACTTTTTGCTTTCTTGCTATAACCGCATTCGAACAGTTACAAATTCCTCATTTATAACCTTTCACCCAACTGAATTTGGTCCTTCAAACAATAGCATATCAGCTATAACAAAATGCAGAAAAACAAACAGCAGAAAATTATGCTACAATCAAGTTCCTTAATCTGATTTTTCTCTTTAGATTTTGGACCATTACATATGCCTTCAATAGCACGCCACATAGGATGCATAATATTCCCTGAATATTTTGCATAACTTAAAATAGAACTGTACCAAAATTATCAATTCAGTAGCGTGATTTCTGATTTCTGATGTCTCGACATCTCATTCGACATGTTGTTCTAGTTGTTGAATTTTGCTCAACACACCATGTTCAGGCATTCCAATAATATTACATTCAAGTTAAATATCCTATTGTACATAACATTGTTGTTGCTATTATTTGTTTTATTAAAGTTAAGTCAATCGTTAAAAATAAGGAACTTACACTAACCCAAATTGAGAATCCTATAACATCACCTCGGTAGTGATGTCTCACCTACCTTAACAACATAAAGTCAACCGTGTCACTCGCATCGACGATGTTTTGCGCGACACAACTGACACAAAGGCCTTAATCTCATATACCCATAGTAAAGTTTAGCTCTAAACCTATGTCTAGCATTCAAAAACTAACAGATAATCATCATAGGTAAGAATCTGAGCAGTATGTGTCTATCACAACTCAAATCCTAACATAAGTTAAAAACCTAAGATAACAAGCAAGATAGATTTGTAAAGCAAGATTTATATAACGCCATGGGCGACAAATACACACGAGTTAAGAGTAAATATACATACCGAATCCAACAAATAGAGAAATACATAGAGATGAGAAAGAATAAACCACAAATATTCCGGTTTGTTAGCTCCGGTCGAAGAGCAATCAACCCCAGATCATCCATATGCAAGCCCTAATGCTGTTTTCTAAGCTAATCTATCAAAAAGTATAAAGTGATGGAACAAAAAGAAATTATATACAAAGTTTCAGATCAGCAAGCACCGCCTGACGTCCAAAAAGCTTCTCTCGGTGCTGCCTTATTTCTCTTGGCCCACGATGCTCCACGTCTGCAACTGGGAAAAATATCCTTTACTGTCCGATGCTGAGCATCACCGCCCGGTGCTGCTGCTCTTCCTCGCCCAACAATCTGCTGGAGAGCCAAAGTCAGGAGTTACTGGAATTTGACAATGTTGCACCGCTCCTGCACCACTCGACGATGCTTCTGGCGCTCACAGTGCCCTGTCATCGCCTCCACACCGTCCGGCGATGGTGCTTTGACAACACTTCTTTTCTTCTTTTCTTGGCTTCTTTCTTTTCCTTATTCTTCCAAAAATGCATCTTAGAGCTTTTATTCCTCGTTGCTCCAATCATGCTAAAATATCTATAAAATGAATACAAAACTAATCAACCGGTACAATATCTACACAAAATACAATTAAACATATTTACAACAAAAAGTGGGGTTATTCAACTATATATTAACAAAAAAGAACGTATAACAGCTACAAAATATATATACAAAATAACTGCATTTTAGCACTTATCACTCACACGCGGTTACAGTTTTTGTCTGTCATAGACATACTTTAACTGTACAAGAAATAATGGACCATAAGGAGGGGAAGCCAAATTTAGCCAATGCCATCAAATTAAATAGAGGTTGCGACTGTGGCAAATTTCAGGCCTTCCATATGCCTTACTCTTATGTCATTGCGGCATGTGGATATACTCGCCAGGACGCTTATGGTCATCTATCTGACATTTAATGGGTCTATAATGTTTTAAGTGTTTACACTGAGAGTTTCCCAATAATAGCAATAGGCATATTGACCTACATATCAAGGACACATAATTTGGCACAACGATGAGATGCAAATGAAGAAACATGACCGCCCCAACAACTTGCGTATTAGAACTGTTGTGAATCAGATGCCTTGGAAACAAAATATAAACTTGTTGCTCAATGTAAGGAAAAAGAATGAAGAACACGATGAACACAAAGATTGGTTATTAATTGCTATTCTTTCCTTTATCTTCAAAACAAGATTACAAGTATACAAGAATAACAAATAACCCTCTCACCCTAAATTAGGATATGCAATATACAATGATGAGAGACTAGTATGCTATTTATAATAAACCTAACATACTAAGCTAATGGGATTTTATCACAAATACCCATTACAAGTTAACTTAGGGTACAAGCTAACTTAACCAATTGGACATAACAAATAGGCCCAATTTGATGCTAACAATCCTAGCATCCTTCGACCCAATAGAGTTCGATCCAATATCTCACAAATCTCCACCTTGGAACAAACTCTATTATCAACTAACGAATTAGTTTTCTTTATGCAGCTTTATCAACTGCATACAGTGGAAAAATTTGCAACTAGGCAATGTCTTGGTGATCATATTAGCAGCATTATAATCTGTTGAAACCTTCAGCACTTGGACTTCTCCACGCTCGATTACCCCTCTGACGAAATGCAGCCTCACATCAATGTGCTTGGTTCGCTCATGATAGGCTGAATTCTTTGACAGTGTATTGCACTTTGACTATCACATTTAACATTATAACTTCCCTTTTAGCTCCTTAGCAAAACCTTGCCACAATGCTTCTTTCACAGCTTTGGTTAAAGCAATATATTCCGCTTCAGTGGTTGATAATGCAACAACCTTCTGAAGTGTTGCTTTCCAACTAATAGTTGTACCAAACATAGTGAAAACATATCCAGAAATAGATTTTCTAGAATCCATACAACCTGCATAATCAGAGTCGACATATCCTTCGATTGCTGTTTTACTATCTTCGCCAAAGGCTCCACCATAAATTAAGACTCTGTTCAGAGACCCATTTATGTACCTTAGAATCCACTTCAATGCTTGCTAGTAATCCTTTCCAGGATTCCCCATGTACCTGCTTACAAGACTTACTGCATATGCTATGTTGGGTCTAGTACAAACCATAACATACATCAAAGAACCTACTACATTAGCATATGAGATGCTATTCATATAAGTTCTTTCGACCTCAGTACTGGGACATTGATCAATACTCAACTTGAATTGAGGGTTTGTTGGAGTCACAATAGGCTTCGAATTCGACATACCAAACTTTTCGAGAACCTTTCATAAATATGCCTCCTGAGATAAGCATAACTTCGAATGCTTTCTATCTCTTCGAATGTCAATTCCAAGAATCCTGGAAGCCGCTCCTAGATCCTTCATTTCGAACTCCTTATTGAGTTCAACCTTCACCCTCAATACCTCTTCGAAATTGTTACTTGCTATGAGAATATCATCAACATAAAGCAACAAAATAACAAATGAATTACCAAGACCAAATATGAAGTAAACACAGTGGTCGAACTAACTTCTAACGAAACTTATGCTTGTCATGAATTTGTCGAATCTCCTATTCCACTGTCGAGGAGATTGTTTCATCCCATATAAAGATCTATTCAACTTGCACACATAATCTTCCTTTCCATTTTCGACATACCCTTTAGGTTGCCTCATCAGGATTGTTTCATCAAGATCACCATACAAATCTTCACATCCATTCGATTCAAGATCAAACTGCCACCATGGCAAGCAACATTCGAATGGACCTATGCTTCAGGAGAAAACACATCATTGAAATCTATACCTTCTTTCGAGTGAAACCCTTGCAACCAACCTTGCCTTGTATCTTTTCGGCGCCACTCCTTGATTCCTTCGTTAACTTTGAAAATCCATTTACGGTGACTAACTTTGGCTCTAGGGTTTCTCGATCAATTCTAAGTGTTGTTATCATGAAGAGACTTCATCTCATCATCCATGGCCTTCAGCCATTCAGTCTTATTTCGACTCCTCATAACTTCCTTATGGTCTGTTGGTTCTTCGTCTAGAACCTCACTTGTAGAGATTAAGGCATAAGCTATAAAATCTGCATACCCAAACCTTTGAGGTGGTTTGATGACTCTTCGTGTCCTATCTCTTGCCAATAGGTAGTCATCGATAGTTTCCTCAACTTCATCAACATCCTCTGCTTCTTCGACTTTATCTGGGATATGCAATTCAACATCAACATGCTCCACCTCAATAGGAATCTCTCCCTGTTCCAGCTCTTTGTCAAATACTTCTGCACTTCGACCAACATCATCCGTTTTCTTGAAAGCCATTTCAGCTTCATTGAAAACAACATCTGGACTGGTGATAATCCTTCTGTGACCTGACTCTAGGCACCATAGCCTATAAGCTTTGACTACTTCAGGGTATCCCATGAACATGCATTTAAGAGCTCTAGGTTCGACCTTGTCTTGCCTAACGTGAGCATAGTTGCAAATACTCTCGGTTGTCGAGATTTAGTGGATGTCCGACCAAACTTCTTGGTGTCTTCATATCTAACGCGTAGAAGGATATCTTTATCGGATATGTTCTTTGTTAAACGACCTCAAAACACCTTCTTTAACCCAAGACTAGTCAACAAGCATCTAACTCTCTCCAAGATGGTTCGATTAAACCTTTCACCAAACCATTTTGTTGTGGAGTCCTGCGATGATTACGTGCCTTGCAATACCGGAGGCAACACAAAAGGTTGAATGCCTCATTGCAAAATTCAAGACCATTGTCATTCTCAACCTCTTGACCTTTCGCGATTCGATTTTCCGAGTCTTCCAACCTTTGAAATTCTCAAAAGTTTCATCCTTAGTCTTTTGAATGAATACCCATAACTTTCTGGAATAGTCATCTACTATGGATAGAAAATATCTTGCTCCTGAATGTGATGGACACCTTGCAGGCCCCCAAAGATCAGCATGGATGTAATCAAGCGATCCATGTGTTCTTTGTTTGCCTTTATTGAACTTCACTCTGCAAGATTTTCCAAGTACACAGGGTTCACAAAACTTCAGCTTTTCAACTTTGTCTCCACCAAGAAGATTTTGTTTCCCCAATTCGACTAGACCCCTTTCACTGACATGGCCTAATCTCATGTTCCAGATTTCTGTCTTCGACAAAGGTTTAGTGGATGCAACATTTGTCGAACCACAACTTCACCTCAAGGGTATACAAGCCTTGTTTCTTCATGCCTCTCAAGACTTCCTTCGACCCCTTCATGACTCTTAGGATACTTTTCTCTCCTTGAAAAACATATCTTTTCTTGTCGAATTCACCAAGAGAAATCAAATTTCTCTTCAAATCAGGTACATATCTGACTTCAGTCAATAACCTTATTGACTCATCATGGAGTTTGAATCTCACAGATCCAACACCTGCAATCTTGCAAGCTTTGTTGTTTCCCAGCAATACAAATCCTCCATCTTGATCACATAATTCCTCGAACAAGTCTTTGTTTGGAGTCATGTGCCAAGTGCACCCATAATCCATAATCCATTCCTTCGACGAGTTGCTGCTCAAAACCATAAGAACATCATATGAGTCGAAATCATCTTGAACAATAGCTGCATTGCCATTATCTTTTCTTCCATGATCTTTCAGGCGTTCAGGGCACACTTTTCTTGTGTGACCCTCCTTCTTACAATGATAGTATCGAATACTAGATGCTTCACCACTGTAAAACTTCTGCTGACTTTTACCTTTCTTCTTGTCGAACTTATTATCCTTTCGCAAGAATTTTCCTTTAACGGCCAAACCTTCACCAACCATCGAAGGTTAATGCTCCTTTCGTTCGATCAAGACCTTCGAATACAAGGCTGATTGAACTTCTTCAAAGGTCAGAGAATCCCTTCCATACAAGAGAGTTTCTTTAAAGTGAGCATGTTATCTGGGCAACGCGCACAACAACAACAGCGCTTGATCTTCATCATCGATCTTTACATCAATATTTTCAAGATCAAGAATTAGCTTGTTGAACATATCCAACTGCTCAACCAACACTTTGTCTTCAATCATCTTGAATGAATACAAAGCTTGCTTCAGGTAGAGTCGATTCACCAACGATTTGGTCATGTACAAACTTTCAAGTTTCACCCATAACCCTGCCACCGTCGTCTCCTTTGATACCCGTCGAAGAACCTTATCACCAAGGTTCAACAAGATTGCGCTGTGGGCACTCTCTATCATTGTCATCTTCTCGGCTGCCGTTAAAGCTTCGTTCATGGATGATTCTCCCTTCAACGCTTCCAAACAACCCTGCTGAACCAATAGGGCTTTCATCTTCAAGCGCCACAGACCAAAATCGTTCACTCCGATGAACTTTTCAATCTCATATTTTGTCGAAGGCATCTCCTCCATGCTCACTGCACCAATTTGTTGTGAATCGGATGCCTTGAAAAAAAATATAAACTTGTTGCTCAATGTAAGGAAAAAGAATGAAGAACACGATGAACACAAGAATCGGTTATTAACTGCTATTCTTTCCTTTATCTTCAAAACAAGATTACAAGTATACAAGAATAACAAATAACCCTCTCACCCTAAATTAGGATTTGCAATATACAATGATGAGAGACTAGTATGCTATTTATAATAAACCTAACATATTAAACTAATGGGCTTTTATCACAAATACCCATTACAAGTTAACTTAGGGTACAAGCTAACTTAACCAATTGGACATAACAAACAGACCCAATTTGATGCTAACAATCCTAGCATCCTTCGACCCAATAGAGTTCGATCCAATATCTCACAAGAACATAGATGTATACAACTGATAGTATGATTAGATTATGTAGCATATGTTGTCAACCAGGATCCAATCAGAAACATTGTCTAAATGTTGGATCAACCTCTGCATCATAAGTAATTTTTTATTTCAATTCGTGTAACCTTCGTATGATATATATATATATATACCACCCAAAACAACACATGCCACAGTTAGCAAAACACACACTTAAGAACAACAACACAAATATGAAATAAAAACATGTCTACAATATCACAACCACCATAAAACATATCACTAACATCATTGTCATCTTTGACTCGAACACACATATGTTTCATATCATTACTGTCATTTACAATTGAGATGTACGAAGCAAGCCTATTGATTCTTCTAATTTTTTTCCATCATTAATCTCTCTGTCTAACCAAATTTTCTAACTCCTATCAAGATGCGCAAAACTTTAAATCTTCCAAAGACACATTTTCTTTGAAGGTTTCGTTGCCGAATAACAAACATACCCATCCCTATTAACATTCATGATAGAGATAGTGAAGAGAAGAATACCAAATTATGTAAAGAGGTATAATTTTGAAATGTTAGGAAATACCTCTATTTATAAGAAAAAAAATCACCACACTAGTGCCAGATGAATTGGCGCTTCCATTTAACAATTGTACATAGGCACCAATTGAATTAATAACACATATTGCAGGTGTCAATCCAATTGACGTCTCCTTTAAACTTTTATGTGCAGTCGCCAATTGAGATGATGATTATGCTCACTTTTTTTTTTTGAAAATTGGGATATTTTAAAAAAAATTTAAACGTGGGATATTTTTTATGTAAAACTGGGTTATTTGGGTAAAAGTTTCACAATGAAATCTAAGGAAAAATATACAAGTCGAAATCACATCGGCTAAGAAAAAATTAATGTCAAATAACATAAGTGTTTAACTCATAGAAATTTCCAATCTACTTTAAATACTTTTATAATCTTTTAGTGTTTCCTTGACGTTCACTCTAGTAAAATCAATCTTGAGTCTTCGTATGTTTTTGACTAATAAATTTTAATTATCAAAAGATTTAAACAAAGAGAATAGAAAATGCTAACTACCCTATGGTATAGCATACAAATAATCCAAAGTACAAAAAGAATAAATTGTAAAAGCATATAGTATAAATTTGTTAACTAGTATAAAACATTAAAAAAATCAGATATAACTAAACTAGAATTAAAGAATCATAACAAGTTGAGGTGCGTAAAAAATTGTTTGGCATATGTATCAACACACAAAAGAGGAATGGATTGTGAAATTTGAAAAACGATACTTTAAAACATTGTTTTCAACTTCAGAATTTAAAAATAGTTTTAAGAAAAACTTTTTAATATAACATCAAAAAATAAAGATTAAAAAATATACAGAAAGTAAAAAGACAAGAGTAAAGAGATGACACTAGAGTTTTAGAGGTCCGGTCTAAGTGAAGTGGCCTAATTCTAACCCTAAGATTTGATTATGAGAGTATCTAGTAATGCTGATGACATTTTAGTAGGTTAAACTCACAAACTCCCATGTACAAGAAAAGTGAAGTTTTAGGTTAACTTTCAACCAAACAATTAATAAAAAATGGACTGAAATGGTCAATCTTCCTTCTGAACAAGAGTGAAGCTTGGAGAAATTAGTATCTAAGCTTAAACCCGATATTTTACACATGCTAATCTCAAATCAAAGTGCAATTTTAAATTGGCTTTCCCTGAACCAAAGTTATGTTTTACACGGGCTGACCACAAACTGAATCGAGGTTTTACACAGACTAACCACAAATCGAATTGAGATTTTAAGCCAATAGATCTCGAACCAAGTCGAGCTTTTAAATAGGATGAGCTCACAAATTAAACATAGACATAACACTAAATCCCCAAACAAATTTTTTAACGAGTTTAGCTTTATACTTAAACAATCACTTCATTAGGAAGAACTATTCAACCAAAAGAAAATATATCTTGGTGAATTTACAATATCACCCTTTAGAAAACAAAATTCCTCACTTAAACACAAGAACTTTATTGAATAACTATAACTAAATTTTAGTGATAGAAAGTATAAAAATATTTTTGAGAGACAAAGAGAGAGATAAATCACGATTTTGGATGTGAAAAAGTGATGGGAGTTTCCTCTATTTATAAGCCAAAAAGCAGTACAGGAAAGGAAATAATTTATGGGACAATTTAATGTTCCAATTGATTGGACCTTAATCCAATAGATTGTATATGTACATTTTGGAAGACTTGGATAGTGAGCCATTTTCCTTTATTAAGACATTGTCACAATCACTTATGGACTCCATTTTACCTTATGCAATCAATTGAGAATATGCTTCAATTTATTGGATCATTCAAAAAATGTTCTCTAATCATTTTGACAGTTCATAATTCATCTGGTTAGGCTCCAAAATAATTTTAGGTTATTTTATTTGAGACATAGAGGGTTAAAAGGTTTTAGTGAGTGTGTGATTTAGCCATAATACTTTATGAAAATTTCCTCGTGTTTTCAAAAGACACTGATCTCTTAGATACAAGTGTATGAGATTTCACACTTTCTATCTTTCAAAATTTGTCAAACCTTTGCCGAATACACCAATATTATAAATACTTGATTGGTTCTTCTTGGAGATGATGCTTGCGATATCTTCAGGTTGAATGTCATCATCAAAGGATGTTTACAGGGATCATCAATCCTTAGTTCATTTATCTTCGGAGAGAGGATCTTTGAACAATCTGTCAGAGGTACTGCGAGAGAAAGATCACAGCGCCCATTGCTCAGTCAAGAGACACCACCATATTTTTGCCTATATAAGTTAAATTGTCAAAGTGAGTCTATACAAATGGAGCGCGAGTAAAAAGTATTTTCCCCTCACCTAGGTACTCTTTCACTTCGTTTTCGTCTTCGCAGTCTCGAGCGATTAAGATATTGCACCCTATGGGGCAAAAGAACTTCAAGGAGGACACGTGATTCCACCATCACTATGAACTTAAGATCAGGGGTCCAAGAAAAAGAGAACAAGGGCTTTCCATTTCCCTTACTAAAATGGGAGATACATTTTTTATCCCTCTTATCCAAGAAAATTAGTCCTTCAAATCATCGTAAGGACTAGCGAAGTGCTTTAGAAAACATATTCCTGAAAAAGGCGTAAAGTCACATAGCCACTGTTGGGAAGCAACTTTGTCCCAAAAAAGTATAAAAGAACCTTAACATAAGGGGACACCCACAAGAGATGGAATATTTTATTAAAGGCTCTAAGTATACCCTAAACATTTGGAGTAACCCGAAAAGAGGCACCATTAATGATGGTAAAAAAATCCCTTTCTCGCCCCGTGTTGGAAAAACTTATGCCATGGCGAAATTTGTTGATCATGTCAGCAATAGAGTACTAGGAAGTAATGTCTCACACATGGATAAACATAGATTTTTTTCCAAAGTAAAGGAAAGTAAGGGTTCAAAAAACTAAAAGTTTAAACGCATGGAGTTTTTGAAAAGAAGATGAGAGAAGTAAAGCCCAAGGAAACAAACTCATACGTTCATCCAATAGACAAGCTTCAAAAGCGGGAATTATCCCCGTCTAAATGCCACACTTAAACATGGGAGACTGATTTGTCTTCTCGAGAAATTTCAACATGATAATGATTAAAATCTACACATGACTCTCCTCATAAAACACTTAATCTAGCAAAAATGATTGCGTTTGTGGTATATCAGAAGTATCTCTTTGAAACAGATATGTTTCCCCAAACATGTTAAACCCCCATGCCACACAATAACCTACGAGCCCGTACACTTTCAAATGAGGGATGCACCTACTATTTCTCTTGCCCCCTCACTAAGGGACTCACTCTCTAGGGGATAAAATATGCCTAGAGACATCTCCCTTAGCCAATGGAATTGATGGCAAGGTAGGGGTGCATTATGGAGAGGAGAGTAGTATAAACACTTCGCCCTTCAAAGAAAAGTCGTAGTGCTTGAGAGAATGTGTAGTATCATATTTGGGAAATCCTAAACTAGGACACCCTCACCCAATAGATGGGCCGCCCCGGCAGAATCTAAGGGATTCACCTCGTAGGGTCCCGATTCATAAGAGCCACACGAGTGAGAAGCCTCGCTGACCTCGATAAGATAGGTAGTCAATAACCTACCTAGTAAGTGGAAAATGGTTAAGACCATGTATGGGAGGCTAAAAACCTTAGGCCTCAGGAATTCCTATAAGTATATTATCCCTTAAGGGAATAAGGGAGAATCTTAAGTGATACACATTTACTATTACTCAGAGATAACTTCGCTCCTAGTAGCCTTTACACGATTAATCTTACTTCCCGCCTACAACCTAGAAAAGTTGACCACCAATAGGGTCTCTCACCTCATGTGAGGTGGTACTTTAAACAAACTCAAAATCCACAACAAAAGGCTACTCGCCGCCATGAGCTATCCCTTTACCCCAAACTTGTATTATACCTTCTAAGGCCTCTGAGTCTTCATGCTATTGCAGGGGAATATACACACACCTATACTTTTTGGAAAGTCCACAATGTAATTTTGATGTTTGGTTTAATGGATGAGGGCGATTGAGATATGAATTAGAATTAGTTTAATGATATTAAACCTATCATAACATAAAGCATTACATAAAGCATTCAAAATATCATTGCATAAAGCATTACATCAAGCACTAATTATCATAATAAAAAACTATAAAAGCATAACAAAAAGCACTAATTGTGCAATTATCTTTAAAAAAGAACTACTTGTTAAACTGCCATAATAACTACAAGCATTTCACTGAGTTAATCTCTTAGAAATTCCATCATAAGATCTCATTACCCTAATGCACGTCCCTGGTCTAGGGCATGGCTCAACCACAATAGGTTCTTGAGTCAAAGTTCCATTTTCATCATCATATAACATCATTAGTTCATCATATCTTGCTCATAACCCTTAAATTGTCTTGGTTTTCAAAGTCCTTAATCTGCCACGTAATCTTTTGGTAACCACATATTTCACCTTCTTTGTTGTCCTTGAATTTTTCTTGGCTACAAAACTTCGTATGTCTTCAAAAATGTTTTCAATGTTTGTGTAATAGATGTAATCAATAAAAGCTTCATCAATTATCTTAGTAGCAACTTCACAACCTATCTCAATAGAAATTCCACCAATTGTCTCAGTCCGAGCTTTAGGTGCAACATCCTTAAATCTATTTGATCTCATATTTTTTGGTTGTGTATGTGCATATGCATCACTTGCTTCAACTGGGTGTAAATTACTTGGTTTAGTTGGAGGTGCATCACTTTCTCTATAATTGTATCTAAGAGTCTTTGCATATACTTGAGTTATGCTCCATTTGAATAAATTAAACATTACTTTTCTTTTCAAAACACATGCATTATGAAATGTTTCTATGCATCTACTTGAGTTATGCTCCATTTTATCACATTTGGTACATCTGTAGGTCATTCTATCTATTCCGAGTCTTGAACCAACCTCACATAATTTCCTAAACCTAAGTTTCTTTAGTCTACAAGATTCTTTCTTGTACAAAGGAGGGTGTAAAACACCTGCATTAACTTAGGGCCACATATCCATCCCTTTTATTGGACTCATGACAACACTATAGGATAAATTTTGAAAGTATGCTTACACCAAATATTTGTTGGAACTTTCATAAACCAGTTCTAAGCCTTTGAATCAACTTTCTCCAATTGAAGCATTTGTTTTCTCGCCATGCTTGAAAATATGTTGCTTTGCCAACTCCCATCATCAAATCTCTAATTAACTAATGTACCTCCACCAAATATTTTCTTGAAATTAGTCTATAAGTGTCTTAAGCCAACCTATATTCATTCAGTTTTATCAAACATTTCTTCAAAAGTAATTACCAAACCTTATAAGTAAAAGATAACACACCATATTCAAAACACACAAAATAGTTTTAACTCGGAAACTACAAACTTTTTTCACGAGATAAATAAGAAATCGTCTATATGACAAAATATAAAATGGTATAAAGCCAAATTTAAATTAGTGAATTTATTAACCCAGACTATAAGGGTTGGGCGCATCTCGTGAAAACTCCAAAATGTCATTCATAAAATCGGAAATTTATTTCCGGTACGTACTATTTATTGAAATTTTTTAGTGAAACCGAAAGTATACTTCCAGTGTGCACCATATTTTGAATTTATTTCAAATTTAGTCTCACTTGTTCTCACTTTCTGAAATATTTGAGTGAAATCAAAAATATATTTTCAGTATGCGCCATATTTTAAATTTATTCTAAATTTGGTTTCACTTGTTCTCACATACACGTTTTATTTAAAAAATACACACAATTTAAAATAAAAAATATATTTTTGATTTACACCAAACTCTTTTCAACTTGACTTTTATAATATAGGGTGTTTACCAGAAATAAATTTCTCTTTCACAAAAATAAATAAGAAGGAAATAAAATGAGTTAAGTAATTTACTTTAAATTAATCATGCATTATGGGACAGAAGAAGAATATTGGTGAGGACACCCTTGGATGAGTTATATCATAAAGTGTTGTAGAAATTCAAGTCGGCAAGTTTCTATTTATGGACATACTATAGTAATAATTTGTATCAATAGGTGGGTCATAGTGCTAAACAGGTCATGCACGTGGGTGAAATGTAATTGAGACCATACACTTAAAAAATATTGGAGTGTGAAGTGAATAGTATATAGCACACCCCAAGTAAAGGTGCCAAATTGCTTGAAAAAATAAAAAGTAAAAGTGTCAAGTAGAATTGTTTTGAAAGTTTCTTAATCTGGCACTTGAAAATGTGAGGAATTTGTCGGATGATTTTTTGATAACATATTTCTGTCAAATTGTAAATCCGTTTGTTTTAGTTTAAATTTTTTTCATAGAAATATTCTATTAACATATTAAATTGTTTCAAAATTTATTTTCAAAAATTTATTTTGAAATCAAATAATATAAATATATATTATAAAAAATAAAAAGACAGTTAAAATACCAAATTTTATTTAAAAAGTATTTCAAAAATAATTTTATAAAAATTCTTTAAAATAGTTTTAAATTTAAGAGATTAATGAAATTTTAAGATTCAAAACAGTATAATAAAAGAATAAGATATTTAAACTATTATATTCAAATAAATTATTAAAACTAATTTTTATTTGAATGAAATAAAATTATACCAACAAAGAAGATCTGAGTCATTTCTCTTATATATTTAATATTTCTTTTATTTCTAGTTGATATATATATACTAAATATCAAAGTAAAATTTTAAGATAATAAAGTACGAGTTCTTTCTCTTACATATAGAATTTTATTTAAATTTTTAATCGATACCAAACTTTAAGTTTAATCACTCTTATTTAAATCTCAATAAATATTAATAAAATTTAAATTTTTAAGAGGTTAATTATTATGTATTGTCAGCATTAATCTTTTTATAGGGTTACCTATAAATATTGCAGTTTTTATTTTTAGTCTCTCCTTGTCTTTTGGTAACGATTTTTATAAAAGAACTGTTGTCAAAGCCAGTTAAAACCGTTGCCAAAATTTAGGAGGGACTAAAAATGAAACTGCAATATTTATAGGGACCAAAAACTTATTTAACCATTTTTTATATAATAGATACATCACAATTAAGAGTGGCAAAACGGGCTGCCCGCCCCATCTTAAGTCCACCAAAAAAAGAGCGGAGCGGGCAAGCCCGCAACGTGTAATGAGCATAAAAATCAAGCACGTCCCGTTAAGCTGGCGGGTTGGCAGGCGGCGGGCTTTCCTGTCTATTTTTTTATTTATTTTTCATTTTTTTAATATATTAATAAATTTTTATTTTACATTTCAATTAGATTTTTTACATTTTTTTAGAACATTTTTTTGTAAAGCATATTTTTAAAATATTTTATTTAAAAAATATTGCATATATCACATATAAATGTATAAAATAAATCCATTAAAAATTGGAATGACTAGAATTAACTAAAAAAAGAGGAACTTAAGGTCGAACAAACTGAACGAATAGTGCGGCGGGTTTTAACGAGCGGCGAGCTTTGGCAGGGCAAGCTTAGGCGGACGAACGAGCTTTGGCAGAATAAGTTTTAACTGGCGGCGGTCCCAAAATCCCAACTCAACCCGCCATTATTTTGCAGGTGCGCGGGCCGACCCAGCAGACCACGACCCATTTTCACAATCATTCAAAGATACTATTTTTTGCATAATTAAAATAAAAATCAAATATTATTAAATTCTAATAGTCACGATTAATATAATTTCTTTACACTATCAATACATATCAGTTAAATTTAATTTCAAATAGTATGCATATTTTCATAAGGGATTAAAGATAATGTATTATCAATGAAAAAATATTACAAACATTCAATCAAAATATTTTAAAATATCAAAATAAAATTTAAAATTTAGAATATAATTCAAATTCAAAGGCTAATGACCATGGATTTCAGAGCTAGTGTAAGCGAGGCTGCTAACTCACTTCTTTAGAAACTCTCACATTAAGTTCGTTAACAAACAATTTAATAAAGTTGTTCATGCTTTAACAAGGGTGGTTTCAGATTTTGTTAGTTTTCATGTTTTTGATGATATTCCAACATGTATCTAAAACATTATTTTTAAGAGTTGAATGTGTTTTTGGTCCCTACAAATATCTCAATTTTCATTTTTAATCCCTATTAAAAAAATAATATATTTTAGTCCCTATAAATTTTTTATTCATGCAATTTTAGTCTTTGCTATTTTCTAAAATTTTGAAAACTATTTAATTATACTTAAACTTTTAAATTTTTGAATAATTTTTTCCATGCTTGTTTAGAATACTATAAAATATTTCTTTATCAAATTTTATAATTTTATTAAAATGAGAATAATTAAATATAAAGTTTTTAAATTTCAAAAAATAATGATAAAAGTAATGAAAATTTCAACTTAGAAATTAATTAAGTTTTGAGTTATTTTTTTCGAGAAATTTTTTATAACGTTCTAAAAATATTTGCAAAATAATTATTTAAAAATACATATTGATTTAACAAAAGAGACTAAAACTACGTTCATAATAATTTTGTAAAAATTAAAAAATATTTTTTTTAATAAATACTAAAAATAAAAATTAAAATATTTATAAGGATCAATAACATATTTAACTCCATTTTTAATAAAATGATTTAAGTTCTTTCAAAAAATAATTTAATACTTTGCATAATTATCATTAGTCTACGGTATACAAAAGTTTTACGCATTATTAGGTACTCTTATATTAAAATAAACGCGAAATAAGAATTAATTTAAAAGTTTGGTAGAATAAGAGCACCATCTTTGCTTGTATTTCAATTCAAAAATCAACAAACAAAATCTGTCAGATTCTGCAATAAAATCTGTCAGGATCTTCCTTTCCAAACTGTCAGATTTCCTAACAGGATTTTGTATCTCCTCGAATATGATGTCCCTCCTTTTTAAATCTGACATCCTCATTCACATCTATTTCATCATCACACCACACACCCTTCTTCTATCTCTCTCTTCCTTTATTTCCTCAAACATTCTTAACTTCATTCTTGTCTTCTACTTTCATATTTCACTATTCATATTATGGCACAGTTCCATGTTTTGGCTGTTGATGATAGTGTTATTGATAGAATGTTGATTGAAAAACTCCTCAAAACCTCTTCATTTCATGGTAAATATTTACGTAGTATCTGTTTAAAGCCGCAGTATCACGCTCATGACAAATGTTTCAAGCATGAACATATGTCGCGATCTGGCACTAGGGTTTCAAACATATTTTTACTAATAAACCTTTTTACATTAATAAATGTTTGGAGCGGCAGTGTGAGAGATCCGTGACAAATGTTCCAAACTGTTTTAGTTTAAAATATATGTTGCGTGTTAATGGATCTAACACTACGGTTTTTATTATAGATTATTTGACATCTAAATTTGATTTGTTATGTTATGTAAATACAGTTACTGTGGTTGATTCTGGTAGCAAGGCTTTGAAGTTTCTTGGTTTGGTTGAAGATGAAGTGAGGAATGAAAATGTTTCATCTATTGCTACGGAAACAGATCAGGTATAATTCGGATGCTAAATGTTTAGATTAATTATAATATACATATGGTTTAATTATTTTTAATGGATATGTTTTTGAATCATTATGATCTTAATCCTTATTCCTTTTGCTTAATTTTTTTTCAGGTTGTGGAAGTGAATCTGATTATAACTGATTATTGTATGCCAGGAATGACAGGCTATGATCTGCTGAGAAAAATCAAGGTAAATAAAATAAATAAATTCATAGGTTATTTGAAAAGTGCTTATGTAAGATCTTTATGAATAATTAATTTAGTTTTGTATTTCATAAAAACATTTCTATAAATGTCTTCAAAATTTCAAAATTAGAATGCATAATAGAATTTGAAATGGTGGGATCTGATTTCAGAATTAAATGTCATATATTTTCATAATTTCAAAGACTTTTTTGTATTAATGATAGGAATAATTTATGACAAAGTTAAATTGTGGTTCTCTTGCAATCTTTAATATTGCATAGAATCGAGATTAAATGTAGCTGTGACAGCGGTAGAGATATTAACATCTTTTTGTTTCTGTCAAAATTGAAGTTATAAATACTTTTTAAATCTTAATTATGATATCCAAATCAGAATAGTGGTTGGTTCAATTCTAACAGTTGATTTATAATTCCAGGGGATCTGACGAACTCACTTAAATTTTTTATAATGAAAAAATTGAAAATAGTTGGTGCGCATCGTATATGTTATAAATTTTGAGATAATAGATTAAAGATAAAAAAAAGTTTCAAATCAATTTGGTTATGATTTATTTTACATAAAATTGTTTCTATATTCTCTTGTTTGATGCTAGAAAATTAACCAAAAGTATAATAATTTTCAGGAATCTAATTCTCTTAAAGACATACCAGTTGTGATTATGTCATCAGAGAATGTTCCATCAAGAATCAACCGGTAAGAGATATAGAATCAACTTAATAAAGTCTTATAATTTTTTCCAAAATTTCAAATTCGGAATTTCAGCAAGTCCTAATTTTCTTTTATTTTTTTGATTGAATCAGATGCTTAGAAGAAGGAGCTGAAGAGTTTTTTCTGAAGCCAGTTCAACAATCAGATGTAAACAAGCTGAAACCACATTTGTTGAAGACAAGAGTTAAGAATGTTGGTGAACAAATCAACAACATAGGAAGGATAGCGAACAATAAAAGATGTTACATTCAAAATCAATGATAGTTAGATAGTAGCTTATTAACTGAAGAGAGAATTCTTACTGAATTTTTGGTCTGACAAATTGTAGTTTGTTTCTAACTAATGTTTATCTTTAGAAAACTAACTTATCTTATTTCTATATTTATAACAATAGCCGTATTTTAGAATAAAATTGAAAACATGAGAGTTAACATAAAACAATAATTAATGTTCTGGTAAGATTATGAACAACATGGTTAGGTTGTCATCTAATAAAACTAATCATATGATTTTGATTTAAAAGTAAACACTATTTGCATTGCCACAAAATAGTGTCAAATTATTAAAATGATATTTTGAAGAATAGTAGTTTCATGCATCCAAATCAAGACTTGAAGTAGGCCCATTACAACCTTGTGGGTGTGGGTGTGGGAGGAGGGAGATGCAAATTCTCCATTTCATCACACATTCACACTCACTTATTCTACAATCATCTTGTTGAGGAAACAAGTTAAATCAACAGAATTTTTTTAAAGTATGTCTAGTTTTTAAGGCATAATTAGCAAATCTAGTTTGTATAAACGTGGTATTATTCATGATTGAATATACTTTCTCCTTAAAATAAGTGTTTTTTTAATCATTAAAAATTAACTTAAAATAACAGTCTCTTTTCTTTTTTTAATATAATATTAATTAACTTTTAATAAGTTTATCCTTTTTATTTACAATCTTTTCAAATTATGACAATATATTACGATTAATAATAATTATCTCTTTTGTAAAAATATTATCTTTATTGATTCAATTATTATTTTTATTAATCTGTATATAACAATCTTAAACGACATTTCTTTTGAGACACAACGAGTACATAATAAATATAATATAGATTGGCTCTTTCCTCGACAGATTTCGCAAAGAGTTTTGCTATTGAATCACTTTATTGTTGTTGAAATTTCTGGATTTTAGATGGTCTCCTTAGACACACCCACCTCCAATAAATTTAGATACCCTCATTCTATACCTTAGTGATTTAAAGATTAGCTGATTATTGTGAAAGCTAGAAGAATAATTTAAGGCATTTTAGAAGAATTATTCAGAATTTTAAACACATCAAAATTTTAATGTGTGGGGATTAAGAATCATTACAATCAAAATAAATGGAAAAGCAACAAAATAAGCTATCAAAAGTGAAAGCAAAGTAGTAGAAAATAAAAGACATGAAATACAATAATTTATTTAGTGAGTTTGATCAATGATCTACTTCAAAGGTTAAATGATCTACTTCAAAAGACAAAAAAAAAATTGGGTTCATTATACTTCCAAAAGTTGTTTTAAAGTATTACACATGAATAATAGTCACCCAAGTTTTTAAAAGAAAATCATATTGTTTTAGCTAAATGTTTCCAAGTCTCTTAAACTCTATATATATGAATCAGGTAAGAAAAAAGTGTTTAAAGTGTTTTTCAACCCCTTATATACTTTCAATGGTTACCTAAATTTCAAGAACTCCAAGAAATTCCAACTCTTATCTTTATACATTTATCAAATATTTCTAACTCTTCTCATTGTCTTCAACTGTAAAATTTAAAAGGATGTTAACCGAATAAAAATAAAGATACATATTCATAACTATTAAAATCAAATAATCCTTAGTGAACTAAAAACTCAACCAATTAATTTCTGAATTAAAAAATTATAAATATCATATAATAACTTTTATATTAATTTAAAGTATCTTAGAGTATATTTTTGTATCTTAAATCTTTTATATTAATTTTGAATAGTATAAATATCTTATAATAACTTTTATATTAATTCAAAATATCTTAGAGTATCTTTTTTGTATATTAAAGTATCTCTAATTATTTTAGAGTATTTTTAAATTAATATGAAAGACATTTACAATATTTTAATATTAATGAACGAATCTATGAAAGACCCTACCGAATTCGATGCATGCAAACCGCTATGATAGGATCTGTCGCCTGCCAGACATGCCTTTGTAACTTTGTAACTTTGATGTGTTCTGTCGATATTATCGTTGCTTTTTGGCTTTCTTAATTTTAGAAATCTTGAAACATGTTTTCTTTTTCATTACTCAAAGGTTTTAAGACATACTTCTACAATCTCCACTTTAAATTGAAATTGTTGTGATGTCAATTTATCTATGAACCACGTTAATGCTCTCTGCCATGTTGCATAACTATTCAACAGACTTGATCGAGTTTATGCCACACTTAACCTTGATCTAACCACTTGCATCAACTTTCTTTTAACCTTTTTTTTTAATTAGGTAAGATAACAATCCCCAAATATGTCTCTTGATCCATCGCTGACGTTCATTGTATTTGAATGCCTCCTCGAAGCTCCATGTCTTTTAGTTTTGCAACCATTCACTAACATTTAAAGCATAACACCCTTTTGAGATGGTACAACCTCCTACGTACCTTATGTAGAGGAAAATGATAATCAAAGACCTTTGCATCGTTTCATCACTACGTACTACTAGTATCAATAGTAGAAAATTCCACCTCAAACCGTGTCTTTTCCATCATAGTTTTTAAAAGTTTCATTCTTAGGTCCTTACTCTTCTTCCCCTGACAAGACTCACTAAAAGTAATACATATTCTATTGATGAACTTCAATCCTAAATTTTCCACTTCTAACAACTCATAACCTTTTTCCGCCTTTTGAATCATAATTGATGATACATTGGGCAACTATATCATCAGGTTTTAAGTTGATTTGCATAATACATTACTACGGAAAAGGGCTTTAACAATGGTCGGGAAAGATATATAACCATGCGAGACCATTTTTTATTATGTAGTGTGTAATAGTATATGAGGTACATACAATCAGAGTCCACTAACCTTCGTAGTAAGATGGAAGGCACGCGCCTTATAACAACAGTTATTCATACCAACTGTTGTGATATAGTATATGAATAAATTTCAAATTTTCATCTCGAGATATGAAATCTTTCCGACTTCCAATAGAAAAGAAAGCGTATAGTTTAAAGAAACAATGACTAGCAATTTTATTTTTTAAACTTCCAAGATAAGAAGATGAAGAATCAGATGGAACATTATAAAAGCGAAAGAACCAAACACACACAAATAACTTCATCCAAAGGAATCTAAATGAGTTCTCCTACTCAAGCCACCACCAATGCTAAGAATCCAAATGTTGCTGCAGAGGGTGTTGTGATTCCAAACCAGCCTCATAATCAAGACGTTGATGTAGAGGCTGAGGCTGTGTGTAACGCCCGTTTTTAATTAATATTAAATTATATTAATATTTTCAAGTTACCGATCGATGTTTATTTTGCGACGAGAATAATTGTGTTAATTAATATATCTATTAATATATTAGGCGACGTTCCGTTCGGTCCGGTAAAATATTATTCGGATCCGATATTTAATTTCCCGAAATTATTTTAATTGATTGAATTAATGATATAATTAGATAGGAGTGTGGGGGAGCATTTTGTTAGAATTGGGTTTTTCACCCTTGACTTACTAGTGGGGAAAATACCATTATAAGAACCATTTCTCCTCACTTTCCTTCCATTCAAAAATACCAAAACCAAACATGTGAACTTGGAAGCTAGTAAGAAAACAAGTTATAAAAACCATTTCCTTTGTTTTTCTTCCCATTTTTCCAACACAACCAAAAATAGAAACTTGAGAGGAAAAGTGAGGGTTTTGAGAAGAAGAAGAAGAGGAGCAAGATGGAGCTTGATGATGGAGATGTTGGATCATCATGAATCATTCAAGCTAGAGGTAAGGGGTTTGATTTCTCCATCCATATAGTTAGGGTTTTGATGATTATATTTTGGATTTGGGGGTAAAATTAATAGTTGGGTTATAGGGTTTTGATTGATTGTTGAAATGTTTAGAAGAGTTGGATTTGTTGTAGAAATTATGAGTGTTGATTATTAGTGTTGTAGAGTTTGAATTATAGAATTAAAATAGGAATGAAAATGGAAAAGAAAAACTTAGCAGAAAAACTAGAAAACAGAAAAAAGAATGGAAACTGTGAAACAACAAAAACGCAGGGAATGAAAGAAAAATGGGAGGCTTAAGTGCAAGGGGGGGAGGCGCCCACCTCCATTGTGGGGCGACCACCCCCATTGTTGAGGCACCCGCCTCTAATTGGAAAGGGTGATGGGGACGTGCGTCCCTGCAAGGAGAAGGAGAAACGGAAATTCTCTTTTTTTCTAGTTTTCTATAACTTGTATTTTTCTGTTTTCTGTCAACTGCTACCTGCATAATTTCTTTAGAATACATTCTGTTTTATTCTAAAATTCCAATTCCACCTAGTAATATTTGGTATCCATAAAATATAATTAGGGGATAAGATAGCCGATTAAATTTAGAATCCGATTATGTTCCGATTTTCCGATTTCGGTAAATTCGACGACGGAGCAAGTTGCTCTGAATTCAACGAAAATTGACGTACTAGCTAAGTTTGACGTGTAGAACGTAGTGGTGAGGTTAGTTTTTAGAAATTATGAATTTTTACGAGACGAACCCGAAACAAGCCAATTTACGGTAAAATTGAATAGGATTGTGTTTTAGTAGATTTAAGGCACGTATGGGCAATCCGTTTTCGACGTTGACGATTATGACTAATACCGGTTATTAGGAATTACTTTCGCGACGATTATTGACGTTTTGACTATTTTTCCATTTTTGGAGTTTGACGAATTAATTGATAATGATGCGGTGTGAATAAACCTAGCTTTTGCGACGATGTATTTATTAATGAGTATTTGTTAATATGCAATGCGATGATATATGTCTTAGTACATGATGATTATATTGATGTTGTTAATAAATGCTTCCGATTTGTGAATTCATGATTTTGACGGTGATGAATTATTAGTGATGTTTTGCATAATGCAAATATGATGCGATTATATATTTATTCTTGATGTGGATAAATTATGGCGATGTGGGCTTTATGCCAATTTTGATGAGCGATGATGATGTTTTGTGTTGTGTTGTTTTATTGTCGAGTCATATACATTGCATAAGCGAAGAGGGCTTTTATGCCAAGCGATGATGGCTTTTATGCCAAGTGATGATGGCTTTTATGCCGAGCGATGATGGGCTTTATGCCTAGTGTCCCTAATTATGGACAAAGCGATGGGTACCACATGCATAATGTAACGCCCTGTTTTTATTAATATTATATTATATTAATATTTTCGAATTACCGATCGATATTTATCTTGCGACGAGAATATTCATATTAATTAATATACCTATTAATTTATCTGGCGACGTTGTGTTCGATCCGGGTTTTATTCCGTTCGGTTCGGTAAAATATTATTCGGATCCGATATTTAATTCCCCAGAATTATTTTAATTGATTGAATTAATTATATTAATAAATTAGGAGTGTGAGGATTAATTGGGGAGGATTGGGTTTACACCTTAGTTTACTAGTAAGGTTATCATAAAACCACTTTCCTCATTTTCTCCCATCCAAACACTTCTCCTTATTTTCCTTCCATTCAACATGCCAAAGCCAAACAACTGCAAGAGAGGGAGCTAGTAAGAAAACAAGTTATAAAAACCATTTTTCTTTCCTTTTCCTTCCATTGTGAACACAAAACCAAAATAGAAACTTGAGAGGAAAAGAAGGGGTTTGGGAGAAGAAGAACAAGAGGTGAAGAAGAGGAAGATCTTGAGCAAGAGCTTGAGGTTGGGTTATAGGATCATCAAGAATCATCCAAGCTTCCATGGTAAGGGGTTTGATTTCTTCATCCATATATTTAGGGTTTTGATGATTATATTTTGGATTTGGGGGAAAAATTAATAAATGGGTTATAGGGTTTTGATTGATTGTTGAAATGGTTTAGAAAAGTTGGATTAGGAGTAGGGATTATGGATATGTTGTTAGTAGTATTGTAGTAATCAAATTATAGAATGAAAATAAATAAAATGGCTAACTGTGTAAACAAAATGAAAACCAGAAAAACTATATTTTTCTCACTTTCTGCGTGCAAGAAAATGGAGAAGATGATGAATGGTGAAGGAGGCGCCCACCCCCATCCTTGAGGCGCCCACCCCCACCTCTAGGGCGTCCGCCTCCACTCCTTTGGGGGGCTGGGACATCCGTCCCTGGTTGCTAGGCAGAGGGAGCTCATTTTCTGTTTTCTGCGTTTTGCTGTTTGTTGTTTTCCGTTTTCCTGCAATATTAGTTTTCTGCATAATTTCCTCATTTTGTTTCTGTTAGTTTCAATCCCCATAGTTATTCATACTACTAGTTAGTATTAATAAAATATAACTAGGACACGAGTTAGCCGATTAAATTTAGGACCCGATTATGTTCCGTTTTTCCGATTTCGGTAAAATTTGACGACGGAGCAAGTTGCTCCGAATTCAACGAAAATTGACGTGCTAGCTAAGTTTGACGTGTAGAACGTAGTGGTGAGGTTAGTTTTTAGAAATTATAAGTTTTTACGAAGCGACTCAAAATAGGCCAATTTACGGTAAATTGAATCGGATTGTGTTTTAGTGGATTTAAGGCACGTATGGACAATCTGATTTCGACGTCGACGATTATGATTAGTGTCGGTTATTAGGAATTACTTTCGCGACGATTATCGACGTTTTGACTATTTTTCCGTTTTCGGAATTTATTGAATTAATTAATGATGATACGGTGTGAATAAACGTAAGATTTGCGACGGTGTATTTATTAATGAATACTTGTTGATATGCAATGCGATGATATATGTTTTGTACATGATGATGTGATGATTAAATTGATGTTGTTAATAAATGCTTTTGATTTGTGAATGCCTGACTTTTGATGAATTTATTAGTGATGTTTGCATAATGCAATTATGATGCGATGATATATTTATCTTGTTTTGGATAAATTATGGCGATGTGGGCTTTATGCCAATTTGGATGAGCGATGATGATGTTTTTGTGTTGTGATGTTTTATTGTCGAGTCACATACATTTCATAAGCGAAGAGGGCTTTTATGCCAAGCGATGATGGCTTTTATGCCGAGCGAAGATCAGCTTTATGCCAAGTGTCCCTAATTACGGACAAAGCGATGGGTACCACATGCATAACGTAGTCGTGTCTCATGGAGTCCATTATGTTTATTTTGGAGTCTTTTGGTATTGAGTTTTATTTGATGGCTAATGATGAGTTTTGCGATGATTTAACTGGATGAAGTGCTTAATGCAAATAGGATGTGATGATGTTTGTGATGATGTTGTGATGATGGGCTTCATGCCACAAGCGATGATGGGCTTTATGCCAAAAGCGAAGATGGGCT
Source organism: Vicia sativa (assembly GCA_021764765.1). Lineage (NCBI taxonomy): Eukaryota > Viridiplantae > Streptophyta > Magnoliopsida > Fabales > Fabaceae > Vicia > Vicia sativa. The sequence continues at coordinate 256,306,472 of CM038796.1, read as the reverse complement.
TTAGCCAATTTGTGATGATTTGTTTATGTTGCTTATATTATTAGCATTATTTAATGTTGTTGGTTGATGTTGTTGTTTAAGACTGCCGTGTTAATTAGTGATGTATTAGCTCGTGACGATTTCGTGGTGACGCAGGGTTATGTGTTGTTGCGATGAAGTACGCCGATGAGGTTATGACGATATAGTGTAGATTTTACACATTAGAATGACGATCGAAGTAAGTGAGGTTTGGATATGTGTTGGAATGCACTTATTAACTTATATCCTTTACAATTCCAAAACTATATATATATATATTATCATGCCTTTAATTATATGTTTTGGAGTATCTCACCCTTTACTTGTTTCGTCGTTACCTTTATATTGGTAACGTGCAGGTTATGAAGACGGAGATTATAGCTGCTATTAGTTGAGTCGGTGTCGCTCTGATACGTAGCACTCGGGGGGAATATTTATGTCGTCTTGTTGTTGTTCTTTTGTTGTTTTGCTTTATGTATAGGAATCATACTTTATGAAAACATGATTTATTAAGGAAGTTTAATAAAGAAGATATTTTGATGTTTATGAGTCAATTTATGTTTTCCAACAATGCTATGTATCTGAGATTTATACTTTAAAGCAAACTGTTTAAAGTGATTTGGTTTGATGATGTGACACCTCAGTATTTAATTTATGAAAATTTTAAATTCCTCTGATTTTTACATATAAAGCCTTGGATAAATTTGGGGTGTTACACATAACATAGTCGTGTCTCATGGAGTCGGTTATGTTTATGTTTGAGTTGTTTGGCGTTGGGTTCTTGTTGATTGATGTGATGATGTTTGTGACGATGGGCTTTTATGCCAAAAGCGATGATGAGCTTTAGCCAATTGGAGATGATATTATTTATGTTGCTTATGTGATTAACATTGTTTGATATTGTTGTTTGATGTCGTTGTTGACGATTGTTGTGATAATTTCGTGGTGATGAACGTTTATGTGTTGTTGTGACGTTTCATGCCGATGAGGTTATGGTGATAAAGTGTAGATTATACACATTAGGATGACGAGTAAAGTAAGTAAGTTTTAATTATGTGTTAGAATTACACTTATTAATCTATACCCTTTATATTCCAGAACTATATATATATATATATATATATATATATATATATATATATATATATTATCATGCCTTTAATTATATGTTTTGGAGTATCTCACCCTTTACTTGTTTCGCCGTTACCTATATATTGGTAATGTGCGGTTATGAAGATGGAGTTTATAGTCCGTGTGGTTTGTGTCGCTCTGATACGTAGCACTCAGGGGGAATATTTATGTTGTCATTACTGTTGTTCTTTTGTTGCTTTCCTTTTGTAAAGAAGAATCATACTTTATGAAAATATGATTGGTTAAGGAAGTTTAATAAAGAAGATGTTTTGATTTTTATGAATCACCATATGTTTTCCGTCGATGCTATGTATATGAGATTTACACTTTAAAGCAAACCGTTTTAAGTGAGTTGTTTTTGATGGTGACGCCTCAGTATTTAATTTATGAAATTTTAAAATTACTCTGATTTTTGCATATTAAACTTTGGGTAATATTGGGGTGTTACACTATGGTGCCAAACCATCCTCGTATTCAAGATGTTGCTATAGAGGGTGTTGTTTTAAGACATGTGCTAAGATTTTTGATATTACACTAGTTCGGTCGAAATCCTTATCAAAGAAATGGTTTTCTATAAGATAAGGGAACAAGTATAATAGCTTTCCACACTAACATTTGACCGACTGACTGGTAACTCGTGATCGACAGAAATTTTTTTATACGAAGTGAGACTCAATAAACTAACTGACTGGTGACTCGTGACCGATATAGAGTATTAAATTGTTTATGCGAAGCAGAACATAACGTAAAGATTTTGCTCAAAGGTAAATAAAAATCAAGTAAAGTATTCAAAAGAAACAATTGAAAGATAAAAGATTTGCATTGGAATAAAGGTAGTGGTGATTCACGTACATCAAGCACTTCTTCACTCTTTGTTTCCTAATGCTGGGAATGATAGAGTTTTGGCAAGTGATTTGAGTATACAAGTGAACACACCAAAAATTATACTGAATCTACTTATTTATAGTATTTACAATGTAACTGCCTAGATGAAATCTACGGACAATATTTGAATCTTGAGGTAAATGCTCCAGAAGATGTTGTCACCTATTTGTCGCTCATTCGGCAAACAAATCACTGGTAACTGCTTGTGACTTTGAATTTTGAACCTTCCCGCTTCTGGCTTCTGAATGTAAACCGCTTCTGACTTGCTTCGACACATTTCCTTTGGCACAATTAAAATAACAAAATTCTTCTAAGTCCAGAATCTTCTTTGGTTGACAACCAACTTCGACCATTTTCTTATTCTTCATACTCTAGTCGACTAGACAATTTTCTACAGATCTTAACCTTGGTTTTTTACATCCTTCTGGTTGACACAGCTCAACTTCGACGTTTTGGCTTCATCTTTCCAACAGACTGATGTCCCCTCATCCTTCCAGCGGGCAGGAGGACCCAGTTTTCCATTTCTACAGACTGGCGTGCCTTCATCATTCCAGCAGATGGGGATACCCAGTTTTTCATATCCCACACAGATGCCTTCATCCTTCCAAAGAAGGGAGGGTCCAGCAGCCCACATTCCATACATACTGGAGGATCCAGCAGTCCACGTCCGACACAGGCTGGACGATCCCCTAGTCCACGTCCCACACAGGCTAGACGATCCCCCAGTCCACGTCCCACACAGGCTGGAGGATCCCGCACCCCACGTCCTAGACGGACCGGAGGATCACGCACCCCACATCCCATACAGGCTGCTAGATCCAGCACCCCACGTCCTACATATGTACCAGCACGTGAGGCTGACGGTGATGCAGATGTGGTAGCTGATGATATAGATGGAGCTGATCTTCGTGGGAGAGATGATCCAAGTGAGATTCATGTTATTGATGGGAGGTTTTGAATTTGGCCCGAAGGAAGCAAGTAAGTTTCTTATATAAACTTTTATTTAAGTACATATTCATTTTAATATTTTGTATAAATTTATAATTAATATTGTTTATTCAAAATCTTGTTGTTTAGTTTCGCGCCGAGTCGGACTGCTGCCAAGGTTATTAATTATATAATCCAGCAGATGTATAAATCATTCTGGAGGAACTTTGGCGAGGTTACAAATAAAGAAGAATGGTTTAAAAAATTTAAGGTATTGTTATTTATTTAAGTTGTAAATTTAATTAATTTTTTTAGTATTATTATTTAAGTCACATTTTAATGATAATTAGTTAACTTTTTATTTTAATGTCATACAACATTGCAGGAAAAATGTGTGTGGGATCCGTTGAATGAGAAAATTATGGAAAAAATCTATTATAGCAGAACTTCTAGAAGATTTTATGATATAATGCGCGTTAGGAGAATTATGAGCTTCATGGTATCCGCCCTAACTGGATAGGCATAGAGGTTTTTGCGAACTTACATATGGGGTTCGCTAAACCAAACTTTTAAGAAGATGAGGGCATCTGAAAAGGGGGTGTGTGTAAATACTGTTGGAAGTATTAGTACTGCGGAGCATGTCCAACGGATGGTAAAAATTACTAATTTTTTAAGTTATATTTTTATTCATAATATTTTTTACTAATTATTTTTAATTTTATTGTTTAGACTAAGGAGTTGGGGAGACCACCATTAATCATTGAGTTGATTACGAGGACTCGGACAAAGAAATCTGGAGGTTTTGTCGACGAGCGCACACAAAAAGCTTTTGTAAGTTATTTAATTTATGTTTTTTTTAAGTCAATAACAAAAGTTGTGACGTTATTTTCACGTGGCAACCTATAAATTGTGGCGTGCTTATCATGTGGCAACTGATAAATTGCCACGTGAATATTTTCATGTGGCAACTGATAAATTGCCACGTGAAAATCACGTGGCAATTCATAAGTTGATTTGTGAAAATCACATGACAATTTTTTAATATATTTGAATTTAGTATAATTTAATATATACATTTATTAATTTAGTATAATTTAATATATATATATATGTAAATTTCTTTTTAATTTTATTATTTAATGTATGTGTAGGATGATTATCAGACATTGCTTGCACTTTTTCTGGAACACAATCCTCAATATAGGCCAGCAGAGGGGGAGCCGCTTAATGGTGATGTTGATTTCTACATTTGGAATGAAGTAGTTAATAGAAAAGGGCCTAATGGTTTCTTTTTTGCGGGTGGGAATTTGGCCGGCGGATTGAGTGTTGGTGATCGTAATCTATTTCAACGACTTAGAGATGGAGAGGGAGGGTCACGTCAACCGAATTTGACACAGGATCAACTTGAAACAGTAAGACAATTGACGGCAAGTGAGGTCAGACACGAAATGGAGGCCCAAATGATGACAATGAGGCAAGAGCAGGAGCAGCAGTTGGAGATCATGCGGAAGAGGCAATCTGATATGGAGGAGCAGATGAGACGGTTTATGCAAGGTGGTGGAAATCAAAATGTTCTTGATACACAACCGGATAATGACGGACTTGATGACTTCGATCTTGATAATTATCCGGGTGAAGATGCCCCGTGAAAACATTTTATTTATTTCGTTTTAAAATTTGCATTTATGTAAGATATTTATTTTTATCATTTTAAATTATTAAATTATATAACATTTTATTATATGACTTTATTTTATAAAATTCTATTATTCGAATATATAATAAAATACTATTATTCTAATAATTTTAATATATAAATTTTATTATATAAATTTTATTATTTAAATTTTATTATATAAATTTTATTATTTAAAATTTATTATATAAAATTTATTATTTATATTTTATTAGATAAATTAATTAATATAAAAAATAATTACTAAACAATTTTTTAAAAAATAAAAACGTCATATGTAGCGACGTGATTTTCATGTCACTAATTAGTGACATGAAAATCACGTCGCTAATAAAACTGCTACATGTCAACATTCATGTTACCTATATAAAGCTGTTGCGACGTGAATACCACGTCACAACTTTGTGACATGGGCGACATAAATCACCACGTCGCTATTTTTGCTTTGTGACGTGATTTTTATGTTTGCCACGTTATTTTCACGTGGCAAATAAGCTTCTTTTTTGTAGTGTTACAATGTAACTGCCTAGATGAAATCTATGGACAATATTTGAATCTTGAGGTAAATGCTCCACAAGATGTTGTCACCTATTTGTCGCTCATTCGACAAACAAACCACTGGTAACTGGTTGTGACTTTGAATTTTGAATCTTCCCGCTTCTGACTTCTGAATGTAGACCGCTTCTGGCTTGCTTCGACACATTTCCTTTGGCACAATTAAAATAACGAAATTCTTCTAAGTCCAGAATCTTCTTTGGTTGACAAAACCAACTTCGACCATTTTCTTATTCTTCATACTCTAGTCGACTAGACAATTTTCTACCGATCTTAACCTTAGTTTTTTACATCCTTCTGGTTGACACAACTCAATTTCGACGTTTTGGCTTAATATTCCCCTTGGTCATTAAATTCTCTAGTTTGATAAAGCCAAATTTTCAAACACCATGACTTCAATCTCCTACAAACCCTTATCCTAAGAGATTGCCTTTAACTTATGAGAATACCTTCATTTATTACACGTGCTTGAATACCTTAAGATTTTCCAAGATAACACTATGATATCATAGTCTAGATAGATCCCACCATACATGATCAAACAAAAGATAATATTGATGAATATCCCAATATGTAAACACATGAATAGTATTTTCAACGGAGAATTGTGGAGTTGTGTAGTAGCAGAAGATATCTCAGTCCATAAATGCTTGCCTTTTTGTGCATCTGACACAAACCTCCGCAGTGATACAACTTGTTGCAGAAATGTAACTGAAATGTTGCTGCAGTAAATCAAGCACATGAGAACAGCATAAATTATGACTCTTCAATTTATAAATTGTGACTTCTTCAATTTATAAAACATGAACTGAAGCCCTAATTTAAATAAAGTGTAATCTCCAAGTGCTTCGTGTGCATTCTTTGACCCAAAAGAAAGTCCTCAATGAAATTAAGCTAGATCCATCTAGTATCAAATAAAAATTTGAGAAAAACGAAAGTCCTCGAAGAAATTAAGCTAGGATAGTTACTAGCATATATGTCTCATGTGGGGTATCAATTATGTGCCAGAAGTTGGCCATTAATTTTTACCAAGTCTTGTACTGTTTTTGGGTCAGCACTAGTCAAGAGTGGACTAACCATAAATCCCATACATAATTCAACGCAACTCACCAAAGAACTTCTATCAGAAACATAATCAAAAACCTTATTGTTCATTAAACACCTACAATAATCAATAACAAAACCACACACTACTTTTACGGTGTCATTTTCTTCATTGAATTAAATTATGCAACTCCAACATAAAAAATCACAATCAATCAATATAAGAAACTGAAACTCATTGCGACATTTCAGCAAACACCTTGTTTGTAAAATCATATCACAAACTGAAACTTATTGTGACTTTTCAACAAACACCTTGTTTTCAGAATCATATAAAAAACTGAAACTCATTGTGACATTTTAGCAAACACCTTGTTTGCAAAATCAAAAGAATGTACCAAAACCTCATTGTAACAACAAAAAGAGAAGTCACAACAAACATAAATCGCATTTTAGGGTTTGAGAATAAACTTGTTAAGATACCAAGGTGCGGTGATGGTGGATGCTTTGGCAAAACCATGAGCTAAGAGAGATGCCAAGGCACAGTGATGGTGGACTGGTGGTTGATATGTGAAGCAAAGCAAAGAGAGATGCCAATGTACCATTTTCTCCAATATTAGGCATGAGTTAGGGAAACTTGCGGGACGACTGTTCTTCAATTAACAAAGTCATTTGCGCTTCTCCAATTCACTGTGCTTAATTACACCTAAAACTATGACTCCAATACTCAGATTCACAACCTCAAATTCAATAAATTTGTGACAAACAATTCATAGTGTCGACATCAAAAACTCTCTTTTTGGATTAACTATATATGATAAATAAGTCTTCAACATCCCATCCCAATTTTGATGCATTGTATTTGATGCTCTTAGACACAACATTTGTATTTTGATGTTGTAATAATAAGTTTTTGGGTAAATCTCAAATTTATTTGTTCAAGTGTTTACAATTTGTATTTGATTAATGTTATGCAATTTTAGAGATCTTGTTGACAATCAACAATGTAAGGCACTATATAGGGGGCTTCAAACCTTGACTAACAAGCATGAAAATTGACATTGAGAAAACTCGTTTCTCTCCCAACAAGAGGATGAATGGATCAATCAATAATAACACAATCAAATTCTTTTTTTAATTGAAAATTTACTGAAACAGTTATACCCCAACACAATACTGTGTCCAGATAGAACTAGAAGATTACAAATCATAGCATTAGCAGGAACAGGAAATACCTCTTAACTTGGCCATACATACATATAAGGGAAAAAAAACACAACTTGAGACCATACATAACAGAAAAAACAACTTGGCCACACATGTTACAGAAAGTACATATAAAATAAAACATTGATACTAGAATGCTTTAGAAATGGATGCTATCATGCCATATGATCAATCCAAGTCGTTTATGTACCGGTGGTGGCATCTTTAGTGGTGGTAATTTTGAAAACGGTGTCTGTGGTGGCTTATTCACCGGTGGCCCATTCACTGGTGGCTCAGGATTAAGGTGATATTGAGCAAGTCCTTTAGGAACAAGGATAAGAGCAGCAAGGAAGAAAACTAATGTGGACAAGAGAAAGGAAGCCATTTTAAGTAGTGAATTTAGCTAATGTGCATAAGATATTGGGGAATAACAAGGTTTTATACTGAAGTAAGGGGTCTCAATGGAAGTGGAATGTCTCAATCGAAATAATATATTACTACAGCTCAATAATCGGTCCACTAACTAAAGAAAAATGTTCAGAAATACTATTCAACAATTTAGCAATATTCTTAAACCTTATAAAATCTAAAATTCTATATCATTTAAGAATGAATAAAAAATTATTAGAAGAGATAATTGATATATACAATGAATATTTTATTAATGATAAGATGTGAAACACAATGTTGGAATAGTGTGTACGAAAATAAATTTTTGTAACATGGAAAAATAAATGCATCAAATAAATAATATAAGATTTGTTAATCCATTTCGGTGCAATATCACTTCTGTTTGGAGAATCAGTCTAACGAAAAACAAATTCATTCTTAATAGTTAATAATATGTAACGGTCTTATTTGAACTCTTCCGGTTTAGAGTCTTTTCTCTAATACTATCAATAAACTTCGACCCATGCTCTTCTTAAATCTGTGACCCCTTTCACTTTTACTCTGACACTCTCCCAAATATTTCTATAACTACAAAAGTATTTGAAGTGATTAAACACAATAACAGCACACACTATATTCTCCTAACTTAGAAAGAAAATCCAAAATTAGAATATTACAACCAAAAATATAAAGACTCAATAACAACTAAAAAGAGCAAGCTATACAATCCAAGATCTGAGTTTTCATAACTGGGAACGCCTCCTTAAATAGGAAAAAAATCCAACATAAAAAGCCCAGTAGATTTTGGCGTGTAAGCAACTGGAAACAAAAACTACACCAAATTTAAATTTTCATAATGTTGGTTTAAATTTTGATTGAAACAATGTGTATGAAAATAAATTTCCATAACACAGAAAAATAAATGCATAAAATAAAGAACACAAGATTTGTTAATCTAGTGCGGTGCTATGTCACCAACGTTTGAGGGAATCGGTCCAACAAAAAGAAATTCACTTTTAATAGTCAATAGTAGATAACATTCTCATATGAACTCTCTCAACTAAATACCTTTGTTCTAATACTACCAGTGAGCTTCGGTCCAGGATCCCTCTGAATATGTGACCCCATTCACTTTCACTTTGAACACTCTCCTAAGTATTTCTACAATTATGAAAGTATATGATGTGATTAAACGCAATAAAAAACACATAATATATTCTCCTAACTTAGAAAGACAATCTAAAAATAGAGTATTACAGCCAAAAATACAAAGACTCGGTAACAACTAAAAAAACTACACAATACAAGATCTGGGTTTTCACAATCCAGAATGCCTCTTTAAATAGAAAAAATTTCCTAACATAAAAATCTCAGTAGAGTTTTTGTTTGTAAGCAATTGGAAACAAAAAAATGCACCAAATATCAATATTCATAATGTTAATTTTAAATTTTGATTGAAACAAATCCAATAAAGTCTAAATTTGATATGAATAAAAATTCCAATCTTGATAAAACTGATCAATGATAAATCTTTTTCAAACGAGTATGCGCTTTAGAATCAAATTTTTTATTGAACAAAAAAAAAAATTAATCTTGAAAATTGCATGCCAAGTTGACAGCTTGAGGCAGAACATCTTGTATAATGTCAGAACATCTAACTTTACATGTTGCTTTTCACAAAAGTGCCATGAACCATATTGAGACAAAATGTCTCGCAACTTCATAAAACATCTTATTTAACATTTTTCCTACAAACTTAGAATGCATAATAGAATTTGAAATGGTGGGATCTGATTTCAGAATTAAATGTCATATATTTTCATAATTTCAAAGACTTTTTTGTATTAATGATAGGAATAATTTATGACAAAGTTAAATTGTGGTTCTCTTGCAATCTTTAATATTGCATAGAATCGAGATTAAATGTAGCTGTGACAGCGGTAGAGATATTAACATCTTTTTGTTTCTGTCAAAATTGAAGTTATAAATACTTTTTAAATCTTAATTATGATATCCAAATCAGAATAGTGGTTGGTTCAATTCTAACAGTTGATTTATAATTCCAGGGGATCTGACGAACTCACTTAAATTTTTTATAATGAAAAAATTGAAAATAGTTGGTGCGCATCGTATATGTTATAAATTTTGAGATAATAGATTAAAGATAAAAAAAAGTTTCAAATCAATTTGGTTATGATTTATTTTACATAAAATTGTTTCTATATTCTCTTGTTTGATGCTAGAAAATTAACCAAAAGTATAATAATTTTCAGGAATCTAATTCTCTTAAAGACATACCAGTTGTGATTATGTCATCAGAGAATGTTCCATCAAGAATCAACCGGTAAGAGATATAGAATCAACTTAATAAAGTCTTATAATTTTTTCCAAAATTTCAAATTCGGAATTTCAGCAAGTCCTAATTTTCTTTTATTTTTTTGATTGAATCAGATGCTTAGAAGAAGGAGCTGAAGAGTTTTTTCTGAAGCCAGTTCAACAATCAGATGTAAACAAGCTGAAACCACATTTGTTGAAGACAAGAGTTAAGAATGTTGGTGAACAAATCAACAACATAGGAAGGATAGCGAACAATAAAAGATGTTACATTCAAAATCAATGATAGTTAGATAGTAGCTTATTAACTGAAGAGAGAATTCTTACTGAATTTTTGGTCTGACAAATTGTAGTTTGTTTCTAACTAATGTTTATCTTTAGAAAACTAACTTATCTTATTTCTATATTTATAACAATAGCCGTATTTTAGAATAAAATTGAAAACATGAGAGTTAACATAAAACAATAATTAATGTTCTGGTAAGATTATGAACAACATGGTTAGGTTGTCATCTAATAAAACTAATCATATGATTTTGATTTAAAAGTAAACACTATTTGCATTGCCACAAAATAGTGTCAAATTATTAAAATGATATTTTGAAGAATAGTAGTTTCATGCATCCAAATCAAGACTTGAAGTAGGCCCATTACAACCTTGTGGGTGTGGGTGTGGGAGGAGGGAGATGCAAATTCTCCATTTCATCACACATTCACACTCACTTATTCTACAATCATCTTGTTGAGGAAACAAGTAAAATCAACATAATTTTTTTAAAGTATGTCTATTTTTTAAGGCATAATTAGCAAATCTAGTTTGTATAAACGTGGTATTATTCATGATCGAATATACTTTCTCTTTAAAATAAGTGTTTTTTTAATCATTAAAAATTATCTTAAAATGACAGTCTCTTTTCTTTTTTTAATATAATATTGATTAACTTTTAACAAGTTTATCCTTTTTATTTACACTCTTTTCAAATTATGACAATATATTATAATTAATAATAATTATCTCTTTTGTAAAAATATTATCTTTATTGATTCAATTATTATTTTTACTAATCTGTATATAACAATCTTAAACGACATTTCTTTTGAGACACAACGAGTACATAATAAATATAATATAGATTGGCTCTTTCCTCGACAGATTTCGCAAAGAATTTTGCTTTTGAATCACTTTATTGTTGTTGAAATTTCTGGATTTTAGATGGTCTGGTTAGACACACCCACCTCCAATAAATTTAGATACCCTCATTCTATACCTTAGTGATTTAAAGATTAGCTGATTATTGTGAAAGCTAGGAGAATAATTTAAGGCATTTTAGAAGAATTATTCAGAATTTTAAACACATCAAAATTTTAATGTGTGGGGATTAAGAATCATTACAATCAAAATAAATGGAATAAAGCAACAAAATAAGCTATCAAAAGTGAAAGCAAAGTAGTAGAAAATAAAAGACATGAAATACAATAATTTATTTAGTGAGTTTGATCAATGATCTACTTCAAAGGTTAAATGATCTACTTCAAAAGACACAAAAAAAAAATTGGGTTCATTATACTTCCAAAAGTTGTTTTAAAGTATTACACATGAATAATAGTCACCCAAAATTTTAAGAGAAAATCATATGGTTTTAGCTAAATATTTTCAAGTCTCTTAAACTCTATATATATGAATCAGGTAAGAAAAAAGTGTTTAAAGTGTTTTTCAACACCTTATATACTTTCAATGGTTACCTAAATTTCAAGAACTACAAGAAATTCCAACTCTTATCTTTATACATTTATCAAATATTTCTAACTCTTCTCATTGTCTTCAACTGTAAAATTTAAAAGGATGTTAACCGAATAAAAATAAAGATACATATTCATAACTATTAAAATCAAATAATCCTTAGTGAACTAAAAACTCAACCAATTAATTTCTGAATTAAAAAATTATAAATATCATATAATAACTTTTATATTAATTTAAAGTATCTTAGAGTATCTTTTTGTATCTTAAATCTTTTATATTAATTTTGAATAGTATAAATATCTTATAATAGCTTTTATATTAATTCAAAGTATCTTAGAGTATCTTTTTTGTATATTAAAGTATCTCTAATTATTTTAGAGTATTTTTAAATTAATATGAAAGACATTTACAATATTTTAACATTAATGAACGAATCTACGAAAGACCCTACCGAATTCGATGCATGCAAACCGCTATGGTAGGATCTGTCGCCTGCCAGACATGCCTTTGTAACTTTGATGTCTTCTGTTGATATTATCGTTGCTTTTTGGTTTTCTTAATTTTAGAAATCTTGAAACATGTTTTCTTTTTCATTACTCAAAGGTTTTAAGACATACTTCTCCAATCTCCACTTTAAAATTGTTGTGATGTCAATTTATCTATGAACGACGTTAATGCTCTCTACCATGTTGCATAACTATTCAACATACTTGATCGAGTTTATGCCACACTTGAACCTTGATCTAACCACTTGCATCAACTTTCTTTTAACCTTTTTTTTAATTAGGTAAGATAACAATTCCCAAATATGTCTCTTGAACCATCGCTGACGTTCATTGTATTTGAATGCCTCCTCGAAGTTCCATGTCTTTTAGTTTTGCAACCATTCTATAACATTTAAAGCATAACACCCTTTTGAGATGGTACAACCTCCTACGTACCTTATGTAGAGGAAAATGATAATCAAAGACCTTTGCATTGTTCCATCACTACGTACTACTAGTATCAATAGTAGCAAATTCCACCTCAAACCGTATCTTTTCCATCATAGTTTTTAAAAGTTTCATTCTTAGGTCCTTACTCTTCTTCCCCTGACAAGACTCACTAAAAGTAATACACATTTTATTGATGAACTTCAATCCTAAATTTTCCACTTCTAACAACTCATAACCTTTTTCCGCCTTTTGAATCATAATTGATGATACATTGGGCAACTTTATCATCAGGTTAGATTAAGTTGATTTGCATAATACATTACCACGGAAAAAGGGCTTTAACAATGGTCGGGAAAGATATATAACCATGCGAGACCATTTTTTATTATGTAGTGTGTAATAGTATATGAGGTACATACAATCAGAGTCCACTAATCTTCGTAGTAAGATGGAAGGCACGCGCCTTATAACAACAGTTATTCATACCAACTGTTGTGATATAATATATGAATAAATTTCAAATTTTCATCTCGAGATATGAAATCTTTCCAACTTCCAAGAGAAAAGAAAGCGTATAGTTTAAAGAAACAATGACTAGCAATTTTATTTTTTAAACTTCCAAGATAAGAAGATGAAGAATCAGATGGAACATTATAAAAGCGAAAGAACCAAACACACACAAATAACTTCATCCAAAGGAATCTAAATGAGTTCTCCTACTCAAGCCACCACCAATGCTAAGAATCCAAATGTTGCTGCAGAGGGTGTTGTGATTCCAAACCAGCCTCATAATCAAGACGTTGATGTAGAGGCTGGGGTTGTGGTGTCAAACCATCCTCGTATTCAAGATGTTGCTATAGAGGGTGTTGTTTTAAGACATGTGCTAAGATTTTTGATATTATACTAGTTCTGTCGAAATCCTTATCAAAGAAATGGTTTTCTATAAGATAAGGGAACAAATATAATAGCTTTCCACACCAACATTTGACCGACTGACTGGTAACTCGTGATCGACAGAAGATTTTTTATACGAAGTGAGACTCAATAAACTAACTGACTGGTGACTCGTGACCGATATAGAGTATTAAATTGTTTATGCGAAGCAGAACATAACGTAAAGATTTTGCTCGAAGGTAAATAAAAATCAAGTAAAGTATTCAAAAGAAACAATTGAAAGATAAAAGATTTGCATTGGAATAAAGGTAGTGTGATTCACGTACATCAAGCACTTCTTCACTCTTTGTTTCCTAATGCTGGGAATGACAGAGTTTTTGCAAGTGATTTGAGTATACAAGTGAACACACCAAAAATTATACTGAATCTACTTATTTATAGTATTTACACTACAAGAAAAATGGTCCCCAGCGACATATATTAGCGACGTGGTTATCACGTGAGTAAAAAACTTAGTTGCAACGTGATAACCACGTCATAAAATATTTTAATATTAAAAAACTTGAACCAAAAGCAAGTCAGAGTTTATTTTTTAAAAAAAAAGCTGCGACGTGATGTACACGTCGCTACAGATTAAGAAAAATTAATTTATATAAAGTCAGCCACGTTTAGTTGGAGGGAGTTGAAATGTTATTTTGAAATTTGGTAGTGACGTGATAACCACGTCGCTACTTTTAAGGGGGAAATTAAAGCTGATTGGTGACAGGGTGGCAGAGTTAGAAAATAAAGTATATATCCGTTGGATATGTAGCGACGTGAGTATCACGTGGCAAAGTTGCGACGTGACAGTCACGTCGCTACTAGTTGTTTAAATTTCCCAAAAACAACTCACCCGTTACATCCATCAGTTTGTTTTTTCATCTTCATCTTCTTCGTTTCTTCTTCTTTTGTTCTTCCTTTCTTCTTCCTCTGCTGGCCTCCATCTCAATCCCTAAATTCCCAAAACAAATTTTTTTCATCCCAAATCGTTGGAGAAGAACAAGGTAATTAGATCTTAGTAAAATTTTTTTTAATTTATTCGTTATTTATTATACTGGATGGTAAATAATATAATAAAATTTGTTTTGTTAACTTGTACAGAAATTTGAAGAAGAACACCAAGACCTACAAGAAGAAGCAACTTAAGTGAAGAAGGTATTCTTGCATTTTTTTTATATTTTATATGTATATATAGATTAGTGTTATATATATTCTGTTTATTTGAAAATTTAGTTTAGTATTATATATATTTTATATTTATGCAAATTTAGTTTTAGGTTAGTATTATAGATTAATGTTAAAATAAATTGAAAATTAGAATTTTTTATATGTTAATATATTATTAAACAGAAATATAATTGTTATATACATATAGAATAAATTAGAATTTGTTATATAAAAAAATTAGAATTTTTTAATATGTTAATATATTATATGTTAATAAATTAGAACTTTTTATATTGTTAATATATGTTAATATTTAAACAGAAACTCTAAATATAAAAAAATTTGTTAATCATGTTATAGACATATAAAAGAAATTTGTTAGTATATACCTATAAAATAAAAAAAAATTGAATATATATTAAACTAAAATTTTTTAGAAAACATAAAATTAAAAGTTTTATTTTTTATTATGTATATATATGTTAACACATAAATTTAAAAACATATTTAAAAACAAAAATTTATATTATATTTATTATAGTAGTTTTAGTTTTTTATTATATGTTAAAGATATGAAAAAAAATTATATATTAAAATAAGAATTTATAAAAAACATAATTAAAAAAGTGTATATTATATTATTGTTTTAATATTATTGTTATATATATAATAAAAAGTATATATGTTACATTATTGTTTTTTAATATTATTATTGTATATATAATAAAAAGTATATATGTTATATTATTGTTTTTTGATATTATTGTTATATAATAAAAAATTATATATTTTATATTTGAATATTTATTTTTATGTTAGTATATATATAAAAAAGCGAAATGTATATTTATTTATAGTAGTTAAAGTTAAAGTTAAAGTTAAAGTTAATAGTTAATTAAACAAAATTAACATTTTTAAGAATAGAAATTAAATAATATACGTTTAAGAATAATATTGTTAGGTTGATTAATATCTTTAATGAAAAAGACAATGATTGTATAAATGTGCAGTATGGAATATTACCGGTATTATCGTAGTTGGATGTACGATAGAACATATTCAGGAAGAAGCGGACTTAAACCCAATTTTATAGTAGGAGTTGATGGGTTTATTAAGTGGGCGTTTGCTTAGGAGTGTTGTCGAAGCGAAGGAGGGGTTAGGTGTCCCTGTCTTAAATGTGAATGTAGACCAATAATTAGTGACCCAGAGGAAGTAACACGTCATCTGCATAGAAGGGGATTCATTGAAAATTATTGGGTTTGGACGTATAATGGTGAAGAACTACCGGGTAATGTACCAGAGACTAGCAACACGCATGCTTCAAGTAGTCGACCGGTTATGGAGTATGAGGAGAACTTTAATTTGATCGGTGACATGGTTGAGGATGCTTTTGGTGTGAACGTGACATATGATGAACTTGGAGATTTTGACGGGAAAGAGTTGCCGAATGAGGAAGTGCAGAGATTTTATCAATTGTTGAATGAGATGAATACGCCGTTGTTTGAGGGGTCGTCAGACTCAAAGCTATCAATGTGTGTGAGATTATTGGCCGCCAAGTCAAATTGGAATGTTTCTGATCAATGTCTGGAACATTTTGCAAAAATGATGTTGGACTCCACCGCTACGAAAGACAACTTGCCTACAAGTTATTATGATGCAAAAAAGTGGGTGTCGAAGTTGGGTTTAAAAGTAAGAAAGATTGACTGTTGCATTAACGGTTGCATGTTGTTTTATGACAATGAGTTTGGTACTCAAGATGGATCGTTAGAGGAGTGTAAGTTTTGTAATAGTCCAAGATATCAAGTTCGCAGTAGAGCCGTTAACAGCAAGCAAAAGCGTGTAGCAGTAAAATCCATGTTTTATCTTCCTATAATACCAAGGTTAAAAAGAATGTTTGCTTCAATGCACAGTGCAAGTCAAATGACATGGCATCATACAAACCAAACAAGTTCTGGCACTATGCGACATCCATCTGATGGTGAGGCATGGAAGCACTTTGATCGGACACATCCAAATTTTGCTGCAGAACCTAGAAATGTCAGGCTTGGATTATGCTCTGATGGTTTTGCCCCATACGTGTGCAAGCGTCGGGAAGTGCGTATTCTTGTTGGCCAGTTATTGTAACCCCTTACAACCTTCTCCCTAAGATGTGCATGACAAAACCATATATGTTTTTGACGTGCGTTATTCCAGGCCCGCACAGTCCAAAAGCCGGAATTGATGTGTACTTACAACCTTTAATTGATGATTTGAAGAGGATGTGAATTGGAGAATGGACTTATGATATATCCCGTAAACAGAACTTTACATTACGAGCTGCCTTGATGTGGACCGTTAATGACTTTCCAGCATATGGCATGTTGTCTGGTTGGGGTACGCATGGAAAAATGGGTTGTCCGTATTGCATGGGATACACCAAAGCATTTACGTTGGATAAAGGTGGGAAAAGCTCGTGGTTTGACTATCACCGCAGATTCCTACCAGCAAATCATCCATATAGAATAAACAAGACAAATTTTAAAAAAGATGTACGAGAGAAAGATTTGCCTCCGCCTCGATTGCCACCAGGGGTTATATGGAATCAAGTTTGTGAACTACCAAAATTTACAGATACTGGCAAAGCATGCCGAATTGAAGGATACGACGTCACCCACAATTGGACAAAAAGAAGTATATTTTGGGACCTTCCGTATTGGAAAGATAATTTGTTGCGCCATAATCTTGATGTTATGCATATTGAGAAGAATTTTTTTGATAATGTATTTAACACAGTGATGGATGTGACAGGAAAAATAAAAGATAATGAGAATGCCGACAAGACATGGGAATTTGGTGTAACCAAGAGAGTTGGAGTTGAAGCCTCAACCGAATGGAAAATTATTAAAACCAAGGCTTGTTTCATCGACTTCCCAAGAAGCTAAAGCGGTTTGTCGATGGTTAAAAGAATTGAGAATGCCCGATGGATATTCATCAAATTTAGCAAGGTGTCGACCCTAACACTGGAAAATTACATGGTATGAAAAGTCATGATTGTCACATTTTTATGGAACAGTTGCTACCAATTGCATTTGGATCGCTACCCAAACATGTTCTTGATCCACTAACGAAATTAGTCAATTTTTAGAGATATTTCGTCGCCTTTAAAAGTGGAAGACATCATTAAGTTGGACCAAAACATTGCACTCATTCTTTGTAAGTTGGAACAAGTATTTCCGCCTGGTTTCTTTGACTCCATGGAACATTTACCTGTGCATCTTGCATGGTGGACCTGTTCAATATAGGTGAATGTATCCGTTTGAAAGGTTCATGGGTGATTCAAAGAGATCGGTGAAAAATAAAGCTAGAGTAGAAGGATCTATATGTGCACATTACTTGCATCGGGAAACATCACATTTCTGCAGTCACTATTTCAATCACTTAATGTTAACTCCTAGAATCATACGGAATCCTGTAAATGTCAATTAGAGGAGTCAATTCACCTTATCAGTCTTTGGGCTTCCAGGTCGACCTTCTGGAAAGAAGGGTGTGCATTGGTTGACCCAAAAAGAAATGCAATCTGCACATGTCCATGTCTTGATCAATCGCGATGAAGTTAAACCATATATTGAGTAAGTTTACCAAAACTTTTAACTCTGAGTGTGTATACCAAACTTATTAAACTTATAGTGTGTGTTTTGTAGGGAATTTAACAATGCCTATTTTCATAGTATCGGTGTACAGTCAACATCAGGGGTCATTCATGCTCAATTTCCTGCATGGTTCAAGCAAACATTGTCTAGCGTTCTTGCACTAACTCCAGAAATACTCCATTTGAGAAACTTGGCAGAAGGCCCTATCCAAAGCGCAAATGATTGGCACACATACTTTGTGAACAGATATAAATTTCACACTGAGGCATGGACGGAAGGGAAAAAAACCATCAATAGTGGTGTATTTGTAAAAGGAGTTATAGATGGCGGTGAAGACGACTTCTATAGATTTGTTAAACATATCTACGAGTTGGTATACAATTACTTGGACTCGGAAAATAAAGTTGTCTTGTTTTATTGTGAATGGTATGATCCAACTAGAGGCACAAAGATAGACAAGTCATATGGTTCTATCGAGATTCAAATGAACAGGAGATACAAAGAATATGACCCTTTCATAATGTCACATATTGTTAGGCAAGTTTATTATGTTCCTTATCCTTCATTTGTAATACGTAAAAGAGGATGGTGTGTTGTAATAAAAACAAAACCGCTAGGTCATATTGAAACTGGAGATCTAGTGGAAGATGCTGCCTACCAAGTTGATGATGTTGAACAGATTAATGATGTGGTTGCAGCTGAAGACATTACAAGTTTGTCTGATACAACTGTTGAGGGACATTAAGTTGATGCGTCTATATTGTTGGTTGATAATAATGTGGATGAAGACAATGATGAAGAGTTTGAATCCGAGGACAATATTACATCAGATGATGAACATGATATGGATAACAAGCATGAAGATTTAGATTAATTAATCACTTAATGTAATATTAATGAATATCTATTGAACATGTATATATTGAATGTGTTAATGAATATCTATTTATGTTAATGACTTTATTATCTTTGTTTATGAAAATATATATAAATAGGTAAAATGCCACCTAAGAATAAAGATAGTGGTAAGAAGTCTCAGCGTCCGAGGGTAGTAACATGTGAGTCTCCTCACTCAGCCATGTGCCCCCCCCCTTAGAGTCAGGTTGATCCTATGTCCCTAGCCAGTACTCAGGGTTTTGTCCCATTACTCTCCTCCCATACATTCCCGTCTAGGGTACCTGCATCTTTTGTGCCACCTGGAGGCCCCGGTTTCCTTTTCCCACCGACTTAGATGCCGTCATCCTTCCAGCATCCTGGAGGCTCTAGTTTTCCTTTCCCACCGACTCAGATGCCATCTTCCTTCTAGCATCCAGGAGGATCTAGTTTCCCTTTCCCACCGACCCAGGTGCCTTCATCTTTCCAGCAGACTGATGTCCCCTCATCCTTCCAGCGGGCAGGAGGACCCAGTTTTCCATTTCTACAGACTAGCGTGCCTTCATCATTCCAGCAGATGGGGATACCCAGTTTTTCATATCCCACACAGATGCCTTCATCCTTCTAGCAGGCGGGAGGGTCCAGCAGCCCACATTCCATACATACTGGAGGATCCAGCAGTCCACGTCCGACACAGGCTGGACGATCCCCAGTCCACGCCCCACAGGGACGATCCCCACCCACGCCCCACACAGCCGGAGGATCCCGCCCACGCCCTAGACGGACGGAGGATCACGCACCCCACATCCCATACAAGCTAGATCAAGCCCCACGCCCCATATATGTACCAAAGACATGAGGTCGGTGATGCGATGTGGTAGATGATATAGATGGAGCGATCTTCGTGGGAGAGATGATCCAAGTGAGATTCATGTTATTGACGGAGGTTTTGAATTTGGAAGGAAGCAAGTAAGTTTCTTATATAAACTTTTATTTAAGTACATATTCATTTTAATATTTTGTATAAATTTATAATTAATATTGTTTATTCAAAATCTTGTTGTTTAGTTTCACAAGTGATTGCCAAGGTTATTAATTATATAATCCAGCAGATGTATAAATCATTCTGGAGGAACTTTGGCGAGGTTACAAATAAAGAAGAATGGTTTAAAAAATTTAAGGTATTGTTATTTATTTAAGTTGTAAATTTAATTAATTTTTTTAGTATTATTATTTAAGTCACATTTTAATGATAATTAGTTAACTTTTTATTTTAATGTCATACAACATTGCTGGATAAATGTGTGTGGGATCCGTTGAATGAGAAAATTATGGAAAAAATCTATTATAGCAGAACTTCTAGAAGATTTTATGATATAATGCGGCAGGTTAGGGAGAATTATGAGCTTCATGGTATCCGCATAACCGGATAGGCATAGAGGTTTTGGCGAACTTCTTACATATGGGGTTCGCTAAACCAAACTTTTAAGAAGATGAGGGCATCCGGGGGGTGTGTAAATCTGTTGGAAGTATTAGTATCATGGAGCATGTCCGACGGATGGTAAAATTACTAATTTTTAAGTTATATTTTATTCATAATATTTTTACTAATTATTTTTAATTTTATTGTTTAGACTAAGGAGTGGGGAGACCACCATTAATCATTGAGTTGATTACGAGGACTCGGACAAAGAAATCGGAGGTTTTGTCGACGCGCACACAAAAAGCTTTTGTAAGTTATTTAATTTATGTTTTTTTTAAGTCAATAACAAAAGTTGTGATGTTATTTTCACGTGGCAACCTATAAATTGTGGCGTGCTTATCATGTGGCAACTGATAAATTGCCACGTGAATATTTTCATGTGGCAACTGATAAATTGCCACGTGAAAATCACGTGGCAATTCATAAGTTGATTTGTGAAAATCACATGACAATTTTTTAATATATTTGAATTTAGTATAATTTAATATATACATTTATTAATTTAGTATAATTTAATATATATATATATATATGTAAATTTCTTTTTAATTTTATTATTTAATGTATGTGTAGGATGATTATCAGACATTGCTTGCACTTTTTCTGGAACACAATCCTCAATATAGGCCAGCAGAGGGGGAGCCGCTTAATGGTGATGTTGATTTCTACATTTGGAATGAAGTAGTTAATGGAAAAGGGCCTAATGGTTGCTTTTTTGCGGGTGGGAATTTGGCCGACGGATTGAGTGTTGGTGATCGTAATCTATTTCAACGACTTAGAGATGGAGAGGGAGGGTCACGTCAACCGAATTTGACACAGGATCAACTTGAAACAGTAAGACAATTGACGGCAAGTGAGGTCAGACACGAAATGGAGGCCCAAATGATGACAATGAGGCAAGAGCAGGAGCAGCAGTTGGAGATCATGCGGAAGAGGCAATCTGATATGGAGGAGCAGATGAGACGGTTTATGCAAGGTGGTGGAAATCAAAATGTTCTTGATACACAACCGGATAATGACGGACTTGATGACTTCGATCTTGATAATTATCCGGGTGAAGATGCCCTGTGAAAACATTTTATTTATTTTGTTTTAAAATTTGCATTTATGTAAGATATTTATTTTTATCATTTTAAATTATTAAATTATATAACATTTTATTATATGACTTTATTTTATAAAATTCTATTATTCGAATATATAATAAAATACTATTATTCTAATAATTTTAATATATAAATTTTATTATATAAATTTTATTATTTAAATTTTATTATATAAATTTTATTATTTAAAATTTATTATATAAAATTTATTATTTAAATTTTATTAGATAAATTAATTAATATAAAAAATAATTACTAAACAATTTTTTAAAAAATAAAAACGTCATATGTAGCGACGTGATTTTCATGTCACTAATTAGTGACATGAAAATCACGTCGCTAATAAAACTGCTACATGTCAACATTCATGTTACCTATATAAAGCTGTTGCGACGTGAATACCACGTCACAACTTTGTGACATGGGCGACATAAATCACCACGTCGCTATTTTTGCTTTGTGACGTGATTTTTATGTTTGCCACGTTATTTTCACGTGGCAAATAAGCTTCTTTTTTGTAGTGTTACAATGTAACTGCCTAGATGAAATCTATGGACAATATTTGAATCTTGAGGTAAATGCTCCACAAGATGTTGTCACCTATTTGTCGCTCATTCGACAAACAAACCACTGGTAACTGGTTGTGACTTTGAATTTTTAAACTTCCCGCTTCTGACTTCTGAATGTAGACCGCTTCTGGCTTGCTTCGACACATTTCCTTTGGCACAATTAAAATAACGAAATTCTTCTAAGTCCAGAATCTTCTTTGGTTGACAAAACCAACTTCGACCATTTTCTTATTCTTCATACTCTAGTCGACTAGACAATTTTCTACCGATCTTAACCTTAGTTTTTTACATCCTTCTGTTTGACACAACTCAATTTCGACGTTTTGGCTTAATATTCCCCTTGGTCATTAAATTCTCTAGTTTGATAAAGCCAAATTTTCAAACACCATGACTTCAATCTCCTACAAACCCTTATCCTAAGAGATTGCCTTTAACTTATGAGAATACCTTCATTTATTACACGTGCTTGAATACCTTAAGATTTTCCAAGGTAACACTATGATATCATAGTCTAGATAGATCCCACCATACATGATCAAACAAAAGATAATATTGATGAATATCCCAATATGTAAACACATGAATAGTATTTTCAACGGAGAATTGTGGAGTTGTGTAGTAGCAGAAGATATCTCAGTCCATAAATGCTTGCCTTTTTGTGCATCTGACACAAACCTCCGCAGTGATACAACTTGTTGCAGAAATGTAACTGAAATGTTGCTGCAGTAAATCAAGCACATGAGAACAG
The DNA here is from genome assembly GCA_021764765.1 of Vicia sativa. Taxonomy (NCBI): domain Eukaryota; kingdom Viridiplantae; phylum Streptophyta; class Magnoliopsida; order Fabales; family Fabaceae; genus Vicia; species Vicia sativa. The sequence continues at coordinate 256,283,099 of CM038796.1, read as the reverse complement.
CATAAATTATGACTCTTCAATTTATAAATTGTGACTTCTTCAATTTTTAAAACATGAACTGAAGCCCTAATTTAAATAAAGTGTAATCTCCAAGTGCTTCATGTGCATTCTTTGACCCAAAAGAAAGTCCTCAATGAAATTAAGCTAGTTCCATCTAGTATCAAATAAAAATTTGAGAAAAACGAAAGTCCTCGAAGAAATTAAGCTAGGATAGTTACTAGCATATATGTCTCATGTGGGGTATCAATTATGTGCCAGAAGTTGGCCATTAATTTTTACCAAGTCTTGTACTGTTTTTGGGTCAGCACTAGTCAAGAGTGGACTAACCATAAATCCCATACATAATTCAACGCAACTCACCAAAGAACTTCTTTCAGAAACATAATCAAAACCTTATTGTTCATTAAACACCTACAATAATCAATAACAAAACCACACACCACTTTTGCGGTTTCATTTTCTTCATTGAAGGCGGTTTACGGTTGGAGATGGATGATGAATATGGTTTTGGATGTTGGAAGGTTGTTGATAAGTCGATGGAAGTAGAGGTTGTTGACGAGTAATTAAGGATAACAATTTGATGAAGAGTAAGCGACACACTTAGAGTTAGGGATTCTGAGAGAGTTGAGACAGAATGAAGCTGGTGGCCCGTTTGAAATCACCCAATTTCTTATTTTTTTTCTTTCGGTTTCATTGGATTGGTCCGGTGGCCGTAGACCATTTTTCTTGCAGTGGAGTAATGAAATTTTTTACCTCTATCCCCGTTTCCGCAGAATAAAAATTCCTCAAATATGGATCTTCAAAACAAATAATTCTCAGATAAATCCCTGATAACAAATGCAAGTTGATATCCCTAACTATTCTCCTTTCACCATACATGTGGAAGTTTCTGGCTTCTTTCTTTATTACTGTTTTCACCATTTTCAACCGAAGTTGACTTATTTTCTTGGCATTGCTTTATTACGCTTGTCCCTTTACTCGACTTTTCACTTTTAGAGTATTGTTCTTCATTCCTCTTTCTAAACCAGGTAAGTTTTTTTATTCAACTCTCTTTTTGGATTAACTATATATGATAAATAAGTCTTCAACATCCCATCCCAATTTTGATGCATTGTATTTGCTTATTTGTGTATTTGATGCTCTTAGACACAACATTTGTATTTTGATGTTGTAATAATAAGTTTTTGGGTAAATCTCAAATTTATTTCTTCTAGTGTTTACAATTTGTATTTGATTAATGTTATGCAATTTTAGAGATCTCGTTGACAATCAACAATGTAAGGCACTATATAGGGGGCTTCAAACCTTAACTAACAAGCATGAAAATTGACATTGAGAAAACTCGTTTCTCTCCCAACAAGAGGATGAATGGATCAATCAATAATAACACAATCAAATTCTTTTTTTAATTGAAAATTTACTGAAACAGTTATACCCCAACACAATACTGTGTCCAGATAGAACTAGAAAATTACAAATCATAGCATTAGCAGGAACAGGAAATACCTCTTAACTTGGCCATACATACATATTAGGGAAAAAACACAACTTGAGACCATACATAACAGAAAAAACAACTTGGCCACACATGTTACAGAAAGTACATATAAAATAAAACATTGATACTAGAATGCTTTAGAAATGGATGCTATGTTCTTCTGTAGCATGTTTACCATAAGATCGTCTTGTCACGTGCAAATGTGATTTCTTGTGTGGTGGCTTATGCCTAGGTGGCTCATTTCGTGGCGATTTATGTACCGGTGGCTCTTTTTGTGGTGGTTTTTGCACCGGTGTCTCTTTCTGTGGTGGCTTATTCACCGGTGGCCCATTCACTGGTGCCTCATAAACAGGATTAAGGTGATATTGAGCAAGTCCTTGAGGAACAAGGATAAGAGCAGCAAGGAAGAAAACTAGTGTGGACAAGAGAAAGGAAGCCATTTTAAGTAGTGAATTTAGCTAATGTGCATAAGATATTGGGGAATAACAAGGTTTTATACTGAAGTAAGGGGTCTCAATGGAAGTGGAATGTCTCAATCGAAATAATATATTACTACAGCTCAATAATCGGTCCACTAACTAAAGAATAATGTTCAGAAATACTATTCAACAATTTAGCAATATTCTTAAACATTATAAAATCTTAAATTCTATATCATTTAAGAATGAATAAAAAATGATTTATAAGAGATAATTGATATGCAATGAATATTTTATTAATGATAAGATATGAAACACAATGTTGGAATAGATGATTGATATGCAATGAATATTTTATGAATGATAAGATATGAAACACAATGTTGGAATAGTGTGTACGAAAATAAATTTTTGTAACATGGAAAAATAAATGCATCAAATAAATAATATAAGATTTGTTAATCCATTTCGGTGCAATATCACTTCTGTTGGGAAAATCAGTCTAACGAAAAACAAATTCATTCTTAATAGTTAATAATATGTAACGGTCTTATTTGAACTCTTCCGGTTCAGAGTCTTTTTTCTATTACTACCAATAAACTTCGACTCATGCTCTTCTTAAATCTGTGACCCCTCTCACTTTCACTATGTGATTCTCCCAAATGTTTCTATAACTGCCAAAGTCTTTGGAGTGATTAAACACAATAACAACACACACTATATTCTCCTAACTTAGAAAGAAAATCCAAAAATAGAATATTACAACCAAAAATATAAAGACTCAATAAAAACTAAAAAGAGCAAGCTATACAATCCAAGATCTGAGTTTGCATAATTGGGATAGCCTCCTTAAATAGGAAAAAAATCCAACATAAAAAGCCCAGTAGAGTTTTGGCGTGTAAGCAACTGGAAACAAAAACTACACCAAATTTAAATTTTCATAATGTTGGTTTAAATTTTGATTGAAACAATGTGTATGAAAATAAATTTCCATAACACAGAAAAATAAATGCATAAAATAAAGAATAAGATTTGTTAATCTAGTTTGGTGCTATGTCACCAATGTTTGAGGGAATCGGTCCAACAAAAAGAAATTCACTTTTAATAGTCAATAGTAGATAACATTCTCATATGAACTCTCTCAACTGAGTACCTTTGTTCTAATACTACCAGTGAACTTCGATCCAGACTCCCTCTGAATATGTGACCGTCTCACTTTCACTTTGAACACTCTCCTAAGTATTTCTACAATTATAAAAGTATATGATGTGATTAAACACAATAAAAAACACATAATATATTCTCCTAACTTAGAAAGACAATCCAAAAAAAGAGTATTACAGCCAAAAATACATATGTTCAGTAACAACTAAAAAAACTACACAATACAAGATCTGGGTTTTCACAATCGAGAACGCCTCTTTAAATAGAAAAAAATTTCCTAGCATAAAAATTCCAGTAGAGTTTTTGTTTGTAAGCAATTGGAAACAAAAAATGCACCAAATATCAATATTCATAATGTTGATTTTAAAGAATTTTCCCCCAATTGCCACATTTCTAAATCAAATTTTCCAAACTGCCACACCTGAAAAAATATTTTCCAAACTGCCACATGGGTCCCACCTTTTCTCCATTTGAAATGGAGAAAGGGTTTTTTATTATTTTTTTTTCATTTTTTTTTCTGATAAATATTTAAATGATTTTTTAATATATTTTTATTAAATAATTAATTAGATATAATTAATATACTATTTAATAATTAATAATTAATTAAAATATAATTTTAAATAATAATAATTAATTAAAATTTAATTAAACATAATTTTAAATAATGATAATATAAATAATAATAATTAATTAAAATTTAATTAAACATAATTTTAAATAATGATAATATAAATAATAATAATTATACAAAATTTAATTAAAAATAATATAAATAATAATAATTATACAAAATTTAATTAAACATACTATAAATAATAATAATTATACAAATTATTATTGATGTTGGTGTTGATGATGCAAACGAGAACCGGAATGACAGTGACGCGGTACTGGAACACGAAAACCAAAACCATATTGTTGTGTTGGTTGAGTCTCTTGTGTTGGATCTGGGGGCGGTGAATTTTCTTGTGTGGGAGCGTTATCTTGTGTTGGAGCCACAGGTGGATGTTGAGCAAAAACCATTTCTTGAAATTCAAAATCACTAACATTATGATGTAGACCAAATTGATAGCGAATCGGACGACGCTAGCCAAATTGATTTGTTTGGTGATGGGTCGAGTGATGACAACATAGCCGATCAAGAACCGACTGCTATTCCTGATTTGTACAACCCACCGTATCACCTCAGAAATGTTTCTTTTGAAAATGAGGAACCCATTTCAATCTTTGAAACCAGAGATCAAGTAGATTCAAGTGGGGGCTTAAAGGTTGGAATGACGTTTCAAAGCAAAGAAGTTTGTCAGCACGCTATCCATCTATGGCACATCAAAAATAGTTATGACTATGATGTTTATAAGTCTGATAAGAAACGATATCTGGTTAGATGTGACAAGGAAGGGTGCAAATTCACGTGCGAGCATCCATAGATGAGAGTGGTCGGTGGGTTATTGGCAATATCGGTGGACAACACACATGTATGTCATCCGCTATATCTCGGGATCATCGAAGCTTACCTCTAGAATGATCTCTACAATCATCGACCTCTTGGAACCGACGCCCCAAGGTACGCCATATTATCGCAACCATCCGTGCGACGACAATTACACAATATCATATAAGAAGGTGTGGCTAACAAAACACAAGGCAATTGAAGCTATCTATGGAAATTGGGAGGCTCTTACAACGCCTCCCGCAATGGTTGATGGTAATGCGAGAGTTTCGCCGCACCGTCAGATCTCAAACACTCCCGTGATTTTAGATGACGGAACACGAATATCTCGCCAAAGAATATTTCATCGCCTATTTTGGGCCTTTCAACCTCAGATTAGGGTTATACGTATTAAAGCGATTGTCCGTAGATGGAACATGGTCACGGAAGATATAAAGACACTTTGCTTTTGGTCATTGCAAGATGGGAATGGTAACATTTTCCTATCGCATACGCATGGTCAAAGGTGAGACAAGAGGGCTTGGAGCTTTTTGAAAAACTTGAGGCGACACGTCACACCTCACCAAACATATGTTTGATATCGACCGCCATGAGTCCATCAAGAGTGCCTATAATAACCCCAAAATGGTGGCAAACCCTCCATCTTCTCATGTATTGCATCAGACACATCGCCCAAAACTTTATGCGAGCTATAAAGGATAAAACCCTCCGCGAGAAAGTTGTAAACATGGGTAAGTTTTTCTCTATTTTTACAGTTACGATTATACTATTATGTTTGTTGTAGTTCTTTTATATTGATGTTTTAAATACATTTGCACATGTTATGCGTTGAATGAGTCTACCTACGCATATTACCGGGAGGAGATCCGCAACAAATACGAAGCTTTCAACGGGTGGAGAATCTTCCAAAAGAAAAATGGTCGCGAGCTTACGACGGAGGAGCAAGATGGGGACACATGACAACCAACCTTGCTGAATCGTTGAATTCGGTGCTGAAAGAAACTCGCAATTTACCTATTACGGACCTAGTTAGAGCAACCTACTTCAGGATTGGAACGTTGTTTGGGAAGCGAGGACATAATGCGACAAAAATGTTGTCATCGGGGAAGGAGTACACAGATAATTGCATGAAAGGGATTGCCGAAGAAGTAGAAGACTCCCACAGTTATAATGTATTGAACTTTGATCGTGAAAGACACTATTTTGTGGTACAAGAGACGATTCATAATAAACATGGTCGGCCACCTAGTTATTTCAACGTCAACCTCCACAAACAAACATGTGATTGTGGGAAATTTCAAACATTTCACGTGCCTTGCTCCCACACTATTGCAGCTTGTTCTAGCATCAACCACGATTATACTTCATTTATTCCTCCAGTATATACGATTCTATCAGTCTTCAAAGTTTACGAGATGAGCTTCTCCGGTCCTCCCAAAGAAGAAAAATGGCCTGAATATCTAAGCCCTACAATCATACATGATGAAACGATGCGACGAAACAAAAAAGGTCGTCCCAAGAGTACTCGCATTAGAACTGAAATGGACACGGTTGATAAAATCAAAAGAAGATGTGGTATATGTCAAGGACTTCATATCAAAAATGTCCGCATCGCCCGATGTCATAGGCCTTCTAATTAGTTATACCTACTTAATTTTTAATTTTAATAATTATAATAATTTGTATAATTATTATTATTTATATTATGTTTAATTAAATTTTGTATAATTATTATTATTTATATTATTTTTAATTAAATTTTGTATAATTATTATTATTTATATTATCATTATTTAAAATTATGTTTAATTAAATTTTAATTAATTATTATTATTATTTATATTATCATTATTTAAAATTATATTTAATTAAATTTTAATTAATTATTATTATTTAAAATTATATTTTAATTCATTATTAATTATTAAATAGTATATTAATTATATCTAATTAATTATTTAATAAAAATATATTAAAAAATCATTTAAATATTTATCAGAGAAAAAAAAACAATAAAAAACAATAAAAAATCCTTTCTCCATTTTAAATGGAGAAAAGGTGGGACCCATGTGACAGTTTGGGAAATATTTTTTCAGGTGTGGCAGTTTGGGAAATTTGATTTGGGAATGTGGCAATTGGGGAAAAAATTCGATTTTAAATCTTGATTGAAACAAATCCAATAAAGTCTAAATTTAATTTGAATATAAATTTCAATCTTGATAAAACTGCATGATAAATCTTTTTCAAACGAGTATGCGCTTTAAAATCAAATTTTTTATTGAACAAAAAAGAAAATTAATCTTGAAAATTGCATGACAAGTTGACAGCTCGCGGCAGAACATCTTGTATAATGTCAGAACATCTAACTTTACATGTTCCTTTTCACAAAAGTGCCATGAACCATATCAAGACAAAATGTCTCGCAACTTCATAAAACATCTTATTTAACATTTTGCCTACAAAATATCTTAAAGTATTGAAAAATGAAAAGAATTTGAATATACAATATTACAAAACTCGGATATGATAACACCCAACTCACCACGGTTCTTCTAAATTCCGTGGTGACATCTAAAAAATCATGCGCTACTTTTTTTTAAATTTTTTAGTAAAAAAATTATTAGTATATAATAACGGTTGATACCCTAACCGTGGTGATACGATCAAGCTTTCATGGGTTTGAACTTCAGTGCCCTAAAATATATTATTCATTTAATGTTAAGGCGAGCCTTTTGTATTTTATTTATTTTTAAATATAAAATAAAGGGTTATGACTTTAATTATCTTGTTCAACTATTGTGACACATTTACATATGTTTCACACGATTTTAATATTAATTTCTTCTTATTAGATAGTTTATGGTTAATTTTTTTGTTTTATGTGTTCTATGTTATTATTGCATATGTTGTGTTGTTGACAAATAAGTTTGCGGTTTCACAAGTGTATAATTTTCATGGTGTTTGTAGGACTAAAAAAAAGTGAATGAAGAAACAACAAAAACAAGAAATTAATATTAAAATCGATTATTGGGGAGAGTTGTAACACCCTAATATTTTTTATTATTAAATAATTTTAATTTTAATTATTTATTTAATTAAAAATTAAATTATTAATATTTTTGGAATTATTAGAATTGGTTAAATAAAGTGAAAAGTTGGACTGTGGTGTAAAGAGTATAGTGGGGGTGTGTGTGGTAAAAGGCTCTAATTCCATTATTTGTTGTTATTATTATTATTTTTAGAATAATAAGGAACAAAAGAAAGGAAAATAAAAAGTGAGAAGGCAATTAGGAAGTTTCATCGTACGTGAGAAGTGCAGAGAGCTAGGGAAGAAAGAACAAAGAACTCTCAAGGTCAAGAATTTCTCACATGTAAGGGGTGATTTCTCTTAGTTACTATGCCTTATAGGTTTTGGGATCAATAGGATTGATTGAGTATGTTAGGAATCCCAATTTAGGATTGTTAGATTTATGAAATTAAAACCCCAATTCCATGAATTTTGATGCTTTGAATCAATTTGATATTATGAGGAAATTGTATGATGTTATGGTGTATTACAATCTCATTGGAATCATGCATTGTAACTTGTTTTGATGTTGTTGTGAGTTGGATTCGTATGGGTATGAATTGGATGAGATTGGAGTAGTAAAATGCTGTCAAATTACAAGTTTTTTGCTATAGACGTCGCAAGAACCGGTTCCTGCGTAGGAGGGACCGGGTTCATGGTACAAATTCCAGGGAGGTGGGATTTCTGTGTTTGAGGATCCGATTCCTGGTGGGAGGATCAGGTTCCCAGTGTGTTTTTCATTAAAAATTAGATTTTTGAACGTAGGAACCGGTCCTTGTGTGGGAGGAATCGGGTTCCGCATACAAAATTCCAGAGAACGTGTTTTCATATAGTGTGGGAATCGGGTTCTCCCTGGGAGGAACCAGTTACCACTATATCATTTTTGAAAAATAACAAACTTTGAAAAATCATATAGTCCAAATCGTAAGTCCTTTTTAATCTCCGTTTTGGATGTTATTCTCTAAATTAAACAATCCATTTTATGAAAATGAGAAAATAATAATTAGTTGCTTTTAAATTGGAAAGTGTTGGTTTTTCGGTGTTGTAGTGTTGTATTTCGTGTACGTGGAGTTGTGGATTATTCGTACTTTATGTACATGTTTTGTTGTGATTGTCTATTGGTGATAGCCTTACTAATTGAGGAGTAAGTGCTTGCATGTTTATGCTTTGATGATTTATTTCATAATGGGTGATGATATCAATATATGGTTTGAGGATGGTTTTTGATGTTGGATGTGATCATAACCTATATTGAATGTTGTATGCTTTATGATGTGCATGCATATACATTCTGGTGATAGCTAATTCCCATTGTGTGGAATTAGTGAGTATTACCAATAACCGTTCTCGGGTGATTATTGGTGGTGAGGTTGGATTCATGTCCAGGTGATTATGGACGAATCGATGTTATTGTATCCGGGTGATTATGGATCAATGTGTGACTTAGTTCACTTATGGTACCACATGCATAGAGTCTTGCATTGCATTTTGTGTGAATTATAACATGATTGGATGGTTTCATGTGTTATAATTTGTTTGCTATGTTTGGGTGTATGATCATGAATTGAAATGGTGAAAATTGACTTATCTGATTATGCTAAAAAGGGTGGATTAATAACTTGAGATATTTTATTGTTTTGAGAAACTTATAATGCATTTTAATTATGATGAAGTCTCACCCTTACTTTGATGATTTCATATTGAATTTTAGCGGCTTAGGAGCTGGTGAGGATGGGTCATTGAGCTATGCATTTTATTTTGTCGCGTGTCGTGTCATGCTCTGATTGTAACATTGGGGAACACATGTTTTAGAGTCATTGATGAACTCTATTTTATTTTGATGGTTATTTTGGATAATTGTTTGTTTTTGAATTTATCCTAGTTTGAAATTATTCCACTGTGTAGAACATGTATACCTTATGATTACTTGAGTTATGTTCTTCAGTAAAGCATGACATCTGTTTGAATTTTATTTTTATCAATTGTGACGCCCTTTATTTACATGTCAACTTTGAATTTTATTATAACTAGTAAGTAACCCGTGTTGTCGCACGGGTCCGTTCCGAATTTCATATAACATGGAACTAACTTTATCATGTAATAGAACATTCGTTTGGAACTAATTCAATCAAAGTTCATTTAATTCGGAAAAACTTAGTGTATCAAATTAATTGGACAACATTAAAAAATGTTAACTCAAAACTTCATTGGGTAACAAAATAACATACTGTCATGAGTCTTTAAAATTCGGATCTAAGCATATTAATGGTAACAATATCGTATTTGAACTTCAGATACAACGCAACTTGCTTGCAATCGATGTTTTCAACTAATTGACCTGCATGATAAATTATGCAAAAATCAAACAGCAATTATGCAAATAATTTATAGTCAAGAATATATTTGTTATCATGTACTTGCCCATTAACAAAGAGATTGAAAAACTTCCTTGTATACAATATTTGTAGTGATAGATGTTGATACATTCTTATTATCATGTATTAAGATCTTAAGACCACTTTTGCTTGTAACTCTTGAAATGGCTACATACAATTGGCCATGACTAAATACAGGAGTAGGCAAATACAATCCAACGGTATCAAGTGATTGGCCTTGAGACTTATTAATTGTCATTGTGTATGAACAATAATTGGGAATTGTCTCCTAAACAACTTAAATGGCCACGGTGACTCAGAAGGTAACATAGACATTCGAGGGATGTAAAAGATGTTACCTATGTTCTTTCCAGACATGATTTTTGCCTCAATAACATGATTTGCCAACCTTGTAACAATTAGTCTAGTTCCATTGCACAAACCATCGTTTTGGTCCAAATTCCTCATTAGCATTATTGGTGTACCAACCTTCAATTTGAGTTTGTGATTTGGAATACTTGAAGTCCTTAGTTTGCTAAGAAACTCTGGATTAAGACATTCATAGGCTTCGGTGTAACTTGTATCAGTTCTATCAATTGAATCAAAACTCAAATACTCTTTGTCCTCACCTAACAAATGCACAAACGCGGAATCAATCGAATATGTTATTCAAGAATAATTGAAGAACGAAACATTTATATGAATATATAGATTAAAACAAACTTTACTTTACCTAGTATCATGTCCAATACGTAATGATTAATTTTATCCACAACTTCAATGGTTGAAGCAAGTATTGCTTTTCCTTGTAGAAATTCTACATTTTGAAACTCAGAACCAAATATGGGTATGTGCTTTCAACTATAGCTCTTATTGGATCCTCAAAATTGGAAATTAAAAAATCCGGAGGAATTTCTATATCAGCTAATCCATCATTAGGTTCACATATTTTACCATCACCAACATCTAATATCCATTTAGAGAATTCTGCAAGTTCATTAGAAGTTGTACTGTCCCTTCCATTCTGTAGTCTCATGTTTTTGATTAGTGTTAGGACTTGGCAATAGTCCCATACATAAGATGAACAAATGGAAGCATGAACAATATCAGAATGCCCTGCTCTTGGAACAACTGGAAGTATCTGACAGAAATCTCCTTCAAATATAAATACTTTACCACCAAAAATTGTATTTGCAAAACCCTTCTTGCTCATGACATCCTTAAGGGTCTTATCCAAGGCCTGAAACCAATTATTATGAGCCATGCGTGCTTTGTCCCATATTATGACATCAGTAGCTTCAAATAACTGTGAATGTTCAGAGTCTTTGTCAACATTGCAAGTAGAGTTGTCAAGGGTTGGAACATGTATTTTGAACTTTGAATGGGTTGTTCTACCACCTGGAAATAATATGGAAGCTGTGCCACTTGAAGCAACAGCAAAAACAATTTTTTTCTTTGGACGAAGTGCACTTGATAATGTTCTCCACATAAAAGTAGCTGTGAGAAAAAGGTTGTTTATACTGCATTTTCAAAGTTGCATCTACAGCAGTTTAAAATACATTATAAGAATAAGAACTTGTTATAATAGTTAAGTATGGTTTGAAATTGTATGATATGTAACAGCTATATGTAAGTATTAAAGGATTGTACTTCTTCTATTGCATCTACAACAATTTAAAATATATTATAAGAATAAAAACTCCTTATAATAGTTAAGTATGGTTTGAAATTGTATGATATGTAACAGTTGTATATAAGTATTAAAGGATTTTACCTCTTCTTCCAATCACAATTCTTTGTTGATAAAGAATACCGTCAGATAGAAACTTCCAAGTCTTTTGCCAAACATGTCGTGGTCGATTAACAGTACCGGACAATAGCATTGTGACAAATAACTTCCTCAAAATATTGCCGGAACCCCAATCTTTGGCCTCATTTATGGCTGCAACATATTCCTTGTCATCATTAAGAAATCCCATCTCAAAGCATGCATCTCTAAAACTGTCACGAACTACTCCACCAATCTTTTTTATATCCTCATAGCAAGTCGGTCCCTTGACAACCGTCAACATCATTCTAAGGTAACAGAGTTCACCACTTCTTGGAGGAACCCAAATTAACCGCCCAATCGTACGACCTCTTTTGCGAGGTCTCCATAAACGGTAGCTTGTATCGTAAACAAACTTGGAAAGAAAAGCAGAGTATGTTAAACTCTTTGCATCTTCGTATTTTTTGTTTGCCTCCATCCAAGCTGTAAACATTGATTCATTTACAGTTGGTTTTTCAAGAACATCGTCTATGAATTCATAATCAGTGTAGTAAACGGGATTTTCACCCTCCAGATGAAAATACAACCTTTCAACAAAAGGAGATCTACCATGGATAGGATATGGAAAAATCCTCCAACATGCCTCACTTGGGGAAACGTATCTGCAATCAAGGTATTGTTTGATTTCATCAACCTCTCTAACAACTGTACTTCCGTCCGATTCAGCCCGAACAACAACTACAGTTATTCTATCATAACCTTTGTTAATATACTTGAATAAGTACTTGACTGAAGTCCCTTGGTTACACGATTCCATATTTATGTGCGCCTGATATTTCTTCAGCAGATATGCATTATAAGGAACTACATACCTATTATCAAGAACAATATTCCTTTTCAGAGCAGTAATTATAGTATCCCTTCTTCTGTAGACGGGATATCCATCCTGATCGACAATGGTTTGAGGCTGCCAATTTTTAGGAAACAATTTAGAGCACTTACCATTTTTCATGCAAGGTGAAGATCTGTTTGCCAATCCACATGGACCACGGATCATATGTGTCTTTACCAAATGATGTAATTTCTTATCATCAAATTCGGCAGGCATTTCTGCTGAAATAATATAATTGATGTCATCTGGAGTGGCATACTTGTTCTACTGATGCATGAAAAGCAAAATGTGTGCATGTGGCAAACCTCTCTTTTGGAACTCAATTGTGTATATATATGCAAAAAGTTATATTAGAATAAAAATATAAATGTAAATTGTTTGATATAGAGCCAGGAACAATTAAGTATTACATAATTTATTTCATGTAACTCACATGCAACAACTCTTCCCAACATATGCTTCTTTGTTATATCACACAATAATTCGTCTAACTTTATTTTCAAAACCCTTGAGATTATATCAAGATGATCTTGAGGTTGCAAATTCATGTTGTTAAGTAACCTTTGAATCTCTATCCAACTTGGATTGCAAGTAAAGGTGATGAATAGATCCAGAAATCCAATTTGGCTACAAATTGCCATTCCATCAAATTATAATTGTTCCATGTATCTCCGACTTCTAACGTATGTTGACGGTAATACCACTCTTTTGCCTTTGTTCGCTCCTTCATTTGATGATTGGTGGTCTACTCCTGAAAAACTGGAGTATTTGGATACTCGTATTTTTTTATGCTTACGTATATAATTCAGTCTCTGTGACTCCATCATAGTGAATCCATCAACCAAAAATTGCTAAAATAATCTCCTTGACCTGAGCAGTGTGTGTGCTTCACTTTGTCTGGTTTGAATGCGAAAAGCAAGCCATTCTCTAATAGTAAGTTTGTTCATCTTCCCTTTTTTATTGGGAATAGTTTCTCTGTGTAGAACACCAAGTCTAAATCCATCTTCCCCATATGGAAACAAAAGTGGATATTGTAATGCAAGATAGCTCGGATGAAATTCACTTATTCGTTTTAGTCTATCGCTTTGTCTTTCAAGGATAATATCCCTTTTTGAGCCTGTATCAACATCACCAACAATAAGCGTAGCAACCTCAGACACAGTAGGCTGGTTGTAAATTTGACCGTCTTTTGATCTATCAGATATTAACTTTAATTTGAGGTCAGGTACAGGACAATCCTTTAGTCTATCTGCTGCCATTCTAAAGGATTTAGCATGTGTGTTGAATTCATTAAGCATGTTCTGTAGATTGCTAACAATTTCTTCCATAATATTTGGGTTGTTACTGCATTAGGAAATAAAACAGTTGTTATGCATGAAAATAGCATAAGAAATCTAATGTAGGTTTCTTAATTGGCTTAAAAAACATTACCCTATTCCATGCATCCTATGTTGAATCTCATTGTCAGTGTCGTATATATAAGTCTGAGCAAATTACGATTTTTCTCCATCCAAAGGAATCATGCTACCAATTCTATGGCAAGTCTGCCCTTGAATTGTCATGTTAGGTGGTCCTTTTCCAGTATTGAATCTATTGTCAATCTTCATTCCATGAGACGTAAATGCAAACATTTTGTTGTACAGTCTACAATTCTGCTGATAATTTCTACATAGTACATCATTTTCATTCGACAATAGATGCTTGAGAAACGGTGGTGGTGTTCTCAAAAGTGGCAACACAACTTTACCCTTTCCACAACATTATTGGAACTTAGGCACTGCACTATGTTTTCTTTTGTCAGTTTTCTCTTGATACCACATCTGTGCTCCATAATGCGTGCATTCAATGCAAGGATCACCATTATCTGAATATCCTGTATATATCAAATAGAATGAAACAACATATCTATTATAAACACTTGTATATTCATAGCTATCAAATGGTATGACAATGAATATAAGTTATGGTTTGCGATTAATAATAATTTCGACAATACATACCAGCATTTGTGCAATCAATTGTTATGACATTTGCAGAATGGTCTTCATCGTCGTCCAAAGTTGAACTTGTATCATAATCCATATTTTCATTTATGAATTCACATGAACTATCCCTTATAGATTCATCGATTGAATATTCTATAAATGATTGGTGACCTTTATTCACTGCTTCAGTATTTGTGCACAAATTCGTATTGCGAGAAGTTGCATTTCTTTCTTTAATAGTTGAAAAGGTATTGAATAAATTCGCAGTCATAGAACGAATTACAGTTGGATCCATAGGTATGTTGGATGAAGATGCATAAGAACTCGGTTGTCCATATGAATTATTGTTGTATTCATTACTTGAGGAGGAGGTCATGCCCCTTAGAGGTGTATTTGCATCAAAGTTGAGAGGAGAACAAAATGACCTACTCTCACCGCGAATGTTATGCAGATCACAACGATGCTTTTTATTTTGTGCACTCTTATGCTGCATAATTGACCTCCTTTTATGACGTGCTGAAGCAAAATTTTGTTTGGGGGAAATTGTATCAGTAGAAAGGCCTGAGTAGTAGTGGGAAGATGCAGGGTTTAAGGTTGTGCACTGGTTTATTGGCGAATTTCCATGTTTTTTATGTTGAAAAAAATTAGACTTAAACATATTACATGACTCCAACAGGTTAAAACCAACATTCAAATGCTTTTGCTGTGAATTAAGCATTCAAGCGCTATTCGATGAAACATCTTCACCCCCATTGACAACAACAGAAGTGATATCAGATAGTGGATTTCTTATATGATTTCTGGTTACAGAATTTGAATTATTGAGCTAATGGTTGTGTTCAAAATGGTTGTTTATAGTTAACAATAACTATACTTGATAAATTGCAACTCTTCATACGTATAACATTATGACTGTAATAGTAATGAATCTATATGGGATTGTTTGCATTTGTAATTCAGAACATGTGTTTTTAGAGTTGTAAGTGGACTTAGATACTACATTTGTACATTGAATACAACAGAAGATATATTGTATTTCCTTAGTGAAGTTGATATATTAAATTAAATGTGTTTTATCATTATAGGATATATTACCAAAGCTTGACAATTATCGGTAAAGGGGAAAAAAGTTAATGTGACATCAATACAATATGTGAACCTTATTAGCTTCAATGATGATAGGTGTGCCATACAAACTTAAAACAATTATTAGAACACCAAAAATTATTATGTGACATTAAATATTGTTATGTTGGAAACTCAAAAGTAATGTTGGAAACCAAAGCTTAATGTTGTGGTGTTGGATGTTTTTGTAATATGTTTTTTTATTATTAAGTAATGGTTTAATCTATAATGTTTTTATAAAATAAAATAGTGTAAAATAGTTTATTTCTAGTTTGTTAAAGTAATTTAAAAATGTGAATATTATTTTTACAGTATTCTTTAACTAAAAATTAAAATGTAATAATTAACTAAAAATAGTTTATTTGTTAAATTGTTAAGATAATTTAAGAATGTGAATATTATTTTTTTAGAATTTTTTAATTAATTTAACATCATATGTATTATATATTTTGTCTGTATACTAAAAAATGAAGAAAAAAATATTGATTTTATTTAATAATATAACACACAGTTTATTTAAGAAAATTAGTAAATTAAATGTTAGATTATTACATAATAGATTGTTTTGGTGGTTAAAAAAAATAATAAAACTCAAAAAAAAAAAAACTGTCACCATATCACGTGATGTAGAATTGCACGTGGTGGAACTCATAAAAGTACTTCCAAATAGATACACTTTTCAATGGATTTAAAATGGAATGATCAGAACTTTTTGTATTCTACATGTCATTTATAGTGTCTTATGTAACAAATGGTTGCTTATTGTGTCAACCTATATGAAACAAAACGTTATATTCACTTCCTAAAAGTTATCGAAACGGATTTATCATAGAAGAAAATTCCAAGGAAGGAGATCAAGAGTACAGACGGCGTTCTCCACCAACAAAGCTGTAGTGAGTGTCTAAGATGACAAAACACAGTCTAAGGTGGTGTTCTCGCGGGTAAGAAAGAAGTTTTGATACATATGTTTCAGCATTTGCAATGTGAAGATTTAGGGTTACTCCAAATTTGTTTGTGTTTAATGATGTTCATGGTATTATTTTATATTCAGGGGTTTTGTAGGGAGAACTCTGATCGACATGCCTCCTCATCCAAAATGGATAAAGCTAGTTATGAAGCAAGTTTGAAGGGAATCTCAGCAGAAACGTGATATTTGCCCAAGAATGGAGAAAACTGCATGTTGCTGCAAAAAGGAGGAAGGAAGAAGACGATAGTTCTCCGAGGTAAGCAATTATTTTGGAATGAGTCTGTTGCATGTTGATAGTAACTAAAAATCGATTGCATGTAATTTTTTGATGATTGATTAAGTAGCAATAGTGTAGCAAATTTTACACGTGAGCAACTCTAGGAGAAATATTATGAGTATGTAGAAAGAGAGGAAGATTATAAACTGAGAACTGGAAAGGTCATAAGTTGTCTATCTCAGAAAGAATACTTTGAAATTGCAAAAGAGGAGGGATGGCTCATCGATGGTTCAGATGATCTTGAAGAAAACAACATTGTTGCAGACATGGACTTAGTTGACGATGGGGTGGACAACATAGGAAATAAAAGTCATATTAGTATTTTTTTCTGACAGTGAATCGTAAGTCATTTCAAGCACTTTTAGGATATATGATTAGAGTTGGACATTTAAGTACGACACTTATCATATTAAATAATGGTGTATGTCGGTGCAGCGATGACAACAATACCTCTGCTGTTGTTGTCCAGCCTACAACGATAGTGGGGAACAATACCAATGCTGGTGTTTTCCAGCCTGCTCCCAGCGATGATATCAATATTGATGTTGATGTTGTACAACCTGCAGATATGCAACATATACGTGAATGCAAATGGCACAAAGTTGTTAAGAGCAGTTTGAAGATAAGAACTCAAGTTCTTGTAAGTTCTTTAAAAGTTTGCTGATATAATCTTTAAAATTCCTAACATAGTATTAATAGACATATCTAATCAATTTTCTTGTTGCAGCAATTTCCAGCAGAAGTCATAAAGGAGATATTCATGGAACCAAGGTCATCTATTGATCTATACGATACAGACAGTGGTCTTACATATCCATGTGTTTTCAAGAGTCGGGAAAAAAATTGAGAAGTTCTTGTCAAAAGGATGGTATACATTTGCAAAGGATAAAGACTTGTCCGTTTAAAGTACAACATCCTCCGGTGGACCGTGTATTGGTTAACATTGTCAAAGGGCAGCAGTGACAGAGCATCTTCTTGGAAATTATCTGAAGTATGAGGGCAGAAATGGAGGAACTTTTTTGTATGGGCAATATTTGTTCAAGTGCAATCAAAATTGGAAACACTTTGATGTCCATTTTTATTTTGTTATAATTTTTAATATTTGAACTTATTATGTTAGGGGCTCTATGTGAAATTAGTGGTTATCATTTTTTAACTGACATATTATGGAAAGACATGTATTCAGCTTATGAAACACTAATTATATTAGTAATCTTTAGTTTTTGACATGAAGAAGAAGTGTTCAAATACATGTCTTTATGATATTACCAACCTGTGCCTTTTTACCTATATCCATAGAAATTATGTTGCTTAATAATTAAGTTATTAGTGTACATAACCTATCAAAAAGGACACAATGGCAGTTCCAACATTTATATTAGTATAAAAGTTTATTAGCAGCACACTGATTTCTGAAATACTATAGAAAAGTTAATATATTTAAATTAGACATAAAGTACTCAAAAGAATAATATTTGTGTATTATAAAGACATAAAGAATAATATTTGTGTATTATAAAGACATTAAGTTCACAATAACCAAATACTAAGGTACAACCATACTTTGAAGTGAATTCATACAAAATATAAAATTGAGTAGAAACAATTGTTAAATGGGACTTTGTGTGATTAAATTTTAATAGCTCAAATGTACAAAGAGAAAAACATCTAAATAAATAAAACAAAACATTAGGTGCTACATTTTGTCCAAATAGCTAAATGAAATAAAAAGGCGATGTTGCTTGACAAAATCATTTCTCCAACTTGATATCCCTTGTTATCTTGGTGGAGGATAGTTAGTATAAAAAGTTTATTAGCAGTACATTGATTTCTGAGTTACTATAGAAAAGTTAATATATTTAAATTAGACATGAAGTACTCAAAATAATAATATTTGTGTATTATAAAGACATTAAGTTCACAATAACAAATGCTAAGGTATAACCATACTTTGAAGTGAATTCATACAAAATATAAAACTGAGTAGAAACAATTGTTAAATGGGACATAGTGTGATTAAATTTTAATGGAACAATTGTAAAATGTGACATTGTGTGATATAATTTAAGTAGATCAATTGTTAACAAAACTCCATATATGAAAATATAGCGAGGACAACAGAATTCATAAGTGCAAACACTATATAATAAGTTCATTAGCTCAAAGTTACAAAGAGAAAAACATCTAAAAAAAACATTAGGTGCTACATTTTGTCCAAATAGCTAAATGAAATAAAAATGCGATGGTGTTTGACAAAATCATTTCTCCAGCTTGATATCCCTTGTTATCTTGGTTGAGGATAGTTGGCCACTGTCGAGTTCTTCGACTGTTTCAGGAATAGATCTTTTTGACAGCGTAAGTGCAGAGTTGGCAACTGCAGGGTCATAATCTGTAGAAATGGATAAGGGCTCCTGCTATGACAAAGTTGAAACAATATCAGCATCGTATAATATGAAAAAGGTAGTGTTTAATAGGTTGATTTCCTAATCTTAAAAAAAAACTCACTGAGACTGTCTGCAGTTCATTTTGAGATAGTTTTTCTGAGGTGGCCAACTTTGAAGTATGCTTCCAGTTAAAAACAAATGTTAGTAAAATGTAATGCACATGGTTTTCATATTGAGAGTAAGAAAAAATTAGTACCTCTTCACATTTGAAATTATCCCTTATTTTCTTACGTATCTCTTCGTCTGCCTTAAATCCAATGACAGACAGACTGACATTGTTAGGTTGAAAAACTGCTCTTATAGCCAACTCCTTCTTGAGCATCGCATTCAGTTCATAAGAGAATTCAAGGGGATCATAATCTCCATACTAAATCAACAAAATAATATATGTTTTAAGTAAATGGTAATCAAATAAGGAACATAAATGACATTTTGATTATACCTTTATCAAATCCATTTTCAACTGAAGAGCGGACTTCCCAATCAACTTTACACAATCTACATCCCAAAATATGAACTTGTATTATAACTTTCCATCAGAGGCGAGAACTTCAAGCTTAAATCTATACGATGTGTGATCAAAATACAAATTTTCATTAATGAAGCATTTGGTTATATCCTGATAAACCTTTTTATACAGTACATAGAAATTACCTTGGGACTGGCTCAGATGAAATGTGTTTGGAACAACACATGAGTTTTCCATCCTTTAAAGACACACTTCTGGTACATTCACTACATCCATCATAATACCATCCTAACTGGCCACATTCAAACTTCTCCAGAGTGGCAACAGTCACACACGTAGTCTCCTGAAACAGAAATAAGTGGTTTATGTCAATTATTGAATAAGAAATTTATTTGTCTAATTATGTAATTTTAATAAGTTACAGTTAAAGAGTAATAAACATTTTGCAGAAATGAAATTTTAGAGAGACTCGATATTTCAGATCTCCAGAGAAATTTATCTAACTCAGAGAAATGAGAGCTCTGAGTCGTGTCAATCTGCATGCTTGAAGATGAAAACATTGACAACTCATTTTAAGACTGTTAAACATAGATCAGGTTCAAACGTATCTGTTAGTAATGCATGAATGCTCAAATATATTTACATAAATAAGACATAAATGTTAATACAATGGTCACTTACTTCTCTTTAAGGTTTTTAACCTCCTCAATGCTCACATCATTAATCAACAGTTTCGTGTCGTTCCATGCATTAGATATATTTAACGGATAACTTCCTGAAATTATTACACATATAAATGACAGTGCTTAAAGTTGGATGTAATTACAAATAGATACATATGATACCTTGAGGTTATTTTATCCTTGCATTAATCAGTAGGACAACAATACTACCATCATCCTTATGATTGGTATAATACTCATTAAGTTGCACATCAAATTTTCCCCATAGAGTACATTGTACAGAACGTTTGCTGAGTGACAGAAATTACAAAACAAACACCATCAGTATATTAGAAATATACAATATTCAGTATCAATATTAGGGTAATAAAATAAGATCACACGCACCTCATATCAGTCAAGGTAAATACAACTTTGCTTTTGTTGTTATCAGGAATTATTTGGGATTGAGAAATTTCAGTAACTCCTCCAACGATATCTGCAAAAAAATTTACCATATCCAGTCATGTGTATTGTTGAACTTAAACAATAAAGTGATTTATTCTAAATGTCAAAATGTAACTCACCATACAATACATTTGTCCTAAACTTACGCTCAACAATAGCATCCACTCCAATTAAGTTGAGGTAGTTCACAGGAATGTCATTTAGTAGGAGCTTTTTGACAGAAGTAGATCCATAGAAAATCAATTTAAACTTATCATCTATAGATTTGAAGGAGAAATCATTACTAGAAACTTTGAAATTCTGCATAACGTAAGAACATCCAAGTTCAAGCTGCATTTTGAATTTTAGTACCAAATAAGGTGGCACAATCGCTTGAATCAAATCCAACTAAAAAATACAAATATTTTGAAATCAGTAAGGGTATAACAGAACTGTTATAAGCACTGGCATATAAATTTTAGAATACCTTTGAATCAAACAAAATAAGCTCCAAGTGCTCCTTATTCTGAGCACTCGTCACAGACCATAAATGCTTACACCTAACAGCAATCTTCTATAAATCTTTCGAATCGTTGATGTTATTGATAAATTCGATAGGGCGCACCATGGATGGATATATGGTATCTGTAAAAAATATGTGAAAACCAAGTTAGGCAGTATGAAGAAGGATGAATGGATAAAGAATAATATCAGAATAACAACAGATCGATTATTCCTTCTAGTTGTGTTTTGGATCGAAACAGACAGGGATATATGTATGTCGTTAGGGTTAGACATGATGTAAGGTATGAGATTATAGGGAAATACAAAGTGGGGAAGAATTTAAGGAAGCAAGAAGAACGTTTGGCTTCCCATAGCAATTTCAAACTGGATTCAGAGAAAGATAGTGTTAAGGCATGAGGAAGACAATGGGATGCAAATGAACGGCTGCTAAGGACGTTTCAATTTCCCAACTGCAACCCAATTGATTACGTTAGTCTATTAAGTTAACAATAGGTTATTATTTGTTTGGAAAAAAAATAAAATAGAGAAAAAACCTGAGAGTGACACATCAGCCTCAGATGAATGTGGCGCAAGTATTTTTAAAAGTTACATAATTACCCTTCAAAATAGACTAAATTGGAATTTACTAAAAAGGGTGTTATGGTAAGTTAATGGTACTTTGATTTTTATAGATTTATAATAGATAATCGTGGGGTATTTAGAAGGGTGTTAGAATAGTGGTACCAGAGCATAGTCGGTCGCTGTGACCAGAATCTTGATGTCATTATTCCTTTTGTATGTGACATGTGTGTGAAACACTGTCGGTACTTGCTTGTTTTTCTAACTACTTGGTTGCAGGAGTGGTTTAGAAGTAAGTGGGGGAAAAGCTTTACTTCTCCGATATGCTCTGGTGTGAAGAGTTGGATCAATGTGCTATTGATTACATGAGCGAAAATGTTTGCTAGACCGTGGTTTCCTGAATTCGAAAGAAGTACGAATTCAAGAATTCAGTCTAACGGTCAAATAGAGTGCTCTTAAGGGGTAACAATTAGGTACTTGTGTTGTTCGCATCACTGGGAGTGGAGGACGATGTTATGGATAATGATGTTCCAGTTGGGTGTGAGTTCTGATGTTTCCTTAGGGATAATAGCAAATCATCATTTGAGCAAGATGTTGGATTAACTTGAAGTTATCATTTGGTCGAATGTTTCAGGTTAAACCAAGTGATTATGAATTATTTTTATGAGTCAATGAATATTCTTGTGTTGGAAGATATTTGGTAAGTAAGAAGGATAACTCTTAGAAGATGAAGCTCGAGTGGTTGGAATGTTGCAACACTTCCGGTTGATCGTGAAGTTGTCGGTGTTGAGTTACCTCTTTAAGTTTTTGAAAAGATTGATTGTGTCAGTGTCAATGGTTGCTACAAATATGCAATTGTGTGAATTGGTTATTGGAATTGTAACTTGACGCAATTAATCATGGTGAATGGTGTTTGTTGTGGTATGATGAAGTTAGGATCTCAAAATTGTGTTGGAGTTGTTAAAAGACAAGAAGCTGTATGCGAAGTTGTCTAAGTGTGAATTCTGTTTGAGTGAAGTAAGTTTTCTTGGTCATGTGATTTCCAAGAATGGCATTGTTGTGGATCCTACGAAGGTAGAAGCGGTATCTCAGTGGGAAGCGCCGAATAATGCTTCTGAAATCCGTAGTTTTCTTGGTCTTGTTGGTTACTATAGAAAGTTCATTGAAGGATTTTCGAAGTTTGCTTTGTCGTTGACTAAGTTGACAAGGAAAAGGAAAGTGTTTGTTTGGGATTCTGAATGTGAAAAAGGTTTTCAAGAGTTGAAGAGGTGGTTGACTAGTGCTCCGATTTTGATTTTTCCGAATCCGGTGGAGTCTTTTGTTGTGTACTGTGATGCTTCACTGATGGGTTTAGGTGGTATTTTGATGTAGGATAAGCAGGTAGTAGCTTATGCTTCAAGAAAATTGAAGATTCATGAAAGGAATTACCCGACTCATAATTTAGAGTCGGCAGTTGTGGTATTTGTTTTGAAATTGTGGAGGCATTATTTGTATGGTTCTCGATTTGAGGTATTCAGCGATCATAAGAGTCTGAAGTATCTCTTCGATCAGAAAGAGCTCAGTATGAGGCAGAGAAGATGGTTAGAATTTCTTAAGGATTATGATTTTGGTTTGAATTACCATCTTGGTAAGGCAAACGTTGTTGCAGATGCGTTGAGTAGGAAGTCTTTTCATATGTCTATGTTGATGGTGCGTGAATTGGATTTAGTTCAGAAATTCAGAGACTTGAGTTTGGCATGTGAGAACACTCTTAATAGTGTTAAGTTAGGTATGCTGAAGTTGATTAGTGGTATTCTTGATGAAATTCGAATTGGACAGAAATATGATGTTGGTTTAGTTGATAAATTGACGTTGATCAACCAAGGTCAAGGAGGTGAATTCCAAATTGACGAGAATGGTGTTATAAGGTTTGGTGATAGAGTTTGTGTTCCGGATATTGCTGAAATTAGGAAGAGTATTTTGGATGAAGGACATCGTAGTGGATTGAGTATTCATCCTGGTGCTACTAAGATGTATCATGACTTGAAAAGGTTGTTTTTGTGGCCTTGAATGAAACCGTCAGGATTGATGGAACCGTTATTTGTTCCGGATTGGAAATGGGATGTCATTTCTATGGACTTTGTGTCTGGTCTACCGAGGACGTCTAAGAATTTTGATGCTATTTGGGTTATCGTGGAGAGGTTGATGAAATCTGCTCACTTTATACAGATGAGAATGGACTATGCGATGGAGAAACTGGCTCAACTGTATGTCGAAAGGACCGTGAGTTTGCATGGTATTCCTTCTAGTGTAGTATCGGATAGAGATCCGAGGTTTACATCTAAATTTTGGACAGGGTTGCAAGAAGCCTTGGGTACTAAGTTGAGGTTGAGTTCTTCTTATCCTCCGCAGATAGATGGTCAGACAGGGAGGACGATTCAGTCGTTAGAGGACTTGTTACATGTTTGTGTGTTGGAAAAAGGTGGAGCTTGGGATAGTTACTTACCTTTGGTTGAGTTTACCTACACCAATAGTTTTCATTCGAGTATTGGTATGGCTCTGTTTAAGGCATTGTATGGTAGGAGGTGTAGGACACCATTGTGTTGGTACAAATTTGGAGAAAGTGTTGTGATTGGACCGAAGATTTTCCAACAGACTTCATAAAAGATTAATATGATTAGGGAGAAGATGAGAGCTTCTCAGAGTCTTCAGAAGAGTTATCATGATAAGAGAAGGAAGGTTCTCGAGTTTAGTGAAGGAGATCATATGTTTATGAGAGTTACTTAGATGACTGGTATTGGTCGAGCCTTGAAGTCAAAGAACTTAACTTCGCGTTTTATTGGTCCATTTTAGATTACGAAGAAATTTGGAAAAGTTGCTTATCAGATTGCTTTACCACCGTCACTTGCGAATTTTCATGATGTATTCCATGTATCTCAGTTGAGGAAGTACATCGCCGATCCGTCTCATGAGATTCAGGTAGATGATATACAGGTACGAGATAATCAGACTATTGAAGCATTGCCTGCGAGAATTGAGGATCGGAAGTTGAAGCAGTTGCGAGATAAAGAGATAGCTCTGGTGAAAGTAGCTTGGGAAGGACCAGCAGGTGATAATGTTACTTGGGAGTTGGAGAGTCAGATGAAGGACTCTTATCCTGAACTTTTTGTCTAAGGTATGTTTTCGAGGACGATAACTCTTTTTAGTTGGGGAGAGTTGTAACACCCTAATATTTTCGATTATTAAATAATTTGAATTTTAATTATTTATTTAATTAAAAATTAAATTATTAGTATTTTTGAAATTATTGGAATTGGTTAAATAAAGTGAAAAGTTGGATTGTGGTGTAAAGAGTATAGTGGGGGTGTGTGTGGTAAAAGGCTCTAATTCCATTATTTGTTATTATTGTTATTTTTAGAATAAGAAGGAACATAAGAAAGGAAAAGAAAAAGTGAGAAGGCAATTGGGAAGTTTCATCGTACGTGAGAAGTGCAGAGAGCAAGGGAAGAAAGAACCAAGAACTCTCAAGGTCAAGAATTTCTCACAGGTAAGAGGTGATTTCTCTTAGTTATTATGCCTTATAGGTTATGAGATCAATAAGATTGATTGAGTATGTTACGAATCCCAATTTAGGATTGTTAGGTTTATAAAATTAAAACCCCAATTCCATGAATTTTGATGCTTTGAATCAATTTGATATTATGAGGAAATTGTATGATGTTATGGTGTGTTACAATCTCATTGGAATCATGCATTGTAACTTGTTTTGATGTTGTTGTGAGTTGGATTCGTATGGGTATGAATTGGATGGGATTGGAGTAGTAAAATGCTGTCAAATTAAAAGTTTTCTTCTATAGACGTCGCAGGAACCGATTCCTGTGTAGGAGGAACCGGGTTCCTGGTACAAATTCCAGGGAGGTGGAACTTCTGTGTCTGAGGAACCGGTTCCCTGGTGGGAAGAACCGGGTTCCCAGTGTGTTTTTGATTCAAAATCAAATTTTTGAACGTAGGAACCGGTTCATGTGTGAGAGGAACCAGGTTCCCCATGCAAAATTTCAGAGAGCGTGTTTTCACATAGTGTGGAAACCGGATCCTCCCTGGGAGGAACCGGTTACCACTGTATCATTTTTAAAAAATAACAAACTTTGAAAAATTATATCTTCTAAACCGTAAGTCCTTTTTAATCACTGTTTTGGACGTTATTCTCTAAATTAAACAATCTATTTTATGAAAAAGAGAAAATAATAATTAGTTGACTTTAAATTGGAAAGTGTTGGTTTTTCGGTGTTGTAGTGTTGTATTTCGTGTACCTGGAGTTGTGGATTATTCGTACTTTGTGTACAGATTTTGTTGTGATTGTATATTGGTGATAACCTTACTAATTGAGGAGTAAGAGCTTTCATGTTTATGCTTTCATGATTTATTTCATAATGGGTGATGATATCATGTTATGGTTTAAGGATGGTTTATGATGTTGGATGTGATCATAACCTGTATTGAATGTTGCATGCTTTATGATGTGCATGCATATACATTCTGGTGGTACCTAATTCCCATTGTGTGGAATTAGTGAGTATTTTCAATAACCGTTCCCGAGTGATTATGGGTGGTGAGGCTGGATTCATGTCCGGGTGATTATGGACGAATCGATGTTACTGTATCCGGGTGATTATGGATCAATGTGTGACTTAGTTCACTTATGGTACCACATGCATAGTGTCTTGCATTGCATTTTGTGCGAATTATAATATGACGAGATGGTTTCTTGTGTTATAATTTGTTTGCCATGTTTGGGTGTATGATCATGAATTGAAATTGTTAAAATTGACTTATCTGATTATGCTAATAAGGGTGGATTAATAACTTGAGATATTTTATTATTTTGAGAAACTTATGATGCATTTTAATTATGGTTACTTTGATGATTTCAGATTGAAGTTTAGCGGCTTAGGAGCTGGTGAGGATGGCTCATTGAGCTGTGCATTTTATTTTGTTGTGTGTCGTGTCATTCTCTGATTGTAACACTGGGGAACGCATGTTTTAGAGTCATTGATGAACTCTATTTTATTTTGATGGTTATTTTGGATAATTGTTGGTTTTTGAACTTATCCTAATTTGAAATTATTTCGCTGTGTAGAACATGTATATCTTATGATTACTTGAGTTATGTTCTTCAGTAGAACATGACATCTGTTTGAATTTTATTTTTATCAATTGTGACGCCCTTTATTTACATGTCAACTCTGAATTTTATTATAATAATTGTGGGGTATTTAGAAGGGTGTTACATGTTGCATGTGAAGAACAAAACATCATTAAGTCATAAGAAAAAAGGCTTTAAACAAGAACAAAACATTGTTAAGTCATAAGAAAAACGCTTCTTGTGAATTATCAATATTGTGTACTGTAAATTTGTATACAAGTTGACAGTAAATGAAGTTTAGTTTATTGTATACTACGTATATTTTTTGTTTCACTGACCTTTTAATGAAAATTTTATCACTTAAATTGATATAGAAACTTATAATCTAAAAATTAAGATGTATTTTTAAAATAACCTATATCAATCAATGTTTTCTGAATTTCATGCGTCTCATTTTGTACATTTTATGTTCCTTAACACATAATATATGGTTCAATGGTCTAATTCCTTCAATACATTGATATCTACAATTCTATTTTACCTGACCCTCGTCGCTTATCATCGTGATTGTTAAGATTATGATTGTTATGATGATAAGTCATCATAACAATCACGATGATAATCGACGATGTAGAGGTAAACAATAATAAAAAATATTGATGCATTGAAGAAATCCATCCATTGAACCATATATGTGTTAAACAATATGAAATATGCACGATGACACACAAACAATTCAGAATATAATGGAGTGTTTAAATTGGTTTTTAAGAATTGTTTAATTTTCAGATTATATAATTATTTACCAATTTTAATGGTTGTATTACATTAAGAGGTGTATAATAAAATATGAAATATACATTGGTATATAATAAACTATGGGTACATTCCACAATAGTTTTCAATATTAATCGTGAACTAATGTAATTTATTTGTGTTAGGTTTCAAACTCAGTATATTATATATCACAATGGCTGTTAGGCATAATCGTTGTGATATCACACACGCTTTCCTGTATACTACAACAGTCCCAGGACCTTGGTTGTTAGTAACATATTTACAACAACACATCTACACGATAAAGCGTAGACCTGCGTGATTATATGTATGTTTCAACCCTTGTTAAATTAGTTTTTTGTAGTAGTGATAGTGAATGAAAAGAATATTGAGCTTATTTATTTCATAGTAACGGTGATTAATATATACAAAGTGCAAGTCAATCATATATGATTTATTACAACATATTCACAAGTTAGGTGAAAGTAACTTGTGTAGCTAAGTTAACGAAGATATGTGGTTCAATTAAACAAAAGACTCGAATTGGGGTTTTGATTTGGAAGTTGTGCAGAAATATAAATCGGCTTTTTCACAAATATGAGGAACATGCTAGAGTGTGGTGTGTAATTTTTCATGTAACGACCTAGAATCCTGATTTCTTCAACAAGTTCATAACCTTCAATTATCACTCTTTAGGTTATTTTACCCAAAGTCCTTAGTGGGAAAACCTTTGAACATTCATTCTAAATCCTAAGTCCTTAGAGAATTATGATGAAATCAAGGCTTTATTCTATCAAGACTTAACCAGTAACTATAAGGTATCCCTAGTCCTAGGTGATATCTACTATAGTCTAATCGTACAAAAACCTTAACAACCACAGTCAAGTTGGTTGTTAACCGTTGAAGCAACTCGATTTTCAAAAATCGTTTAAATTTCGAAAACTAGTGAAATCGCCACCTAATTTTATTTGTTCTAAAAAAGAACGGGAAAATATAGATAAAACCCCATAAATGTGGATAAGGCGGTCTACGACCAAAAATATGGAATCGAGAGTCGGTTATGTAAGAGGAAGGTATTAGCACCTCTTACATCCATCGTACTCGATGGGACCCATTTAGTTCTAAGCGTTTGTGTGTGTGTGTGTTTATTGCTAAGTTATGAATAAAAAGGAGAAAAGGGTTTGTTTATTATTATTTTAAGTTTGACACGGTTTTGAAACCGCGTGCCTACGTATTCCCTTGTGCAATGGGAAAGTCAAAACTCCGTAGTTCCTCTTATAAAGGTTTTAAATTGGTTGTGTTGATTTTATAAGAAAAATCGTGCATTAGACATTTCAAATGCTTGAACTTGGACTTGTTTAGTTTGTTTGAAAAGCTTAAGTCCTTCTTCGTGTTTGAAATGGCTATTGCACACTCTTTGTAAGAAAAGAGTTTGATGATCGCGTATGAGCGATAAAAGAATTTGAGTGAGTTGAGTTGATTTTAAGTTGTGGATGACAAATATTGAAACATTAGGCTATCATCTAATGATTCAAGTATTCGAAATTGGCGAGCAAGTTCAACCAATCATCTCTCATCCAAAATATTTATTATGAAAATGAATGAAGTGAAACAAAGTTCACAATTATTAAGTATGTGAATAAAAGTATTTAAATCATTAGGCTATCATCTAACGACCCAAATACTTTAAATTCAATTAAACCGTCGGGCTATCATCCAACAATTTAATCGAATGTCGCAACACTAAGTTTTTATATTTATATATTAAAACATGAGTAGAAATTTTTTAACTTATTAGGCTATCACCTAACAACCTAAAAAACTTCAAATCTATTTAAACCATTAGGCTAACATCTAACGATTTAAACAAACCCCATCTAAATTTATTATGAAAAACATTTTGAAAACAACTCAACGTTGGATCGAGTTTTATTGAAAGTGTTTTAGATGGTAACGGACCGAAGGAGAAGGAATTATTCGGGTTATGATTAACCAAGTATGTGGACTTGATTAATCTCGTGAGGATAGGTGCTCCTATCCCCAACCATGAGACCCTGATGCATGGGAAATTGGTATATGGACCAACGTTATTTTCGGGTTTCGGGTTATGATTGACTAAAGCAACAAGGGCTTTAATTAACCTCGTGAGGATGGCCATGCCCATCCCCAACCATGAGACCCTTTAAGAAATCGGCTTATGAGTCAATCAAAGGAAAATCGAATTGATTTTAATGTTGGTTGTGTGCGAAGTGTACAATGGTGAATAAATGCTGAACAAACAGATAATCATCACACAATACAACCGGAAATTTAAATAATTATTAGAAACAATTTTGTCTGTTTGATAAAAAATCGACTAATAGTTAAATCGATAAATCATCAAATAGAAACTATCAGAGCTAATTATTACTTAGTACATCGCACAAAAATATCATTTACGTAAGAATAAATTAATTGAAAAGATGAAGGTTTAGAGTTAGCCTGTATCGCAGTGAGTCTGGACGGTGCGAAAAGAAATCCAGTGATAATACTCTTGAGCCCAAATAAAGGGCCCAATGAGCCTTCAGAAAATCCCATATGGAGTATCAGAGGGTGATGCATCGTTGATCAGAAAAGCCGAAAACTCGAGACAAACGGGAAGCGAGATGGTACGGGTACACCAAGAAGACAACATAGCACAAATAAAAAAAGAAAAGAAAAATGCTAAAAATTTCCCTAACTAGAGATGGTGACAAATGTCACCACCAAGCAAAACATGATCTAATTAATTTATTACTATTATTATTATTTATTTTTTCAAAATAAAGGTATGTTAGTCATTTTTTTATTAATTAACAACGTAATAATAATAATAGTTAACCAAAATTATATTATGCTAATCCTATATTATTAAACAAAACAAAATAAAAAAAACAAAACACTCATCTGTCTTTCCTCAAACACGATACATGCACCCTAATCCCAAACCCTCTCCTTCTCTCCAAACGCGAATGGAACAACAACTTCATCTCTCTCGCTCTTTTACCCAGAAATTCGTCTCTCTCTCACGATACCTTGATGGGAACCTCATCTCACTCGTTTCCCAAACCCAGAAACTCATCTCTCTTTCGTTATCTGTTGAAACCCTAACCTATCTTTCTCGATTTGGTACTCTATTTGGCTTATTTCTTGCGCTTTTTTGAGGTTTTCTAACGCTTGATGATGTCGATTGCAGATGCTTACCTGATTTTGGCTGGAACTGGAAGGGGAGTTGGAACCTAGATGCTGGATTCGGGTGAGATCATTCTAATCCATTCTCTCTTCTTTCTCTGTATCAGATATTTGGTTTCTGAAACAGTTTTTTCTGAAGGGTTGTGTTTGGGGGAAATGATGAATGAGTTAGGTTTTTTGATTGTTCTGTGTGTTGGCCATTTCTGTGTTGAACGATGCTTTGGTTTAGTTGGCTTGTGGTTTTTGATTGTAGAACATATGTTATTTGGTTTCCTTGCTTGTGATTTTTGATTGTAGAACAGATGTTATGCTTGTTGTTAGAACAGATACATGTTTGGTCTTTTGGTCTTGGTGTTTTTGTATATTTTGTTAGAACAGATGCTGGTGATCTTGGTTATGGTTTTTCTTTGGTGTTGGATTTTGTGAACAAATGCTAGTTTTCTTGGTTATGGTCGTGTATGTAAAGAACAGATGCTCAGTTGGTCTTGGTCTTGATTTGAACAGATATATTGCTTGGTCTTAGCTATCTCTCCACAGATATTATGCTTGTCCCTTTGGTTATCCTTGAATAGATACTATGCCATTTTCTTCATTGATTTCTGATCTCCTTGTTCTCATTGAAAGGGATGTGTGTTGCTTATTGGGAAACTTTCTATTATGTTGCTATCTGTCATTTTTTTACCCTTGGTAAAAAAAAACTTCTTGGAACTAACAGTTGGGAACTTTCTGCTATTGTCCCTTTGAATTTCTGCTTCTGCTCTATTCTTTATAACCAGATTTGGGATTAATATCCTGCTCTTGGATACCAGCCCTGTTATGCTGTCTATTGTTGCCATTTTGAATCATAATCCTGCTATGTTTTCCAAATAACTTTACTACCTTGACATATCCTGCTACCAGTTCTGCTCCTGTGTTGCTTGCTGCTGTTTCTCTGGTATCATATGTTGCTGGCTTCTATATCAATGTTTTCTTTGAGTGAAAATCTTTCACTTTATGCTGATAACCATGGCTTGTTGGGTAAAATATTGTCCATCTCCCTTGCTGCCTGTTTTGCTTGCTGATATGTTGACATTATATTTGGGCTGAACTGATTTCTTTGGAACTGTGATACTGTTGGGCTGGATTCGTTTTGGGAAAATATGATGTTTTATCTGATTTTCCACCTCACACCTCCCTTTGTGAACCAACAACAAAAGTTGTTGTGATTTGCAATAGAGGTAGTGGCCGATGAAGGAATTTTAGTTCTGAGGCTTTGGTCGCTTGAAACAATTAACCTTTCAAAACCTGATTCCCTAACACAACCCTCATGATGAGTTCGAAAAAGAATAACTCTTTTGATTTTTGTATGAATTTTGTTCATGTTTTGTAATTGCTAACTATGTTCACTTTTCCTTATTTCATGTAACATTGGAAGATGGCAATGGTCGAATGGCACGGCATGGAGATGAAGAGGAGCACTCGGATGTGAAGGATGGCTCGAAGGAAGACACAATTCACTCGCACCAAAAACAAAACTTAGAAGCTTGTATCATTAGAGTAGAATTAGGACATCTTTGTAACTTTATGGCTTTGTAATTCACATTTGTAATTGAATTTCAATGAAATAATAATAATAATTTTCCTTTTCAACATTGAACTTGTAATTCCATAACTTTGTAGATCTTGAGATAAATGAATACACACTTGAATACCATTTGCATAGCATTTCGATCGAATGAACATTTCACACAAAAAGAACGGAATTAATCCTAACTTCAGTACTTTTGCTTGAAATGAATGAAACGAGTAACATATCCAATATGAATTGAATAACTACTTGTAATTATATTTTTGCTAGCGAATTCAAACACCAAGAACGACATCTTTCCCTCCATCAAACTTAAATTCCCCAAGTAACAAAGAATTCCTTTTAAAATTTAAATTCTAAAATAAATAATTATTTTTTGAATTCAAATTCCAAAAAAACAAATAACTCCTTTTCGGACAATTAATTCCAAACAGTTCCTTTTGAACCAATAATTCGAAACTGTTCCTCTTAAAAAAAAAAAAATTCGAAACCTCTTGAATTTTGAATTATTCTTAAATTGAATCAGCAACAAAAATAGAACCTTCCTTCAAAACCCAACACAATTCCCCCTTTTTTTTTACGAAAATTTCCCAGTAGAAATTCCTCTGAAGCCATAATGAATGAACGTCTATGCTTGAAACAATGAAGTAAAACAAAGGGGAAATTTTGGGGTGCGACAACCATAAATTAATCTTGTTTGTCCGATAAAGGAAGCATAAAAACCTTGTACAATTAAATTGAATAAGAAAACAAATATATTGAGGAACTCGGGAATTTAAACTCGTTACATAATCAAGTCAGGGACAAACCCTAGCATTTGGGGATTTAGCTACTCATATTGTTCAAAGTAATTTAAGAATAAAAATTAAACGTTACAAATTGATGGTGAACTTTGATCTTCAATTGCTTCCGCTCATGAAAAGTTATTCTCCAACACTTAAGTAGGATTCAATCTCCAATAGTAGAAATTCTCCGCTGGAAAATTCCACTAATTAATTGTGAAAACTCTTCTAAATAGCAAACATTCACTTACATCGGTTAGAAATACCCAAAACTCCTTCGCAAGCCAACTAGAGAGTAAAATCACATAAAATACTGAAATCATCGTCGTAGCCCAACACGAGCTGTGTCAAATGACATAGGCACCCGTGTTTCTCCTCTAGAATTTTATTTGATTTTTCCAAGTCCCGGACATGACGACACAACCCGTGTTAGGTGCCACGGTCTCCCGTGTCATCCCTCTAGCTTCCATCTTCTGCACGTTTTCATCCTGACACTGCCTGTGTCAGGTGACACAGCCACCTGTGTCAGGCCCCCTTTCGCATGATTTTTGCACTTCCTCTAAAACTCTGAGTTCTGCACTTTTTCGCAGTGATTCGTCCCGATTTGTTCATGTGAGCCTAAAAACAGTAAAACACACAACCAACGTATAAAATGGAGAAGAACAAAATGAAACACTTGACAATATAAAGAAAACATGACTAAAATCAACGGTAAATAAGGATGTAAAAACCACTGGTCAGATAGCCCTTACAATATTGCATCGAATTTACCCCTTTATGAAATAGGACCCATAACTGGAAGAAGAGAGTCTGAAATTACAGGAACGCTCAGATCATACTCAAAGATGGTCTTAGTACCTTTATATCTTGTTTTGAGTTATACATGAAGCTGAAATGCTTGCAAGAACTTAAACGTGAAAGAACAACTATAGATATAGTTGAAAGCAACCATGTGAATAGAGCTTGATCTTGCACGATCCAAACCTCGTATTTTTTCAGTTACAACGTTGGAAATTAAATGACTTTCAAAAGCAATTATTGGAGGAATTTGAGGATTGAACAAAACTATGTGGAGCTTGTTAGAGAGTATGATACCCTCAACTTGTGGATTTCACAGCAAGAAATTTGTTCTAGAAGTTTAATGGAAATTTGGTGCAAGGGTGCTTGCGTTACTTGAGAAAACATGTTGAGTAATTTCATTATGTGATAATTGAGGTGAAGCAGTTGGAGATTTATCAAGATCTACCATTGACACGAGTTTCTTAAAAATTCAAATTGCATAATGAATCAATAAGAATTGGGAGCTTCTCTGAAGCTTGGATCTGAAAGAAAGGTCTGGAGCACAATAACAGTTTCAACTTCTTTAAAGTTTTTGAATGAACAACTCAAAAAACCACTTTGATGTTTGTTTGAAACACATATATCGGCAAAGGAACAACTTCTTTGAAGCTTCAAAAGATATCAACAATGGCGAAAACTTCACACGATTGAAGATGGTGTGTTAGAAACTATAAATCTCCATTAGAGGAGAAAGAAGAAAGAAAGAAAAACAAGTAGAGATGAAGCAAATCTGTATTATTCAGCTTAAACATGAAAAGGATACAACCAGTTCTATATATACACTACAAGTATAATGCAACTAACTCATCTTAACTGAATAACAGAAAAACTAGGGCAAATGTATAATTTCACAGCCTCCCTCAAGCTTAAGCATGATATATATTTATCATGCCAAGCTTGGATATGAATGACTGAAACTTGGATGGTTGTAAGGGCTTTGTAAGGAAATCTGCCAGCTGCTCCTTCGAGGCAATGGGAAGGAGTCTCATCATGCCTTGCTGAATCTTCTCTCTCGCCAAGTGACAATCAATCTCTATGTGTTTTGTTCTCTCATGGAAAACAGGATTGGATGCAATATGAATTGCGCTTTGATTGTCACAATACAACACAGGTGGCTTGACACATGTTACTTGCAAATCTCTTAGAACATACATCAACCAAACCAGCTCACATGTTGCAGTCCCAAGTGCTCTATACTCTGCTTCTGAGGAACTTCTGGAAATTGTTTGTTGCTTCTTAGCTTTCCAAGATACAAGAGAGGAACCTAAAAAGAAACAATAACCAGTGGTTGATCTTCTAGTGTCTATGCAACCAGCCCAATCTGCATCTGTGTAGCCTAACACTTGTAAGTTAGATGATCTTGGGAAGAACAAACCATGGCCAGGGCTCATTTTCAAGTATCTTACAATTCTGCAGGCAGCTTGATGATGAATCTGAGTGGGTTTATGAAGGAACTGACTTAACTGTTGTGTAGCCAAAGTAATATCAGGTCTGGTATTGTTTAGATATATTAGTCTACCTATCAGCCGTCTGTATGCAGTGATGTCTTCAAGAGGTTCACTGTCATCATGGTGCAGTTTTAATGATGGGTCAAGAGGAGTGGTGGCAGGTTTTGATGCTAAGAGACCTGAATCTTTGAGTAAATCCAAACAATACTTCCTCTGAGATATAGTGATTCCCTCCTTGGACTGAGCAACTTCTAAACCAAGGAAATATTTCAAAGTTCCTAGGTCTTTGATTTTGAATTTACCATCAAGAATGTTCTTGATTCGATCAAACTCTATGAGAGATGTGCCTGCCAGTATAATATCATCCACATAGACCAACAAAACTGTGAAATCATTTTTGTGTGTAAAGGTGAACATGGAATAATCTGCAGTGGATTGAGTGTACCCAAGTTGCAATAACAAAGAAGTAAGTTTCTCATACCACTGCCGACTTGCCTGCCTCAAACCATACAAGCTCTTCTGCAATTTGCAAACTTGGTTAGGTTTGGAACATGTAATTCCTTGTGGGACAGTCATATACACATCCTCATTTAGATCACCATGTAAGAAAGCATTGTTCACATCAAGCTGATGTAAATGCCAATGATTAATAGAAGCAATGGCCAAGAGTACTCTCACTGTGGATAGCTTTGCAACAGGTGAAAAAGTGTCAAAGAAATCTAACCCTTCCACTTGATTATAGCCTTTAGCAACCAATCTTGCTTTATATCTTTCAACAGATCCATCTGCTCTATGTTTTACTTTGTAAACCCATCTGCTTCCTATAGGTTTAACATGAGGTGGAAGTTCTACCATGACCCAAGTGCCATTGTGTGCAAGAGCATCTAACTCAGTTTGCATAGCTAGTTTCCAATTTTCATTCTTACAAGCCTCCTCATAATTTTTAGGCTCAGTATCATGAGTAATAGAAAGACTAAAAGACTTGTGATTTGAAGACAGATAATCAAAAGAATGAAAATAAGAAATAGGATAAGATATACCTGAAGTGAATGATGCAGCCAAAGTATTTGATGAATTGCACACATAATCCTTGAGGTGAGAAGGTGTGTGTTTGACTCTATTGGGTCTGGTAGATGGTGGTGAGACACTAACATTATTATGAATGTCAAGACTGGTTAGTGTATCAGCTGGTGTATCAACTGATGTATCAACAAATGTATCGTCTGATGAAGGCTCATCTGATTGTGAGGGAGTTACATCAGGAATGTTTGTGATACAATCATCATGTGATGAAATGGTGTTCTCAAAAGATGAAATAGCAGTGGATGGCTCAAGACTGACATTTTCATGAGTATGATACTGCCAATTTGGTTTAAGTGGAAAGATGTGATCATGATGTGTCACATGTCTAGATATAAAAGTTTCACGTGTGTTAATGTCAAGCAGCATAACACCTTTTACATTTTGCTTGTAACCCAAGAAAACACACTTCCTAGCCCTATGATCTAGTTTAGTACGATGTGCCTGCAGGGTAGATGCATATGCTAGGGTGCCAAAAGTTTTCAGATTTTCCAAATCAGGATCCCTATCAAACATACACTGATAAGGTGATTTGTGTTTTAAAATTCTAGTTGGTACACGATTCATAATGAAAACAGCATGATTAACAGCAACGGGCCAAAATTTCTTGGGCAAATTAGCTTGGAATAGAAGGGCACGAGCTATGTTAAGAATGTCTTGGTGTTTTCTTTCAACCCTCCCATTTTGTTGAGGAGTTTCAACACAACTTGTTTGGTGGATAATGCCCTTAGAATTATAGAATGTGGACATAGCAAATTCTGGTCCATTGTCACTTCTAATGCATTTGACATTTAAATGATATTGAGTTTCAATCATCTTAACAAAGTTTATGACATGTTGCCTGGTCTCTGCCTTAGATTTCATCAAAATGACCCAGGTAAACCTGCTAAAATCATCTACAGCAGTCAAAAAGTATGAATGACCATTGTGTGACTTAGTGGACAAGGGACCCCAAACATCAAAGTGCACTAAATCAAATAAATGAGAAGCATGATTGAAACTGTTATTAAAGGGTAATTTCTTGTGTTTAGCATAGTGACAAACATCACAAATGCTATTTTTGTCTACATCAATAAAAGGAAAAGAAGAATGCAGTTTTTCTAATCTAGTCGAGGACAAGTGTCCAAGTCTAAAATGCCATAAGGCACTGCTAGGAATGGTGACAGATACATTGTTTAGACTAGAAGAGATAGCAAGTTTGGATGATAGAATTAGATGATACAATCCATCAATCTTTTCAGCTGAACCAATCATCTTCAGAGAGGAAATTTCCTGGATAAAACAATCAGAAGCACGAAAAATGACATTGTATTGATTAGTTTGACAAAGTTTGGGCATAGAAATAAGATTGACTTAAAATTCAGGGATATATAGAACATCAGGAATATGAAAAAAATCAGAGAATTTAACAACACCAATGAATTTGGCCAAGGAAAATTGACCATTTGGTAACTTAACATGTATAGGTTTTATAGAATTGACACTATGGAACCAAGCTCGATTAGAGCAGATATGATCACTGGCACCTGAGTCTATTATCCAAGAATGAACTGCAGCACACTTATAAACAGAAATTTGCTGATTACTTGGAATGTTGACAGATGTGTTACCTGTAACTGTAGACGAGTAAACTTGATTAGAGGTAGCAGTAGATGAACTTTGTTGAATGTTAGATTGTTGAAGGAGGTTCACAAGTGTGGCATATTGTTCTTGAGTTATGGGGAGCTGCCCATCTTGATTACGTGAAGCTGAAGCACGATCACCATTGTCATTTGGTTCTTCAGTTGTACTAGCATTATTTGCAGTTGAACCTTTGCCAAAATGAGGTGGAAACCCATGTTTCCTATAGCAAACTTCAACTGTGTGGCCAGTCCTACCACAATGTGTGCAAATCTTGGACTTTGAAGTATTAGATGCTGTATTTGAAGTACCACCTTTAGCACTGAACTTCTTGTATCCTACAGCATTGATCAAAGATTGAGAATCCTCTGAAATAGCAAAATTGCCTTGGCGTTCATGTTGAAGCACCATAGAGAAGATCTTGTTCATGGAAGGGAGAGGATCCATGAGTAAAATTTGTGACTTAACAACTGCAAAATTCTCATTTAAGCCAGTAAGAAATCTTATAATATACAGCAAATTGTGATGATTTCGAGCATCTCTCATGGCAGCACAAGAGCATCGAACACGACATGTGCACTGTGGTAAAGGCATGTATATTTCCAATTCTTCCCAGAGAATTTTCAGCTCAGAATAAAATTCTGTTACAGATTTATTTTCTTGCTTTAAAGAGTAAATTTCTTGATAGAGTTCAGAAATACGAACCAAATCACCTTGTGAAAAGCGTTCTTTCAAATCGTTCCAAACATCCAGCGCATTCTCCATGTAAACGATTGACTGAGCTATCGATTCGGAAACTGAGTTGATGATCCATGAAATTATCAACATGTTGCAGCGGTTCCATGCGCGGGTTGAAGGATCGAATGAATCTTCAGGAATGGGAATTGAACCATCGATGAATTCAAGTTTCATCTTGGCGCCAAGAGCACGACGCATCGAGCGTGCCCAAGAATGATAGTTACCGCCGGTGAGAGGTGGCACAACCTTGACAGTTGCTGGGCCATCACTGGGGTGAACGAAATACGGACTTGTAGGATCGAGTTGAGGGTCAATGGGAGTGTTGTTGCGTGGTGGTGCCATTGACAAGAAAGAAGGAAAGAGAAAGAGTGATAAAGTGATGATCACGCAAGAAAGATTGTAAGAATCACGTAAGGAAAAAGAAGGTTGGATCGGAATGGCGTTGATACCATGTTAGAAACTATAAATCTCCATTAGAGGAGAAAGAAGAAAGAAAGAAAAACAAGTAGAGATGAAGCAAATCTGTATTATTCAGCTTAAACATGAAAAGGATACAACCAGTTCTATATATACACTACAAGTATAATGCAACTAACTCATCTTAACTGAATAACAGAAAAACTAGGGCAAATGTATAATTTCACAGCCTCCCTCAAGCTTAAGCATGATATATATTTATCATGCCAAGCTTGGATATGAATGACTGAAACTTGGATGGTTGTAAGGGCTTTGTAAGGAAATCTGCCAGCTGCTCCTTCGAGGCAATGGGAAGGAGTCTCATCATGCCTTGCTGAATCTTCTCTCTCGCCAAGTGACAATCAATCTCTATGTGTTTTGTTCTCTCATGGAAAACAGGATTGGATGCAATATGAATTGCGCTTTGATTGTCACAATACAACACAGGTGGCTTGACACATGTTACTTGCAAATCTCTTAGAACATACATCAACCAAACCAGCTCACATGTTGCAGTCCCAAGTGCTCTATACTCTGCTTCTGAGGAACTTCTGGAAATTGTTTGTTGCTTCTTAGCTTTCCAAGATACAAGAGAGGAACCTAAAAAGAAACAATAACCAGTGGTTGATCTTCTAGTGTCTATGCAACCAGCCCAATCTGCATCTGTGTAGCCTAACACTTGTAAGTTAGATGATCTTGGGAAGAACAAACCATGGCCAGGGCTCATTTTCAAGTATCTTACAATTCTGCAGGCAGCTTGATGATGAATCTGAGTGGGTTTATGAAGGAACTGACTTAACTGTTGTGTAGCCAAAGTAATATCAGGTCTGGTATTGTTTAGATATATTAGTCTACCTATCAGGCGTCTGTATGCAGTGATGTCTTCAAGAGGTTCACTGTCATCATGGTGCAGTTTTAATGATGGGTCAAGAGGAGTGGTGGCAGGTTTTGATGCTAAGAGACCTGAATCTTTGAGTAAATCCAAACAATACTTCCTCTGAGATATAGTGATTCCCTCCTTGGACTGAGCAACTTCTAAACCAAGGAAATATTTCAAAGTTCCTAGGTCTTTGATTTTGAATTTACCATCAAGAATGTTCTTGATTCGATCAAACTCTATGAGAGATGTGCCTGCCAGTATAATATCATCCACATAGACCAACAAAACTGTGAAATCATTTTTGTGTGTAAAGGTGAACATGGAATAATCTGCAGTGGATTGAGTGTACCCAAGTTGCAATAACAAAGAAGTAAGTTTCTCATACCACTGCCGACTTGCCTGCCTCAAACCATACAAGCTCTTCTGCAATTTGCAAACTTGGTTAGGTTTGGAACATGTAATTCCTTGTGGGACAGTCATATACACATCCTCATTTAGATCACCATGTAAGAAAGCATTGTTCACATCAAGCTGATGTAAATGCCAATGATTAATAGAAGCAATGGCCAAGAGTACTCTCACTGTGGATAGCTTTGCAACAGGTGAAAAAGTGTCAAAGAAATCTAACCCTTCCACTTGATTATAGCCTTTAGCAACCAATCTTGCTTTATATCTTTCAACAGATCCATCTGCTCTATGTTTTACTTTGTAAACCCATCTGCTTCCTATAGGTTTAACATGAGGTGGAAGTTCTACCATGACCCAAGTGCCATTGTGTGCAAGAGCATCTAACTCAGTTTGCATAGCTAGTTTCCAATTTTC
The DNA here is from genome assembly GCA_021764765.1 of Vicia sativa. NCBI lineage: Eukaryota > Viridiplantae > Streptophyta > Magnoliopsida > Fabales > Fabaceae > Vicia > Vicia sativa. The sequence goes on along the minus strand of CM038796.1, from coordinate 256,241,662 downwards.
ATTCTTACAAGCCTCCTCATAATTTTTAGGCTCAGTATCATGAGTAATAGAAAGACTAAAAGACTTGTGATTTGAAGACAGATAATCAAAAGAATGAAAATAAGAAATAGGATAAGATATACCTGAAGTGAATGATGCAGCCAAAGTATTTGATGAATTGCACACATAATCCTTGAGGTGAGAAGGTGTGTGTTTGACTCTATTGGGTCTGGTAGATGGTGGTGAGACACTAACATTATTATGAATGTCAAGACTGGTTAGTGTATCAGCTGGTGTATCAACTGATGTATCAACAAATGTATCGTCTGATGAAGGCTCATCTGATTGTGAGGGAGTTACATCAGGAATGTTTGTGATACAATCATCATGTGATGAAATGGTGTTCTCAAAAGATGAAATAGCAGTGGATGGCTCAAGACTGACATTTTCATGAGTATGATACTGCCAATTTGGTTTAAGTGGAAAGATGTGATCATGATGTGTCACATGTCTAGATATAAAAGTTTCACGTGTGTTAATGTCAAGCAGCATAACACCTTTTACATTTTGCTTGTAACCCAAGAAAACACACTTCCTAGCCCTATGATCTAGTTTAGTACGATGTGCCTGCAGGGTAGATGCATATGCTAGGGTGCCAAAAGTTTTCAGATTTTCCAAATCAGGATCCCTATCAAACATACACTGATAAGGTGATTTGTGTTTTAAAATTCTAGTTGGTACACGATTCATAATGAAAACAGCATGATTAACAGCAACGGGCCAAAATTTCTTGGGCAAATTAGCTTGGAATAGAAGGGCACGAGCTATGTTAAGAATGTCTTGGTGTTTTCTTTCAACCCTCCCATTTTGTTGAGGAGTTTCAACACAACTTGTTTGGTGGATAATGCCCTTAGAATTATAGAATGTGGACATAGCAAATTCTGGTCCATTGTCACTTCTAATGCATTTGACATTTAAATGATATTGAGTTTCAATCATCTTAACAAAGTTTATGACATGTTGCCTGGTCTCTGCCTTAGATTTCATCAAAATGACCTAGGTAAACCTGCTAAAATCATCTACAGCAGTCAAAAAGTATGAATGACCATTGTGTGACTTAGTGGACAAGGGACCCCAAACATCAAAGTGCACTAAATCAAATAAATGAGAAGCATGATTGAAACTGTTATTAAAGGGTAATTTCTTGTGTTTAGCATAGTGACAAACATCACAAATGCTATTTTTGTCTACATCAATAAAAGGAAAAGAAGAATGCAGTTTTTCTAATCTAGTCGAGGACAAGTGTCCAAGTCTAAAATGCCATAAGGCCCTGCTAGGAATGGTGATAGATACATTGTTTAGACTAGAAGAGATAGCAAGTTTGGATGATAGAATTAGATGATACAATCCATCAATCTTTTCAGCTGAACCAATCATCTTCAGAGAGGAAATTTCCTGGATAAAACAATCAGAAGCACGAAAAATGACATTGTATTGATTAGTTTGACAAAGTTTGGGCATAGAAATAAGATTGACTTAAAATTCAGGGATATATAGAACATCAGGAATATGAAAAAAATCAGAGAATTTAACAACACCAATGAATTTGGCCAAGGAAAATTGACCATTTGGTAACTTAACATGTATAGGTTTTATAGAATTGACACTATGGAACCAAGCTCGATTAGAGCAGATATGATCACTGCTGGCACCTGAGTCTATTATCCAAGAATGAACTGCAGCACACTTATAAACAGAAATTTGCTGATTACTTGGAATGTTGACAGATGTGTTACCTGTAACTGTAGACGAGTAAACTTGATTAGAGGTAGCAGTAGATGAACCTTGTTGAATGTTAGATTGTTGAAGGAGGTTTACAAGTGTGGCATATTTTTCTTGAGTTATGGGGAGCTGCCCATCTTGATTATGTGAAGCTGAAGCACGATCACCATTGTCATCTGGTTTTTCAGTTGTACTAGCATTATTTGCAATTGAACCTTTGCCAAAATGAGGTGGAAACCCATGTTTCCTATAGCAAACTTCAACTGTGTGGCCAGTCCTACCACAATGTGTGCAAATCTTGGACTTTGAAGTATTAGATGCTGTATTTGAAGTACCACCTTTAGCACTGAACTTCTTGTATCCTACAGCATTGATCAAAGCTTGAGAATCCTCTGAAATAGCAAAATTGCCTTGGCGTTCATGTTGAAGCACCATAGAGAAGATCTTGTTCATGGAAGGGAGAGGGTCCATGAGTAAAATTTGTGACTTAACAACTGCAAAATTCTCATTTAAGCCGGTAAGAAATCTTATAATATACAGCAAATTGTGATGATTTCGAGCATCTCTCATGGCAGCACAAGAGCATCGAACACGACATGTGCACTGTGGTAAAGGCATGTATATTTCCAATTCTTCCCAGAGAATTTTCAGCTCAGAATAAAATTCTGTTACAGATTTATTTTCTTGCTTTAAAGAGTAAATTTCTTGATAGAGTTCAGAAATACGAACCAAATCACCTTGTGAAAAGCGTTCTTTCAAATCGTTCCAAACATCCAGCGCATTCTCCATGTAAACGATTGACTGAGCTATCGATTCGGAAACTGAGTTGATGATCCATGAAATTATCAACATGTTGCAGCGGTTCCATGCGCGGGTTGAAGGATCGAATGAATCTTCAGGAATGGGAATTGAACCATCGATGAATTCAAGTTTCATCTTGGCGCCAAGAGCACGACGCATCGAGCGTGCCCAAGAATGATAGTTACCGCCGGTGAGAGGTGGCACAACCTTGACAGTTGCTGGGCCATCACTGGGGTGAACGAAATACGGACTTGTAGGATCGAGTTGAGGGTCAATGGGAGTGTTGTTGCGTGGTGGTGCCATTGACAAGAAAGAAGGAAAGAGAAAGAGTGATAAAGTGATGATCACGCAAGAAAGATTGTAAGAATCACGTAAGGAAAAAGAAGGTTGGATCGGAATGGCGTTGATACCATGTTAGAAACTATAAATCTCCATTAGAGGAGAAAGAAGAAAGAAAGAAAAACAAGTAGAGATGAAGCAAATCTGTATTATTCAGCTTAAACATGAAAAGGATACAACCAGTTCTATATATACACTACAAGTATAATGCAACTAACTCATCTTAACTGAATAACAGAAAAACTAGGGCAAATGTATAATTTCACAGCCTCCCTCAAGCTTAAGCATGATATATATTTATCATGCCAAGCTTGGATATGAATGACTGAAACTTGGATGGTTGTAAGGGCTTTGTAAGGAAATCTGCCAGCTGCTCCTTCGAGGCAATGGGAAGGAGTCTCATCATGCCTTGCTGAATCTTCTCTCTCGCCAAGTGACAATCAATCTCTATGTGTTTTGTTCTCTCATGGAAAACAGGATTGGATGCAATATGAATTGCGCTTTGATTGTCACAATACAACACAGGTGGCTTGACACATGTTACTTGCAAATCTCTTAGAACATACATCAACCAAACCAGCTCACATGTTGCAGTCCCAAGTGCTCTATACTCTGCTTCTGAGGAACTTCTGGAAATTGTTTGTTGCTTCTTAGCTTTCCAAGATACAAGAGAGGAACCTAAAAAGAAACAATAACCAGTGGTTGATCTTCTAGTGTCTATGCAACCAGCCCAATCTGCATCTGTGTAGCCTAACACTTGTAAGTTAGATGATCTTGGGAAGAACAAACCATGGCCAGGGCTCATTTTCAAGTATCTTACAATTCTGCAGGCAGCTTGATGATGAATCTGAGTGGGTTTATGAAGGAACTGACTTAACTGTTGTGTAGCCAAAGTAATATCAGGTCTGGTATTGTTTAGATATATTAGTCTACCTATCAGGCGTCTGTATGCAGTGATGTCTTCAAGAGGTTCACTGTCATCATGGTGCAGTTTTAATGATGGGTCAAGAGGAGTGGTGGCAGGTTTTGATGCTAAGAGACCTGAATCTTTGAGTAAATCCAAACAATACTTCCTCTGAGATATAGTGATTCCCTCCTTGGACTGAGCAACTTCTAAACCAAGGAAATATTTCAAAGTTCCTAGGTCTTTGATTTTGAATTTACCATCAAGAATGTTCTTGATTCGATCAAACTCTATGAGAGATGTGCCTGCCAGTATAATATCATCCACATAGACCAACAAAACTGTGAAATCATTTTTGTGTGTAAAGGTGAACATGGAATAATCTGCAGTGGATTGAGTGTACCCAAGTTGCAATAACAAAGAAGTAAGTTTCTCATACCACTGCCGACTTGCCTGCCTCAAACCATACAAGCTCTTCTGCAATTTGCAAACTTGGTTAGGTTTGGAACATGTAATTCCTTGTGGGACAGTCATATACACATCCTCATTTAGATCACCATGTAAGAAAGCATTGTTCACATCAAGCTGATGTAAATGCCAATGATTAATAGAAGCAATGGCCAAGAGTACTCTCACTGTGGATAGCTTTGCAACAGGTGAAAAAGTGTCAAAGAAATCTAACCCTTCCACTTGATTATAGCCTTTAGCAACCAATCTTGCTTTATATCTTTCAACAGATCCATCTGCTCTATGTTTTACTTTGTAAACCCATCTGCTTCCTATAGGTTTAACATGAGGTGGAAGTTCTACCATGACCCAAGTGCCATTGTGTGCAAGAGCATCTAACTCAGTTTGCATAGCTAGTTTCCAATTTTCATTCTTACAAGCCTCCTCATAATTTTTAGGCTCAGTATCATGAGTAATAGAAAGACTAAAAGACTTGTGATTTGAAGACAGATAATCAAAAGAATGAAAATAAGAAATAGGATAAGATATACCTGAAGTGAATGATGCAGCCAAAGTATTTGATGAATTGCACACATAATCCTTGAGGTGAGAAGGTGTGTGTTTGACTCTATTGGGTCTGGTAGATGGTGGTGAGACACTAACATTATTATGAATGTCAAGACTGGTTAGTGTATCAGCTGGTGTATCAACTGATGTATCAACAAATGTATCGTCTGATGAAGGCTCATCTGATTGTGAGGGAGTTACATCAGGAATGTTTGTGATACAATCATCATGTGATGAAATGGTGTTCTCAAAAGATGAAATAGCAGTGGATGGCTCAAGACTGACATTTTCATGAGTATGATACTGCCAATTTGGTTTAAGTGGAAAGATGTGATCATGATGTGTCACATGTCTAGATATAAAAGTTTCACGTGTGTTAATGTCAAGCAGCATAACACCTTTTACATTTTGCTTGTAACCCAAGAAAACACACTTCCTAGCCCTATGATCTAGTTTAGTACGATGTGCCTGCAGGGTAGATGCATATGCTAGGGTGCCAAAAGTTTTCAGATTTTCCAAATCAGGATCCCTATCAAACATACACTGATAAGGTGATTTGTGTTTTAAAATTCTAGTTGGTACACGATTCATAATGAAAACAGCATGATTAACAGCAACGGGCCAAAATTTCTTGGGCAAATTAGCTTGGAATAGAAGGGCACGAGCTATGTTAAGAATGTCTTGGTGTTTTCTTTCAACCCTCCCATTTTGTTGAGGAGTTTCAACACAACTTGTTTGGTGGATAATGCCCTTAGAATTATAGAATGTGGACATAGCAAATTCTGGTCCATTGTCACTTCTAATGCATTTGACATTTAAATGATATTGAGTTTCAATCATCTTAACAAAGTTTATGACATGTTGCCTGGTCTCTGCCTTAGATTTCATCAAAATGACCCAGGTAAACCTGCTAAAATCATCTACAGCAGTCAAAAAGTATGAATGACCATTGTGTGACTTAGTGGACAAGGGACCCCAAACATCAAAGTGCACTAAATCAAATAAATGAGAAGCATGATTGAAACTGTTATTAAAGGGTAATTTCTTGTGTTTAGCATAGTGACAAACATCACAAATGCTATTTTTGTCTACATCAATAAAAGGAAAAGAAGAATGCAGTTTTTCTAATCTAGTCGAGGACAAGTGTCCAAGTCTAAAATGCCATAAGGCACTGCTAGGAATGGTGACAGATACATTGTTTAGACTAGAAGAGATAGCAAGTTTGGATGATAGAATTAGATGATACAATCCATCAATCTTTTCAGCTGAACCAATCATCTTCAGAGAGGAAATTTCCTGGATAAAACAATCAGAAGCACGAAAAATGACATTGTATTGATTAGTTTGACAAAGTTTGGGCATAGAAATAAGATTGACTTAAAATTCAGGGATATATAGAACATCAGGAATATGAAAAAAATCAGAGAATTTAACAACACCAATGAATTTGGCCAAGGAAAATTGACCATTTGGTAACTTAACATGTATAGGTTTTATAGAATTGACACTATGGAACCAAGCTCGATTAGAGCAGATATGATCACTGGCACCTGAGTCTATTATCCAAGAATGAACTGCAGCACACTTATAAACAGAAATTTGCTGATTACTTGGAATGTTGACAGATGTGTTACCTGTAACTGTAGACGAGTAAACTTGATTAGAGGTAGCAGTAGATGAACCTTGTTGAATGTTAGATTGTTGAAGGAGGTTTACAAGTGTGGCATATTTTTCTTGAGTTATGGGGAGCTGCCCATCTTGATTATGTGAAGCTGAAGCACGATCACCATTGTCATCTGGTTTTTCAGTTGTACTAGCATTATTTGCAATTGAACCTTTGCCAAAATGAGGTGGAAACCCATGTTTCCTATAGCAAACTTCAACTGTGTGGCCAGTCCTACCACAATGTGTGCAAATCTTGGACTTTGAAGTATTAGATGCTGTATTTGAAGTACCACCTTTAGCACTGAACTTCTTGTATCCTACAGCATTGATCAAAGCTTGAGAATCCTCTAAAATAGCAAAATTGCCTTGGCGTTCATGTTGAAGCACCATAGAGAAGATCTTGTTCATGGAAGGGAGAGGATCCATGAGTAAAATTTGTGACTTAACAACTGCAAAATTCTCATTTAAGCCGGTAAGAAATCTTATAATATACAGCAAATTGTGATGATTTCGAGCATCTCTCATGGCAGCACAAGAGCATCGAACACGACATGTGCACTGTGGTAAAGGCATGTATATTTCCAATTCTTCCCAGAGAATTTTCAGCTCAGAATAAAATTCTGTTACAGATTTATTTTCTTGCTTTAAAGAGTAAATTTCTTGATAGAGTTCAGAAATACGAACCAAATCACCTTGTGAAAAGCGTTCTTTCAAATCGTTCCAAACATCCAGCGCATTCTCCATGTAAACGATTGACTGAGCTATCGATTCGGAAACTGAGTTGATGATCCATGAAATTATCAACATGTTGCAGCGGTTCCATGCGCGGGTTGAAGGATCGAATGAATCTTCAGGAATGGGAATTGAACCATCGATGAATTCAAGTTTCATCTTGGCGCCAAGAGCACGACGCATCGAGCGTGCCCAAGAATGATAGTTACCGCCGGTGAGAGGTGGCACAACCTTGACAGTTGCTGGGCCATCACTGGGGTGAACGAAATACGGACTTGTAGGATCGAGTTGAGGGTCAATGGGAGTGTTGTTGCGTGGTGGTGCCATTGACAAGAAAGAAGGAAAGAGAAAGAGTGATAAAGTGATGATCACGCAAGAAAGATTGTAAGAATCACGTAAGGAAAAAGAAGGTTGGATCGGAATGGCGTTGATACCATGTTAGAAACTATAAATCTCCATTAGAGGAGAAAGAAGAAAGAAAGAAAAACAAGTAGAGATGAAGCAAATCTGTATTATTCAGCTTAAACATGAAAAGGATACAACCAGTTCTATATATACACTACAAGTATAATACAACTAACTCATCTTAACTGAATAACAGAAAAACTAGGGCAAATGTATAATTTCACATGGTGCAACAAAACGAGGCCCTTTCTAGGTGTATGGTACCATATTAAAATGAGTGAATGTTTCCAAGAATCAGAGAATGATTATTTGTATTAAGACTCATGGAAACTTAGTTTGAATGGTATTTTCACTCATTTAATTACAAAGTGAGCCTGCACTACTTATATATTGTTAGGATGGAGTACTTCAAAATGCACCTTTAGTAACACCATATTAATACAAACGCTCTGTTAATTATATAATAATTCCTTTTAGGGCTTTTTTTCCTATTTATTAAAACACATTTCATACAGTAAATTTAGCAATCGTGCTAACATATACCAATAAGTTTCTATTTTTCGTTATAAAAGGGTTATCTTTATATTTCATCATGATTCATATTATCATTTGTGATGTAAGGTGCTAACATTTCATCATATGTCTTATTGTCAACCTAGGTGAAAGTATATATATATATATATATATATATATATATATATATATATATATATATATATATATATATATATATATATATATATATATATATATATATATATATATATATTTTCTTGCAGGAAAAATTTATACAAAAGTATTTAAGGATTTGGAGGCTCAAACTAAGTATCTTGAACTCCAAGCTAATAAGTGTCTTGCTTATCCTTCACCACTTGTTTTATTTTCATGTAAACAATATTTTACAAAATGTACTAGAGACGAAGGAAGGTGAGGTTGAAGAACAAGGGGCATTGAAATAAAATGTAACCGTTAAAGAGCGAATATGAATATGACGGATTAAAGAAATCTTGTATAACATTTATTAGAGTAACTAACTTTGTCATATTATTAATTTTTAGATCATTGGTGAAATAAACATTCCACATAAATTCTAATAAACTCCGGAGTATATATCACAACAATTGTAAAGCACAATCATTATTAAATATTAAACGTTAAGAATTTCACTATGACTGTTTTATGTAATCATTGTGATAGATAGCACGCTACTTAGCTCTTAATAACAGTCACACGACTGTGATGGAAAATATCATTCTTACCATCACCGCATACCCCCCCCCACAGTTGATCAAGGGTGATGGTATCTTTTTTCCAATCTTATTGATATAACTTATACATAGTAGAAATCCTTAATAGATAATTATAACTAATTTTTAGTTAGTTATCCTCCTTAAGAACCTACCTATACACTCATGCACATTTCTAACTATAACCATAAATGCTCATCATACATACGTGTATGATATTTTTCTAATATGATCCCTCTTGAAAAATATACCTCTTTAACATTTTCAAACGATATTCATATTCTTTTGATTTCTTAGTGTTTTCTTCTACAACATAGATGCCAATGATATATTTATAATAGAATAACATACGATTTTGTTAATAGTAGCCTATATCAAAAGTTGTGGAAGCTAAGTTTATCACGTTTTACTATGAGAACCTCCTTCATTATTAAAAGGAAGGTGTGGAAATTGGAGATCATGAGAGGGTTAAATAATTCAATTCTGTGGCATTTCAAAAAATTTTGGGGTATGTAGAATGTGGCCTAGTTTTAGGTAGGGGTGGTAGTATTATCTATTAATGCATCACTATCGAGAGAAAATATAATATCTAATGTATCGAATAAATTTATGTTGATTAGATTAATTTAATTCGACTTTTAAAGAGTTTTTGGTTTTCTTAAATAGACAAACCTAAATTATAAAAAAGAAAAAGAAAATAAAATTGAAAGGGTTAGACTTAACTACAAAAGAGTTTTTAGTTATTTGCAAATAAATTAATTGACCGATGTGGTCTAATAATTACTATTCATATCAAAATCTTCTCCATTAATCAATTTTACTACTTTGAATTTTGAAAAGGAATGAAAAATGTTTAACTTGTTTTCGGTACTATTGTAATCTTGTGTTGTATACTGTGGTAGAATATGGGAATAACATGCGGGGTGCGTCATAAAAATAAACTATAATATTTAAATTAAATATAAAAATAATATTTACATAAAATTTAATTTGCAATCAGCATAAATTGGATTATTAGAAAAATAAACTATATATTTTAAAATAATATTCTACTTGTAGTGAGGGATTTGAAATCATCCATAATAGAATCTGAACTAATACATGCAATAATTTTTCTTTTAATGTAAACATGTTAAAAGTGTAATTCATTGTGTCGAATCAGGTTTTCGGTCGACACAAGGTATGCAAAAAATTTAGTCTGTCGAGTTGTATATAGCTGTCGAAGTGTCAAAGTAGATTGCTTCAAAAGGATTTCAATTTAGATCTACAATATGTATTTTGAGCTTTTATAATTTTGGGCTTCTTAGCTTAGACAAAAAGCTAAGCTAAACTATAAATAGTGTGAGTAACTCCTATTTTGTAATCAACTCATTGAATATTCGCATAATTTGCAGTTGCAAGTGAATACATATTTTACACAGTTTGTGGGCAGAGATAACCTCTACATAAACCCTTTCTATAAATTTTCTTTTCTTTTATTGTATTGTGTGGTGATATCAATCTTGTTTATCAATATCGATAAAAGTTCGTCATAGATTTTGGTGGATTTACAACATCTGGTATCATGAGCTCCAGTTGAGCGATCACGGGAAGAAGAAGAAAATCACAATGGCGATGAATTATGTGAATAAGAATTTTCTAGCAAGTCTTCTACTTCTAAGAGATGATAACTATGAGAATTGATACAAATAGATTAAGGTTGTGAATGTTCCAGGTCTTTGGGATCTTGTGAAACATGAATTAGAACCACTTGAAGAAGACACTTTAGAAGAGGCGAAATCTAAATAATCGAATATGAAGAATTATAAAGATATCTTTATAATTCATCTATGTCAGATTCCAAACAATTTCAAAAATGTTAGTGATGTATAATATGCAAAAGAAGCCTAGGAGATTCTTAAGAAACCTATTGGAGGTATAGAAAAGGTGAAAGAGGTGAGGTTACAAACTCACAAAAGGATGTATGAATTTCTTCAGATAGAAGATAGCGAGAGCATATTTGATTTCTTCACTAGGTTTACGAAACTAGTGGATTAAATCAAGGTTTGTGGTGAGACATTAACAATAAGAGCTTTTGTTTTAAATATCTTGAGATCTTTGGCCCCGAAGTTCGACCATATGGTAGTTTCCATAGAAGAGTCGAAGGACATGTCAACTTTGTCGAAGGAAGAGCTTTAAGGGATACTTAAATCTCATGAAAAATGAATGGCTAAAAGAGTTGCAGGAAAGTCGAATACTGACGTGGATTTGCAGACGCAATCAGTAAGAGAAAGTAAAGGCAAAGGAAAGTGGTTCGATAAAGATAGAGGTGGCTACAACAATTCAACTGGTAGAGGAAACCAGTATGAATTAATTGTGTAGAAATAGAGAAGAACCCAATACCAATACAATTAATGAGGTGGTGGTCAAAAAATTGATAAAATTCATTCTTTGTGTTATAATTGTCAGAAGTATGGGCACTATTCTAGTGATTTTCCAGAAAAGCGAAAGAATCAAGAAAGTGATGCAAAATTTGTAAAGTATGAAGAAGAAGAAAAGATGATGTTGATGGTCACAACAAGAGATGAAGAAAAATTCAAGGACTAATAGTACTTGGATTCAAGATGCTCATCACACATGTCTGGAAGGAAAGATTGGTTTGTCAACCTAAAACCCACAATAAAGAACAATGTAAAATTTGCAAATGATAATACTATAGCAACTGAAGTTATTGGAGATGTTTTGATTATGAGGAAAGATAAAAGTTCAGTAATTTTCAATGTGCTGTACATACTAGACATGAAGATAAACTTGCTGAACATAGGGAAGTTGGTCGAAAAGAATTATAAAGTGTTAGTCAACGACAAGATGATTGGAGTCGTGAGGCAAGAGGAAGATTAATCTTGAAGACTCTCATATCTTAAAATAAAACCTTCAATATTGAACTAAATGTGATGAAGCACAAGTGCCTTTCGAGTGCATCTAACAAAGATGAATGAATATGATACTATCGACTAGGCCATCTTAACTTCAGAGACATCAGAGATTTAAAGAGAAGAAATATGGTGGCAAGATTACCAAAAATCAAAATTCCAAACGACGTGTGTGAAGAATGTGTGAAGACGAAGAAACACAAAAACAACTTTAGCAAGGATGCAGGAAGCATGTCAAAGGCAATCGTTGAATTCAAATACTCTGATTTATATGGACCAATCCAGGTGGATTCGGTGGGAACTAACAGATACTTTGTCACATTCATAGACGATTTCAGTCAAAAACCGTGGACTTATCCGATCAAAAAGAAAAGTGAAGTGATCGAGGTATTTTCCAAGTTTAAATCTATGGTAGAAAGGCAAAATGGTTGAAAGCACAAACTTTTGAGAACTGGAGGTGGTGGAGAGTATGCGTCGAAAGACATCGACAAGTTATGTGAAAAAGAAGGAATTATGCATGAGGTGGTGCTATCCTACACTCCACGGTAGAATGGAACTGCAGAAATGAAGAATAAAATCATTATGAATATGGTGAAAAATATGTTGAAATGAAAGCATTTACCTAAAGAGTTTCAAAAATATTATCAAAGGAAAGAGCAAATTATGATACACGTGGGAATGGTGATAATGGTTACAATTACTTGAAGAAATTTGATTTTATACTGATCTTGAATTTGATGAAATAAATAATGCGGATAACATATATGCTTTGTCGAGCTTTGCAACTACAATCTCAGGATGTGGTCAATGCTACGATTTTAGTTCGTGCAACAAAAACTCTTATTCTAGAGTCGAGAAAATATGGTTGTGATAAGTTGTATGCTAATGTAACACTTATTGTGTGAGACATAATATTGAGTTTCCCAATATTGAAAATACTCATTCAACAACAAGATATGGACGCTATGTCACACTAGAACATTACTTTAAAGTTGAAATATTTTTTACTTTTATTGATGCACAATTACATGAGTTGAATAGTATATTTAATGAGCAAGCAATGGATTTGATAACTCTAAGTTTTGCTTTGATTCCTAAAGGTAGTTATAAAGTTTTTTTGATATTGATACTATTTACACTCTACTTGAAAAATAATATTATCTTATGGATTTCAAGAGAATATTATATTACTTTGCAATTTCAACTTCGAAAATTTCTTGTTGATGCTCGTGAAGAATTTACTTCGTGTTTGAATGTAATTTATAGGAATAAAATTTACTTTTTGATTGATAGACTATTCAGTCTTATCACGACTCTTCCATTTTCTACTGCCACAATTGAGATTTTTTTTGACAATGAAAATTATCAAGACTAAATTGTGAAAAAATATGAGTTTCTAGTAGATAGTATACTATTTACATTAAAAAAGAAATTAGTGCATGTATTAATTGAAATTCTATTATTGATAATTTCAAGTTACTCACTATATGTAGAGAATTATTTTTAGGTATATTTTTTCTTCTTCTAGTAATCAACTTCGTACTTATTACAATTTACTGATGACTTAAATATTATAATTAATTTTAGTGGTCCATCCACTTTTTTTTTTCTTTCTGATTCCGCCATTTAGAACATCAAATACAAGATCGTGAATTTGAACGAGTAATATTTCACATGTTTATATATAAAGGGGTGAACTTGGACCACTAACGATATAACAAAAAAACAAAAGAGAATAATTCACTCTCATGTACTTAGCTTGATTGCATGGTCTTGTTATTACGCACAGCGAGATACCGTGATCTTAATTATTTGCTGTTAAATTTGACTTGTAAAGAGCACGACAATATTTTGAAGGAGTATTATTCTTATGCATGCGCAACCATCTTTGACTTGTGCCCCGACCACACGAGGACAGATTTACAATCAGAGTTTGATCATCAATTGTGTTAAAAATGAAAAATTCATTATTATTATTTTTCTATGGTTAAACAATATAGGCGCTTTGCTAACATTGATATCTCCAGCGTAAGGACAGCCGTTCGCAACAATATATTACAGTATCAGAAACAAAACAGTTTGGTAACTAGGCGTAGGACCACTCACTTGATCTATAGTTGAAATTCAAAAGCCTGCATACCATGAAAATGAGTGTTGTCTTCTTTGGGACCGCTTTGAAAATGCTTGAATATTATTTTGTAAACGTTTAAGTATATTTTGAGCTTTTTTTTTGGTATTTCGGTATATTTTAAGATTTATTTTGAAGAGGTGGAAATGTTTAGGGTGATTAATCTAATGTGACACGTCACTGAACTGTTTTTAAAATATGACTTTTATAAAAGCAAGGTAGTTTCAACCACCAAATTGAGAAAGTTAAGTTTGTGTTAATCCCCTCACTATAGAAGAAGAATCAAAGCCACGATTACCATTTTATCTTCGAGTAATTAGAAATATATATTTTCATTTAAATCATGTTTAATGATCTTTCATACAAACTAAATACATTAGTTTGTTGCCAAGAACACAAAATGCGGGATTTTAATTTTATGGGAGAGTTTTGGAAAGTCGGAAGTACTAATGGACGTCCAACGCTCTAGGACCACAAGAGAGACGTCATATTGAAATATCTTCAATGAAAACCATAATACTTTTGATAAGTAAATCATCTCTCTTATAAATACAAAGTTACTCTCACTCATAGGCAATGTGAAACTTAACTATTTATACTTCCACGTAATAATCTTCCTCACACTCACAAGTGTGAGTCCCTCAAATTCTATAACAGGATCCATGAAATTTGAAACTTATTAACATTCTCCAAAAAAGATAGTGTTAATAATCAACGGGTACTAAAACCATTAAAAGAACCCCCCAATAATTTATTTGTACAATATGAAGTATTTGAAATACAACAAAAATATCATCCGGGAATAATTCTCAAAGAGTCTCAAATCATTGTTGGTTCGAGAATCGCTAAACCTTTGTTACAAACACTATTATCAAGAATAATAACTAGAAAATATATAAAAGATCGTTAGGTTATGCATGTTCGCCATAATAAGTATGATAGATCTCCCTTACCAGAACTAGGTCATGCGAGGTTAACCATAATAATTATGATCCATCCTTGCATCTAACTCTCGCTCTATAACCAAACACAAACTATACTCTGAACTAATGGGTACCCAATATTTCAGCACCACAAGAAAATGAGACGACACATCTCCATTGAAAACCATAAGATATTAAATAAATTGAGTCATCTCTCTTGAAAATTTAACATTACACTCATTCATAGCTGATATGGAACTTACCACTCACACTCACGTCCAACAAATTCCATTGCTTAAAATTGTACATTAAGTTAAGAATAAGAAAAATATTCATGACCATTTCATTTTGTTACTTATAAGTCTTCTTTAAGGGTAGACAAAGCGGACTATTACAAAGAGTGCAAAATTTAGATAGTTGAAACATGAATAAAAAAAAGAGGTGATATTTTATGACATATAAACCATAAAAATATGATTCTTATTTATCTTATTTACTATACCACGATTTACCGTTACAAACCTACACCTTGGGCAGGTGGTTCAGGTCCAAAACATCGAGTCCGCCGAAACTACGGTTTGGATTAAGTAAATGCAAACATAAAACTTTCTTGCTTACAATTCCGCCAATCAAAAAACCAACACTAACACTTCTATATAGACATGGAAACAAAACCTGTATATTAAGGTACCCACCCGAACCTTTCCCGAAGTTGACAAGAAAAACCCGTTTTGACTTGGCTTGAGTTTGAGTTTGGATTTTCCTTGATTACAATATATAGGAATGAATCGAGTAATGAGGACACTAGTATCCATCCCGAATCCGTCCTATTTATTTAATTGTGTAAATTATTATCTATTTTAATTTTGATAATTTAGAGTATTAAATATTATGTCAGTATTTTGATAATTTGATTTGTATTTATTATTTAAAATATTTGAATATGTATAAAATTTTTGGAGATTGTTTTATATTATTATTTATAATGTAATTTGATTTTGAAAAAAATAAATATTTTTATTTATAATTTAATTTTACTAACTGGATGGTGGTAGAGTAGAGGTATTCGAACCTAACTCGAACCCATTTGAGACGAATTTTAATTAAAAAACGTTCCCAAACTGCTACATTTTCATGCCCACTTCTATATATAATTATGATCAGATTAGTCAATCACTCGAAAAAAATATATGGAGCTTATATAATAGTAGGCTAAAAATCAGCTTAGTAAATCAATCAAACCTATCAATACCACACAATCATAATATTCACTTATTTCTAACTTGGTGTGACATTAAATAAAACATTTATTTATATATAAACTCAATTACAAAGCTCATCTCAAGTATGTCCCATATTCATGACAAATATATATATCACGATACTCTCGAGTCTTGAGGTTAAAATGCTATATATTACATCAATTCATAGCTACAAAAGTAGCAAAATACATTACTATAGATAACAAACAGCTTGATAACCACTTATTCAATAGATATATAATAGTAGTAGTTTCTTAAATGGATGTCATGAATCAAGGCTTCTCACTTGGTGGTGTGTAACCAGGGGGGATATGTGGTGGCCTGAATATTCTTGGAGGTAAAACCGGGGTGGGAGTTGGTGGTGGCCTGCCACGACGTGGAGGTAAAACAGGTGTAGGTTGTGTATATTCAGTAGGGTTAACACGAGTAGCAAACCCTTGAGGGAAGAGAATCAGAGATACAAGGAACAACACTAGAAAGGATAGCGAAAAAGAAGCCATTTTAGTTAGTTTTTCAATCTTGATGCGTAAAACATAAGGAGTGATGCTCATGTTTTATAGTGGATTAGTGAGTTGTAGGTGCAGTTATTGTTGACAATAGGTCAGGGCTGTTGTCATATACATGTCTACGGATTAATCCTACACCTCACATAGCAAACCAAACTTTGAAAAACTTAACTATACAAAATTCAACACTATTAATTGTTGATCTGCTCTTATTGAATCTCCTTTATAACACTTTATCACATGATGTGCTTACAAGAAAAATAATTTAGGGGCATTTTGCACGTGTGATAGAGTTTAACATGTCACATATTCTATATTATTGTATTTTGGTAGGGTGTGCAAAAAAACTGGTTTATGAGAACCGATTTTGAAAATTTAATTTCTGTTAGATAAAAACTGAACCAGATTCATTTTGTAACCAAATCAAACAACCAGTATCCATTTTCAAAACCAATGGTGATCCATAAAATCGAACTTGTACATCATTTGTAAGATTTGGCTGAAACTTGATTCTTAAACAAAATTGAGATTATTCAGCCTGAGTGCAATATTCATCTTCTTTTTCTATATCATTTAGATGAATGTGTATGACTAGAGCTGTCAAAATGGGCCGAAGCCCATGGGCCGACTCATTGGACCCGAAAAAAATTAGGGCTTGAGTCTTAGTTTTTGAGCCCATTTAATTTTTAGCCTGGTCCTAAAAAGCCCAAAAAAATCTGGGCCAACCCGAATGGGCCATGGGTAGCCCAACGGTCCGAAAAAAATAATTTTTTAAAATATAATTAGAATTTATCCTTTTCAAATTATAATTGTTAAAAAAAATTTATAACAATTTTTGTTATAATTGTTATAACATTATAATTGCCATGAATATTTATAACTTAAAATTTGTTGGAACAAATTATTTATTTTTGTGTAATACATTGAATAATTTGTGATATATTTTGGATAGTTTTAATTAAATTGATGTGTTGTTTTACATTTTAATTGTTAACTTATATGAATTATTTATAAATCTTAATTTTGGATATGAAATTTTATATATACACAAGTATTATTGCATGCAATTGTATGGTTACTTACAAAATTAAGAAAAAAAATTTAATTTTTAAGAAATTGGCCCGTTTAGGGCCTGTGCCCATTTAGGACCGGGTAGCCCGCAGCACAGACAGGGCTGGGCCTAGGTAGTAAAAATCAAACCCATTTAAATATGAGTTTTTTGGGCCCGACCCTGAAAAGCCCGAGGCCCGCATGAGCCTACCCTTTTAAGGCCAAATAGCCCATTTTGACAGCTCTATGTACGACATTCACAAATTTGTACTCTTTTCCTTTTTTTAGCTGTGTAAATTGTCTACTTCGTTGTTCACATTAAAGCATCTAATTGATTCTACTTGACTACCTATATTAACATTGAACTGATAGTTAAGTTTAATAGACTTTAAGTTTCTTATATGTATATCTTTCTTTTTCTAAAAATGCTTATAATGTTCAAAAAGAACCCATAAAGAAATTGTGGATATTCCATAACAGGGCCGAGTCTAAATTGTTTGGAATTTTGAATTTATGTTCTATATTGTACCTATTACTAATTCTAAATTTTTAGAGTATCATATTATATCGAAACTGCAAATACTTATAGAGCAAAAAATGATTATCATATATTAGGATCTGTTGTGAATAATTGTTTTTAACATAAACTAGTTTTAGAATAGTTAAAATAAAAATATTTTGGTTAATGAAAATAACATTATTTTTTGGTATAAAATTGATTATCTTTTTAAAATTGTTTTTTTTATAAAATTGGTTTTAAAATTTTTTATTTTTAATGAAATAGATTTTGAAATAGTTTTTTTTAAAATTAGTTTTTAGAAAATCCGGTTTAAAATTGTTTTTTTTTAAAACTGGTTTTTTATGAGAAAGCGGTTTAAAATTGAACCGATCCACATATAAATCAATTTTAAAATAACAAACCGGTTTAAGTGAAATAGTTTTAAGATCCAAACCAAATCATATATGTGGTTCAATATGGTTTGGTTATAGATCCATGCACACCCCTAATGGAACGAGAGGGTTATTTGTTCATTGTTAAATTTTAATACGACTTTATTATTATTTTTTTGATCACTCTATCTCTTATGTTCATAGTATTGATAAATGTTAGAAGATGAAAGGCAAGAATCTAGAGAAGTTTCTAGTTAAAGAATTTACAAAATATACGTCTAAAAAATTCAAACAGGTTATACACGTTTATAACAAAATGAAGGACGTAGAGAATGATGAATATGTAAGTGTCATAGTAAATAATGACTTTGTAGATTTGAATAAGGTAAGAAATCATATTTTTTATTATGGCACCAAGAAGGATGACTCAAAGAATGTGTTCAATGCTAATGAGGGGCATTTATTATAGACAAACCCTTTAATGAAAAAGAAAAAGTAGTAGAGACTACAAATGATTTGAATGAGAAATTGGTGATTCAGAAAATATTGGTTGATGATTGAAAGGACAACCTGATCTTGATTTTGTGGTTATGGAAAATAGTGGTATGATTTCGATGCTAGGGTTCTACTACTACTAAGAAACTAGGGTTTAACAAGAGAGACAAACATAAAACAATTAAAAATTAAAGGACATAGTTATTTTTCATTCCTCCCAAAGATAGTGCTACCAACACTATAAATAAAAGATACTTAATTGGGCCTAAAATTTTGGGTTACAAACCCACTTCAAGGAAAGACAAACAAATAAAATAAAGTCCAAATCACATAACAAAGTCTTGTTGCCATATGAGCTTATTAATCACTCTTGTGGGCCTAACTATTCGCCTATCACTACTAACCAGCCCAGAAGGCCCAGAAGAAACCTTGTCCTCCAGGTTTGAATTAGGGTACATCACATGAGGGCCCATTTAATCATTTGAGGAAGATAAGACATTATTGTGCATTGGGGTCTTGGAGTCGTTGGGAGAAAGAGATGTAGTACTTGTGGGGACTGAGGTTTGAGAATTAATAATGGGAATCTTGGAAGAAGGAGTTAGAGACAGATGGAGCGGTGCATGTGAAGATGAAGTGGTTTCCAGCTGTGGGGATGAAAGGAAATTGGAAGGTTGAGATTGTTTTGCCCTATGTAGCAATCCTTTTGAGGTAGTGTCGAACGTGTGAGCAATATTGTTTTTGAATGTTAGCAAATATATATGCTTGATTGTCTAATTGTGTCAATATACATGTGTGCTTGCCTTGACATGATAGCATGGATCAATACATAACCACTTGAGTCAATAAATAACCTATTGAGTCAATACAAGAAGGCATGCATCAATGCATAACCTTTTGAGTCAATACAAAAAGGCATGCATCAATACATATAATAATTTTCCATCCATATGAGTCGATTCATAATGTTTTCTGTCGATACATATATATATATATATATATATATATATATATATATATATATATATATATATATATATATATATATCAAAAATTGGGATTCAGTTCTGTTTGTTGCTTGTATCAATACAAAATCATTTGTGTCGATGCAAACCAATTCTTCTTTCTGGAAAATAAAATATTACACTGTATGCATCGATGCATACGTGTTTTGCATCGACTCATGTAAGAATTAAGGCTCTGGATATTTGATCTTGCATCAATACATAAGTGCTTGTGTCAATACATAACTCACATGCATCGACTCATCCGCGACATGCATCGACTCATGTTTTAATTAGTTTTCTGGAATCATTTTAAATAAGAGTATGTATTGATGCATAATCCTTTGTATCAATACATAAGTGTCATGTATCGACATATAAGTAGTTTGCATCAACGCATACGTAACTCAACCTTCTGGAAACCATTCCATTACAGTATGCATTGATGCAAAATGACTTGTATCAATACATGAATGGACTTGTATCGATGCATACGAAACTTGCGTCGACTCATACTCAATTTAACTCTGGAATTAATTTCAACACAGTAGGCATCAATACAAAACCACTTGTATCAATGCATCAAGTCACTTGTGTCGACGCATAAGATTTTGTATTGACGCATAAGTTTGTTTTTCAACTAACTTTTGATGTTTCCATATATAAGACAGTTTTGCAGTTTTACAAAAACATAGGTTGTTACAACAAGCAGTTTTGTGAGTGTAACGCCCGTTTTAATTAATATTATATTATATTAATATTTTCGAGTTACCGATCGATATTTATTTTGCGACGAGAATATTTATATTAATTGATATATCTATTAATATATTTGGTGACGTTTCGTTCGGTCCGGTAAAATATTATTCGGATCCGATATTTAATTCCCCGAAATTATTCTAATTAATTGCGTAAATAACATTATTAGGTATTATTAGGTGTTAATTAATAGTTAAGTTAGGGGTGTGGGGAGCAATTAGTGAGGATTGGGTGTACACCCATAGCTAGTAAGAAAACATAATTATAAAACCATTTTCTTTCCCTTTTCTTCCCATTTTCCCTACACCAACCAAACTTAGAAACTTGGAGGAAAAGAAGGGTTTTGGGAGAAGAAGAGCAAGAGAAGAAGAAGAAGAAGAAGATCATGAGCAAGCTTGAGGTTGGGTTGTAGGATCATCAAGAATCATCCAAGCTAGAGGTAAGGGGTTTGATTCTACATCTCATAAAATTAGGGTTTGATAGTTATAGTTTGGATTTGGGGAAAAATTGATAGGTTAATTTATGAATTTGGTTGATTGAGTGTTGATTAACATAGGAAGGTTGAGTTAGGAGTGTGGTTTGTGGGTAATTTGTTTCTAAGCTAGCAATACTAAGTTGCAAGAATGAAGAAAAACAAGCAAAACTATAAAACTGTGAAAACTATAAACCAGTAAAAACACTGCGCAGAAGGAAGAAGAAAAGGAATGAGGATGTAGAAGCTGGGAGGCGACCACCTCACATGAAGGGGCGGCCGTCCCAGCCTCCCTGGCGGGCGCCTCAAGCCCTTAGCTTCATGGGAAGTTCATCCCTTTCCTCCTGAGGATGGTGGATTGAAATGGTTTTCTGCAAATTGTCTGTTAATGCATAGTTGTGTCTTTCTGCATAATTTATGCAGTTTGGTTTTGTTACTTCCTATTTCATTAAATCCTTATACTACTAATTAGTATTAACAAAATATAACTAGGACACAAGTTAGTCGATTAAATTTGGAACCCGATTATGTTCCTATTTTCCGATTCCGGTAAATTCGACGACGGAGCAAGTTGCTCCAAATTCAACGAAAATTGACGTCTTAGCTAAGTTCGATGTGTAGAACGTAGTGGTGAGGTTAGTTTTTCGAAATTAGGAGTTTTTGTGAGATGACCCAAAATAGGCCAATTTACGGTTAAATTGAATCGGATTGAGATTTAGTCGATTTAAGACACGTATGGACAATCCGATTTCGATGTTGATGATTTTAATTAATGCCGGTTATTAAGAATGACTTTTGCGACGATTATTGAGGTTTTGACTATTTTTTCCGTTTTTGGAATTGGGTGAATTAATTGATAATGATGCGGTGTGAATAAACATAATGTTCACGACGGTGTATTTATTAACGAATACTTGTGATATGCGATGCGATGATATATGTCTTTGTACATGATGATGTGATGGTTATATTGATGTTGTTAATAAATGCTTCCGATTTATGAATGCATGAATTTTGACGATGATGAATTGTTTGGTGATGTTTTGCATAATGCAAATATGATGCGATGATATGTTTATTTGATGTGAATAAATATGGCGACGTGGATTTTATGTCAATTTTGATGAGCGATGATGATGTGTTGTTGTGTTGTCTTTATTATTGAGTCACATACATTGCATTGGCGACGAGGGCTTTTATGCCAATCGACGAGGATTTTATGCCAAGCGACGAGGCTTTCATGCCAAGCGACGAGGCTTTTATGCCAAGTGTTCCTAATTATGGACAAAGCGACGGGTACCACATGCATAACATAGTCGTGTCTCATGGAGTCGGTTATGTTTATGTTTGAGTTGTTTGGCGTTGGGTTTTAATTGATGGATGATGTTGAATTGAGATGATATACGATGCTTTGTTTGATGATGACTTTTAGGATAAACATGAAATTAATATGACTTGATAAAATTCATGATAACTATGCGATGAATATAAATGATAAGTTTTGTGATGATTTAACTTTGATGAAATGCTTAATGCAAATATGATGTGAGGATGTTAGCGAAGATGGGCTTTATGCCAATTTGTGATGATTTTATATATGTTGCTTAAGTCTTTAGTATTGTTTAAGGGTGTTGTTTGATGTTGTTGTTTATGATTGCTATGTTGATTAGCGACGTATTAACTTGTGATGACTTCATGGTAACGAACATTATGTGTTATTGTGATGATTTATGCCAATGAGGTTATGACGATAAAGTGTAGCTTATACACATTAGAATGACGATCGGAGTAAGTGAGTTTTGGTTATGTGTTGGAATACACTTATTAACCTATACCCTTTATAATACCGAAATTATATATATATATATATATATATATATATATATATATATATATATATATATATATATATTATCATGCCTTTAATTATATGTTTTGGATTATCTCACCCTTTACTTGTTTTGCCGTTACCTATATATTGGTAACGTGCAGGTTATGAAGACGAAGTTTATAGCTGCTGTTAGTCGAGTCGGTGTCGCTCTGATACGTAGCACTCGGGTGGAATATTTATGATGTCCTTGTTGTTATTCTTTGGTTGTTTTCCTTTTGTGAATAAGAATCATAATTTATGAAAACCTGATTTTGATGAGGAAGTTTAATAAAGGAGATGTTTTATTTTTATGAATCAATTTATGATTTGCGACGAGGCTATGTATCCGAGATTTATACTTTAAAGTGAATTGTTTAAAGTGATTTGGTTTTGAAGGTGTGACGCCTCAGTATTTAGTTTATGAAATTTTAAATTACTCTGATTTTTGCATATTAAACTTTGGGTAATATTGGGGTGTTACAGTGAGCATCCAAATATTCTCTGAGCATAGAAATCTGAAAGAGACTTCATCTTCATCATCTTCTCAATCATCTTGGTTCAAGAACACTGACACATAATCATTATTCTTTGTTGCATCAAGAGATCAAAGAGATAACGTTCAACGGTACGATCTATGATCTAGCTGAGTTGAAAATTCGAAGGGGGTTTCGAGGAAAAACCACCAGTTGGTTTGTCCAGCAAGAATGGAGGTGTCTTGTAGGTTTGTTAGTCTCAATTGCACAGAGCAGATTCAACCATAGCGTAGGGTTTGGAGATCGAGGTGATTTCGGAAACGGGTCGTGGAAGTTGTGAATTGTCTGTGAATTTTGCAAGAGTGTTCTTGATTTGCTCAAATCAAGAGAAGGTTGATACAAGAAGAAGAAGATCTGCAGGATTCGTTTTTCTGGCTTTGTATTGCAACCTTGTAAACATTTTTCAACATCTTGATATAGAAGTTCTCAATTCCAATTTGGAAATTGAGAGGGAGACGTACCCACACGCGAGGACGATCATGGGGAACTTCCTTACCAAATCGCTCAGAGTATCGTATTCTTTATCTCTATCTCTTTACGTTTACAATATGTTTGTGATTCAATTGGTGATCAACCTTTCTGTGCATTGATACAAGGCTGGAAGATAATCTTTACATAAACTCCATTGCCTTTGATCATTACTTAGCATATACCAATTGTTTGATAAAAGTATTAGCTTAAGTTTATTTCATTGGAAAGAGTTTTCGTAATCAGTGCCTTTATCCATATAAAGTGGTGTGTTATATCATCATTCTCATCTCAAAAATGAAGTCTCCACCGAGATTTATTTATTCCAAGAAGGAAAGAGGAAATATCGAATAAAACCCACGAGAGAAAATAATAAGACGGTCTACGAGATTAAGAGATGCAGGTTCGAGAGTCGATTATGCAAGGGGAAGGTATTAGCACCCCTCACATCCATCGTACTCGATGGTACCCATTTAGTTCAAAGTGTGTTCGTGTGTTAGTGTGAAATTTTTACGATCTTCTAAGGTTTGAAAGGAGAAAGAAAGGAGAAGAAATGTTTTTATTATATTTGCTCGCCTTTGGTCGTAAGACTTAGTGCCTATGTACTCCCTCATGCAATGGGAAAGTCAGAGCGCCGTAGTTCGGCTAGAAAATGATTGTTTGTTGATTGGTTTTAAATGAAAAGATAAGTCTTCATTTTTTAAAGGAGAAGACTTGTCTAACGCCCACAAGGTATGATAAAGAATAAAGGACTACGCACCAACATGAGGGAGGGTTTGAGAACACCTCTAGTACTCAAGTGGGCAAGTCGAAAACATTGGGGATAGAGGAAGAAACATCTCAATTTTAAATGAATCATGGCTAATCTTGAAAAGGGTTTAAAAGGTAAAGGTGCTCAAACTCACAAAAGATATTGAACGTGTTAAAGTTGATTTTAAGTTGGGGATGACAAGTATCGAAACATTAGGCTATCATCTAACGATTCGAATACTAAAAATTGGCGAGTGAGCTCAACCAATCATCTCTCACCCCAAAAAATTTATGATGAAATAAGTGTTTTGAGTGAGATAAAATATTTAAATTATTGGGCTATCATCCAACAATCTAAAGACTTTAAATTCGATTAAGCCGTTGGGCTATCATCCAACAACTTAAACGAATGTCACTCCACTATTTTAATGTGGATAGAAGTATTTAGCCTATTGGGCTATCATCCAACAACCTAAAGACTTCCAATTCGATTAAACCATAGGGCTATCATCCATAAATTTAAACAAATACCGCTCTAGCTTTTTGACATGGATAGAAGTTTTATCTTATTGGGCTATTGATAAGTGCCAAAATGTAGTTATTTTGTATATACATTTTGTGGCACTTATCCGTTCTTTTGTTGATATTTAGTTGAATAATCCCCGCTTTTAGTATAAATGTGTACATAATAGAATAATTGAGTTTTTGTGTAAATATTATATTATTTGATAGTTTTTCATCTCTTTTATAGGTATTCATTCATAATTGGAGCATTGAGTAATAAAGTGTCGAAGACACGGCTTCAAATGCGCGACTTGGGCATCGCATCAACGAATAAAGCTCAAAATCAAAGAATAAAAATCATCAATAAAGCTTGATATTCATTCATGGTTAGATAGAGCATTGAATAAGCTTTCCAACGCTTCAAACCGGGCTCAATTCCGAGTTACGGTTCTCAAGATATGGCAAAAACAAGATTCGGAACATAACAGACCGCGCTGAGCGCGCTCTGATGGCGCTGAGCGCGCCCTGCGAAATCAGAATTCTTTAAAAGGGGCTCAAAACACATTTTTAGGTTATGGGTTGGGTATTTTTGAGTCCCAACACCATCACCTTCATTTCTTTGGTAGATTAGCTTAGAAAACAACATTGGAGCTTGCATTTTGATGATTGGAGGTGGATTGCTCTTCGATTGGCTTTGACAACCAATGTAGATTTGTGGTTTATCTCTTCTCCTCTTTGTGTATTTCTCTTTTGTTGGGTTTGTATGTATTTCTACTCATAACTCTTGTATATTTATCGCCTTTGGCTTGTATAAAGTTTGCTTTACGAATTTGTGTCGGTGATTATCTTGGGTTTTTACTTTATGTTAGGGGTTTGAGCTTTGCTAGGGATAGATTGCTTAGATTCTTACCTAGGATGATTATCTGTTAGTTTCTGAATGCTAGAGATAGGTTTAGAGCTAACATTCACTATAGAGTACCCGAACTTAATGCCTCTGCGTTGGTGAAGTATGCTAGGAATAGATATGGAGGTGACGCAGTTGATTCCTATGTTGTTGAGATATGCCAGGAATGGATATTGAGATGATTTAGGAGGATTCTCAATTTGGGTTAGAAATAGCTTAGGTTGTGAGAGGTATGTGATGACACAGACGAGTATCGTAGGCCGAGTATGACATGGGTGGTAGATTTAAGTCTGTGACGGGTAGTTTACATTCGTTCCAGACAAGCTGTCTATCTTTTATACTTTTTGTTCATTTACTTTTTGTCTTTTATTTTCATTTCTTTTAATCCCAAACTCATTAACGGTAGAATTGTCGAACGACGAATCAATAACCAATCTCTGTGGACACGATACGATATAACCTAACCGGTATATATCACCCGGTAAAAATAATACCAACTCTTTGCTTGCCGCTATACCGCCGCAACAAAATGGCGCCGTTGCCGGGGATTGGTTTTATTGGTTTTGTATTGCGATAATTCCGTTGTTTTTGAGTTTTGTAATTAATGTATATGTTGTATAGGCTTTGTATATGAACTTGTATATGTTACTTGTACATGTTATGTGTTTACTTTCCATACTTGTACATATTTGTGATTTTCTTAGTTTTTATGTGATGTTGTGAATGGTCTCGTACTCGTAACGTTTGTTGTGTGGTTGTTAGGACACTTTCTTTAGGTTTGCGCGCGGTGTGGCAATACCATGGCATGACGAGAGGAGGTTACTAGTGCTCGCACAATAAAGGCGTCGAGCTTACGACGTAAAACAAGCATGTTTTTGTTTGTTTATGTTTATGTTGTTTGGTGGATTATGTTTTAACAAGTTGAAATAGGACTTGCTCTTAATTTCAAATTTTCACTTTTCAACTTGTTAATTCGTTTTCACCAATTTTATGTATTGTTATTTGCTTTTGTTTTGTTATGTCAATTTGTTATTTTCCACAAGTTTGTAGTGTTTTAGCTTGTGGAAGTGTGTATGTACCGTAAATATTGTTTAGATGTGTAAATGAGATTGTATAGGTGTGTAAGTGGAGCTTGCATAGCAGTTGCATCTGTTGCTGTCATTTTTCTGCAATTGGTGTAGCGCGCTTAGCGCGCTCTGCTGGCGCTTAGCGCGCTCTGCTGGCGCTTAGCGCGCTCTGCTATGCAGAGCCAGTGAAGTCTTTTAAAATTTCACTTGGTTTTCCTTTTTCCCACTTTCACCAAGACTTTTTGTATTGAATAATATTAGTATTGTTTTTCTAATTCTTTTGTTATTGTTTGGACTCAACTTTTGGTCCGGTAACTTGAAGACTTTTGAGGTGATTTTCCGAGTTTGATCGTTTCAACTCGCGGATGTATGGTAATGATAGTTTTCAAAGTTGGTACATGCCAGGTACTCGTTTATCGCTTTCTATAGCATAACATGTTTAGGAAATTTATCATTTGTATAATTACCATGCTATTCATTCTTTTTGCATTACTTGCTCATGAATTGAATCACTTTAGTCCCATTTTTACCCATAAATGTGAGGAAGCTTTCCATTGTTTACATATGAGAGTCCACATTCTTGTTTTAACTGGATTTTATTATGCTTAATCTTTTGTTTTGTGTTGATTGTATGATTGCAAGAAAATGATCAAGGCATTTTGTTGATTTTGAGCATAACTACCTTGGCCAAATATTCAATTCAACTTGTGAGTGTGTGAACCTTTGTTAACCCCTTTGAACTTTTATCAATATCCATGTTTATTTGAACTTGATGCTTGTCTATGAGTGTCAATTCACTTTTTTATGGATGTTGATTTCTTTGTTTCTTGAACCCTCAACTATATGTTGTTGTATGGATTTTTACCTTGCCTTAGAAAGTAGGGAGTATTCACACATTAATGTTGGTTGAATTCAAGTTGGGGAGAGGAATGTTTATGTGCTTATGTTGTGATTGATATGAGGTTGAGAAAAGAAAAAAAGAAAAAAAAAAGTGAAAAAGAAAGATTAGAAAAAGAAAGAAAAAAGAGAAAAGTTTTGAAAAAGAAAAACAAAAAGAGTAAGAATAATGTTATGTTAATAAGTGAGGTGTGTTTGGTGTGAAACTTGTGATGAAGAAGAAGTTTGATTGGAATTTTATTGTTTGAAACTTTGTGAGTTGATCACTCCCTTGGGTTTAGGCGAGTTTTTGTTTCGATTAGCTTTAGGACTTATCACTTATTTGTTAATCAAACCACATTACAACCTTGAAAAGCCCTTGTGATTCTTGCATTTGTATGTTCAATACGTTTTTGGATGAATGCATAATTTAGTCTATTGTTTGCAAGATTGTGGATGAGTGTTTTTTATCCCTCACCTTTGTGTGTTCTTCATCTACCGATGAATTTTTGCTAGGTGTGATTCATGATTGAGCTTGTTCTGTTTTAGAGTGTTTTGCATGATTTTTGTACTTAGGGTTTGTTTCGTTTATATGTTATTGTTGTAGGAATGTGGTAAGTTTGTATTTGTCGTGTACATTTTTCGTTTGAACCATACATTTGTTTTCCGTTTTCAAAACTTGTTGATTCGTGATTCTTTGATTATCATTCTTTATTTCTTTGAGTTATTTGACTTTGTTTGAGGACAAACAATGTGTCAAGTTGGGGAGAGTTGATAAGTGCCAAAATGTAGTTATTTTGTATATACATTTTGTGGCACTTATCCGTTCTTTTGTTGATATTTAGTTGAATAATCCCCGCTTTTAGTATAAATGTGTACATAATAGAATAATTGAGTTTTTGTGTAAATATTATATTATTTGATAGTTTTTCATCTCTTTTATAGGTATTCATTCATAATTGGAGCATTGAGTAATAAAGTGTCGAAGACACGGCTTCAAATGCGCGACTTGGGCATCGCATCAACGAATAAAGCTCAAAATCAAAGAATAAAAATCATCAATAAAGCTTGATATTCATTCATGGTTAGATAGAGCATTGAATAAGCTTTCCAACGCTTCAAACCGGGCTCAATTCCGAGTTACGGTTCTCAAGATATGGCAAAAACAAGATTCGGAACATAACAGACCGCGCTGAGCGCGCTCTGATGGCGCTGAGCGCGCCCTGCGAAATCAGAATTCTTTAAAAGGGGCTCAAAACACATTTTTAGGTTATGGGTTGGGTATTTTTGAGTCCCAACACCATCACCTTCATTTCTTTGGTAGATTAGCTTAGAAAACAACATTGGAGCTTGCATTTTGATGATTGGAGGTGGATTGCTCTTCGATTGGCTTTGACAACCAATGTAGATTTGTGGTTTATCTCTTCTCCTCTTTGTGTATTTCTCTTTTGTTGGGTTTGTATGTATTTCTACTCATAACTCTTGTATATTTATCGCCTTTGGCTTGTATAAAGTTTGCTTTACGAATTTGTGTCGGTGATTATCTTGGGTTTTTACTTTATGTTAGGGGTTTGAGCTTTGCTAGGGATAGATTGCTTAGATTCTTACCTAGGATGATTATCTGTTAGTTTCTGAATGCTAGAGATAGGTTTAGAGCTAACATTCACTATAGAGTACCCGAACTTAATGCCTCTGCGTTGGTGAAGTATGCTAGGAATAGATATGGAGGTGACGCAGTTGATTCCTATGTTGTTGAGATATGCCAGGAATGGATATTGAGATGATTTAGGAGGATTCTCAATTTGGGTTAGAAATAGCTTAGGTTGTGAGAGGTATGTGATGACACAGACGAGTATCGTAGGCCGAGTATGACATGGGTGGTAGATTTAAGTCTGTGACGGGTAGTTTACATTCGTTCCAGACAAGCTGTCTATCTTTTATACTTTTTGTTCATTTACTTTTTGTCTTTTATTTTCATTTCTTTTAATCCCAAACTCATTAACGGTAGAATTGTCGAACGACGAATCAATAACCAATCTCTGTGGACACGATACGATATAACCTAACCGGTATATATCACCCGGTAAAAATAATACCAACTCTTTGCTTGCCGCTATACCGCCGCAACAAAATGGCGCCGTTGCCGGGGATTGGTTTTATTGGTTTTGTATTGCGATAATTCCGTTGTTTTTGAGTTTTGTAATTAATGTATATGTTGTATAGGCTTTGTATATGAACTTGTATATGTTACTTGTACATGTTATGTGTTTACTTTCCATACTTGTACATATTTGTGATTTTCTTAGTTTTTATGTGATGTTGTGAATTGTCTCGTACTCGTAACGTTTGTTGTGTGGTTGTTAGGACACTTTCTTTAGGTTTGCGCGGTGTGGCAATACCATGGCATGACGAGAGGAGGTTACTAGTGCTCGCACAATAAAGGCGTCGAGCTTACGACGTAAAACAAGCATGTTTTTGTTTGTTTATGTTTATGTTGTTTGGTGGATTATGTTTTAACAAGTTGAAATAGGACTTGCTCTTAATTTCAAATTTTCACTTTTCAACTTGTTAATTCGTTTTCACCAATTTTATGTATTGTTATTTGCTTTTGTTTTGTTATGTCAATTTGTTATTTTCCACAAGTTTGTAGTGTTTTAGCTTGTGGAAGTGTGTATGTACCGTAAATATTGTTTAGATGTGTAAATGAGATTGTATAGGTGTGTAAGTGGAGCTTGCATAGCAGTTGCATCTGTTGCTGTCATTTTTCTGCAATTGGTGTAGCGCGCTTAGCGCGCTCTGCTGGCGCTTAGCGCGCTCTGCTGGCGCTTAGCGCGCTCTGCTATGCAGAGCCAGTGAAGTCTTTTAAAATTTCACTTGGTTTTCCTTTTTCCCACTTTCACCAAGACTTTTTGTATTGAATAATATTAGTATTGTTTTTCTAATTCTTTTGTTATTGTTTGGACTCAACTTTTGGTCCGGTAACTTGAAGACTTTTGAGGTGATTTTCCGAGTTTGATCGTTTCAACTCGCGGATGTATGGTAATGATAGTTTTCAAAGTTGGTACATGCCAGGTACTCGTTTATCGCTTTCTATAGCATAACATGTTTAGGAAATTTATCATTTGTATAATTACCATGCTATTCATTCTTTTTGCATTACTTGCTCATGAATTGAATCACTTTAGTCCCATTTTTACCCATAAATGTGAGGAAGCTTTCCATTGTTTACATATGAGAGTCCACATTCTTGTTTTAACTGGATTTTATTATGCTTAATCTTTTGTTTTGTGTTGATTGTATGATTGCAAGAAAATGATCAAGGCATTTTGTTGATTTTGAGCATAACTACCTTGGCCAAATATTCAATTCAACTTGTGAGTGTGTGAACCTTTGTTAACCCCTTTGAACTTTTATCAATATCCATGTTTATTTGAACTTGATGCTTGTCTATGAGTGTCAATTCACTTTTTTATGGATGTTGATTTCTTTGTTTCTTGAACCCTCAACTATATGTTGTTGTATGGATTTTTACCTTGCCTTAGAAAGTAGGGAGTATTCACACATTAATGTTGGTTGAATTCAAGTTGGGGAGAGGAATGTTTATGTGCTTATGTTGTGATTGATATGAGGTTGAGAAAAGAAAAAAAGAAAAAAAAAAGTGAAAAAGAAAGATTAGAAAAAGAAAGAAAAAAGAGAAAAGTTTTGAAAAAGAAAAACAAAAAGAGTAAGAATAATGTTATGTTAATAAGTGAGGTGTGTTTGGTGTGAAACTTGTGATGAAGAAGAAGTTTGATTGGAATTTTATTGTTTGAAACTTTGTGAGTTGATCACTCCCTTGGGTTTAGGCGAGTTTTTGTTTCGATTAGCTTTAGGACTTATCACTTATTTGTTAATCAAACCACATTACAACCTTGAAAAGCCCTTGTGATTCTTGCATTTGTATGTTCAATACGTTTTTGGATGAATGCATAATTTAGTCTATTGTTTGCAAGATTGTGGATGAGTGTTTTTTATCCCTCACCTTTGTGTGTTCTTCATCTACCGATGAATTTTTGCTAGGTGTGATTCATGATTGAGCTTGTTCTGTTTTAGAGTGTTTTGCATGATTTTTGTACTTAGGGTTTGTTTCGTTTATATGTTATTGTTGTAGGAATGTGGTAAGTTTGTATTTGTCGTGTACATTTTTCGTTTGAACCATACATTTGTTTTCCGTTTTCAAAACTTGTTGATTCGTGATTCTTTGATTATCATTCTTTATTTCTTTGAGTTATTTGACTTTGTTTGAGGACAAACAATGTGTCAAGTTGGGGAGAGTTGATAAGTGCCAAAATGTAGTTATTTTGTATATACATTTTGTGGCACTTATCCGTTCTTTTGTTGATATTTAGTTTAATAATCCCCGCTTTTAGTATAAATGTGTACATAATAGAATAATTGAGTTTTTGTGTAAATATTATATTATTTGATAGTTTTTCATCTCTTTTATAGGTATTCATTCATAATTGGAGCATTGAGTAATAAAGTGTCGAAGACACGGCTTCAAATGCGCGACTTGGGCATCGCATCAACGAATAAAGCTCAAAATCAAAGAATAAAAATCATCAATAAAGCTTGATATTCATTCATGGTTAGATAGAGCATTGAATAAGCTTTCCAACGCTTCAAACCGGGCTCAATTCCGAGTTACGGTTCTCAAGATATGGCAAAAACAAGATTCGGAACATAACAGACCGCGCTGAGCGCGCTCTGATGGCGCTGAGCGCGCCCTGCGAAATCAGAATTCTTTAAAAGGGGCTCAAAACACATTTTTAGGTTATGGGTTGGGTATTTTTGAGTCCCAACACCATCACCTTCATTTCTTTGGTAGATTAGCTTAGAAAACAACATTGGAGCTTGCATTTTGATGATTGGAGGTGGATTGCTCTTCGATTGGCTTTGACAACCAATGTAGATTTGTGGTTTATCTCTTCTCCTCTTTGTGTATTTCTCTTTTGTTGGGTTTGTATGTATTTCTACTCATAACTCTTGTATATTTATCGCCTTTGGCTTGTATAAAGTTTGCTTTACGAATTTGTGTCGGTGATTATCTTGGGTTTTTACTTTATGTTAGGGGTTTGAGCTTTGCTAGGGATAGATTGCTTAGATTCTTACCTAGGATGATTATCTGTTAGTTTCTGAATGCTAGAGATAGGTTTAGAGCTAACATTCACTATAGAGTACCCGAACTTAATGCCTCTGCGTTGGTGAAGTATGCTAGGAATAGATATGGAGGTGACGCAGTTGATTCCTATGTTGTTGAGATATGCCAGGAATGGATATTGAGATGATTTAGGAGGATTCTCAATTTGGGTTAGAAATAGCTTAGGTTGTGAGAGGTATGTGATGACACAGACGAGTATCGTAGGCCGAGTATGACATGGGTGGTAGATTTAAGTCTGTGACGGGTAGTTTACATTCGTTCCAGACAAGCTGTCTATCTTTTATACTTTTTGTTCATTTACTTTTTGTCTTTTATTTTCATTTCTTTTAATCCCAAACTCATTAACGGTAGAATTGTCGAACGACGAATCAATAACCAATCTCTGTGGACACGATACGATATAACCTAACCGGTATATATCACCCGGTAAAAATAATACCAACTCTTTGCTTGCCGCTATACCGCCGCAACAAAATGGCGCCGTTGCCGGGGATTGGTTTTATTGGTTTTGTATTGCGATAATTCCGTTGTTTTTGAGTTTTGTAATTAATGTATATGTTGTATAGGCTTTGTATATGAACTTGTATATGTTACTTGTACATGTTATGTGTTTACTTTCCATACTTGTACATATTTGTGATTTTCTTAGTTTTTATGTGATGTTGTGAATTGTCTCGTACTCGTAACGTTTGTTGTGTGGTTGTTAGGACACTTTCTTTAGGTTTGCGCGGTGTGGCAATACCATGGCATGACGAGAGGAGGTTACTAGTGCTCGCACAATAAAGGCGTCGAGCTTACGACGTAAAACAAGCATGTTTTTGTTTGTTTATGTTTATGTTGTTTGGTGGATTATGTTTTAACAAGTTGAAATAGGACTTGCTCTTAATTTCAAATTTTCACTTTTCAACTTGTTAATTCGTTTTCACCAATTTTATGTATTGTTATTTGCTTTTGTTTTGTTATGTCAATTTGTTATTTTCCACAAGTTTGTAGTGTTTTAGCTTGTGGAAGTGTGTATGTACCGTAAATATTGTTTAGATGTGTAAATGAGATTGTATAGGTGTGTAAGTGGAGCTTGCATAGCAGTTGCATCTGTTGCTGTCATTTTTCTGCAATTGGTGTAGCGCGCTTAGCGCGCTCTGCTGGCGCTTAGCGCGCTCTGCTGGCGCTTAGCGCGCTCTGCTATGCAGAGCCAGTGAAGTCTTTTAAAATTTCACTTGGTTTTCCTTTTTCCCACTTTCACCAAGACTTTTTGTATTGAATAATATTAGTATTGTTTTTCTAATTCTTTTGTTATTGTTTGGACTCAACTTTTGGTCCGGTAACTTGAAGACTTTTGAGGTGATTTTCCGAGTTTGATCGTTTCAACTCGCGGATGTATGGTAATGATAGTTTTCAAAGTTGGTACATGCCAGGTACTCGTTTATCGCTTTCTATAGCATAACATGTTTAGGAAATTTATCATTTGTATAATTACCATGCTATTCATTCTTTTTGCATTACTTGCTCATGAATTGAATCACTTTAGTCCCATTTTTACCCATAAATGTGAGGAAGCTTTCCATTGTTTACATATGAGAGTCCACATTCTTGTTTTAACTGGATTTTATTATGCTTAATCTTTTGTTTTGTGTTGATTGTATGATTGCAAGAAAATGATCAAGGCATTTTGTTGATTTTGAGCATAACTACCTTGGCCAAATATTCAATTCAACTTGTGAGTGTGTGAACCTTTGTTAACCCCTTTGAACTTTTATCAATATCCATGTTTATTTGAACTTGATGCTTGTCTATGAGTGTCAATTCACTTTTTTATGGATGTTGATTTCTTTGTTTCTTGAACCCTCAACTATATGTTGTTGTATGGATTTTTACCTTGCCTTAGAAAGTAGGGAGTATTCACACATTAATGTTGGTTGAATTCAAGTTGGGGAGAGGAATGTTTATGTGCTTATGTTGTGATTGATATGAGGTTGAGAAAAGAAAAAAGGAAAAAAAAAAGTGAAAAAGAAAGATTAGAAAAAGAAAGAAAAAAGAGAAAAGTTTTGAAAAAGAAAAACAAAAAGAGTAAGAATAATGTTATGTTAATAAGTGAGGTGTGTTTGGTGTGAAACTTGTGATGAAGAAGAAGTTTGATTGGAATTTTATTGTTTGAAACTTTGTGAGTTGATCACTCCCTTGGGTTTAGGCGAGTTTTTGTTTCGATTAGCTTTAGGACTTATCACTTATTTGTTAATCAAACCACATTACAACCTTGAAAAGCCCTTGTGATTCTTGCATTTGTATGTTCAATACGTTTTTGGATGAATGCATAATTTAGTCTATTGTTTGCAAGATTGTGGATGAGTGTTTTTTATCCCTCACCTTTGTGTGTTCTTCATCTACCGATGAATTTTTGCTAGGTGTGATTCATGATTGAGCTTGTTCTGTTTTAGAGTGTTTTGCATGATTTTTGTACTTAGGGTTTGTTTCGTTTATATGTTATTGTTGTAGGAATGTGGTAAGTTTGTATTTGTCGTGTACATTTTTCGTTTGAACCATACATTTGTTTTCCGTTTTCAAAACTTGTTGATTCGTGATTCTTTGATTATCATTCTTTATTTCTTTGAGTTATTTGACTTTGTTTGAGGACAAACAATGTGTCAAGTTGGGGAGAGTTGATAAGTGCCAAAATGTAGTTATTTTGTATATACATTTTGTGGCACTTATCCGTTCTTTTGTTGATATTTAGTTTAATAATCCCCGCTTTTAGTATAAATGTGTACATAATAGAATAATTGAGTTTTTGTGTAAATATTATATTATTTGATAGTTTTTCATCTCTTTTATAGGTATTCATTCATAATTGGAGCATTGAGTAATAAAGTGTCGAAGACACGGCTTCAAATGCGCGACTTGGGCATCGCATCAACGAATAAAGCTCAAAATCAAAGAATAAAAATCATCAATAAAGCTTGATATTCATTCATGGTTAGATAGAGCATTGAATAAGCTTTCCAACGCTTCAAACCGGGCTCAATTCCGAGTTACGGTTCTCAAGATATGGCAAAACAAGATTCGAACATACGAACCGCGCCTCGATGTGAGCGCCCTGAAATCGAATTCTTTAAAAGGGGCTCAAAACACATTTTAGGTTATGGGTTGGGTATTTTGAGTCCCAACACCATCACCTTCATTTCTTTGGTAGATTAGCTTAGAAAACAACATTGGAGCTTGCATTTTGATGATTGGAGGTGGATTGCTCTTCGATTGGCTTTGACAACCAATGTAGATTTGTGGTTTATCTCTTCTCCTCTTTGTGTATTTCTCTTTTGTTGGGTTTGTATGTATTTCTACTCATAACTCTTGTATATTTATCGCCTTTGGCTTGTATAAAGTTTGCTTTACGAATTTGTGTCGGTGATTATCTTGGGTTTTTACTTTATGTTAGGGGTTTGAGCTTTGCTAGGGATAGATTGCTTAGATTCTTACCTAGGATGATTATCTGTTAGTTTCTGAATGCTAGAGATAGGTTTAGAGCTAACATTCACTATAGAGTACCCGAACTTAATGCCTCTGCGTTGGTGAAGTATGCTAGGAATAGATATGGAGGTGACGCAGTTGATTCCTATGTTGTTGAGATATGCCAGGAATGGATATTGAGATGATTTAGGAGGATTCTCAATTTGGGTTAGAAATAGCTTAGGTTGTGAGAGGTATGTGATGACACGACGAGTATCGTAGGCCGAGTATGACATGGGTGGTAGATTTAAGTCTGTGACGGTAGTTTACATCTGCCCGCATGTCGTCTATCTTTTATACTTTTTGTTCATTTACTTTTTGTCTTTTATTTTCATTTCTTTTAATCCCAAACTCATTAACGGTAGAATTGTCGAACGACGAATCAATAACCAATCTCTGTGGACACGATACGATATAACCTAACCGGTATATATCACCCGGTAAAAATAATACCAACTCTTTGCTTGCCGCTATACCGCCGCAACAGCTATCATCCAACAATCTAAAGACTTCAAATTTGTTTAAACCATTAGGCTACCATCTAACAATTTAAACAAACCTCATCCAAGTTTATTATGAAAACATTTTTGAAAAAAATCGACGTTGGATCGAGGTTTGAGAAGAAGACTCGACGTTGGATCGAGTTTTATTGAAAGTGTTTTAAATGCTTGGTGAATGGAGAAAGAAAGAATCAAGTTATGATCAACCAAGCCAAAAGACTTGATCAATCTCGAGAGAATAGCCAAGCCTATTCCCTACTATGGAACCCTTATGGAAACGAGAACCTTGGTATGTGGACCAAGGCGCGAGAGATGGAGGAGAAACGAATAATTGCGAATAATAATAATATAACAAATAAAATCGATAAATCCCATACAAGGTGGCCAACATAAGCATAAAGAGATTAAATTACATGTGTACTAACAAAGTATGCTAGTCTACTAAGAAAACCAATCGGAAGAATTGATCGAAATAGGCTCACTGTAAGAATGCCAAGGATCAAGCGTACATGTGTGCATGTGTGGTCACCGTGACGCTTCTACGCTTTATCGACTTACAGGTTTAAAATGATTCACAATTATTAGTTTAAAATTGATTTTTTTGGTTTTGTGTAAGTGACAATAAAAATAAAATAAATGTGAACTAAATAATTATTACAAGATTTGTTTTTTGGGAGAGGGATACATCAATTACAAATAGGGATTTAAACGATAAAATAAAATAGAAAACGGTAAATTAATTATAGCGCAACAGGGGGATTGAGATACATTTTTCCGAATGGGGATAAATTAAAATTAAAGAGAAAATGGTAAATATTAAAATTAAAGAGAAAACGGAAAAATTAAAGAGAAAACGGTAAAGAGATACATTTTTTAATACTAAGTATAATAATAAAATATAATGTATAATCGCATTTACAATATAAAAATAAGATACTAAGTATTTTAGATACACATCACTAAATATTAAATAGTAACATAAATATAAATAACAGTATATATAAAAAATATATATAGATGCAACATTAATGTATTCTTGGACAATTCTTGTATATCTTCACAAATAACAAATTGATTAGTAGCATAAGTGGGATAAATTAAATGAAATTGCAAAGATTAGAACATGTGTTAATAATCAAGATTATAAAACCGAATAAAGTTTGCATGAACGTAACATGAACACTTTCAAGAATCAAGAACTCATTCAACACAACGATTATTCATGATTATCAATTTACAAAGAAAAATCAAGAATTCATGCTATTGTTTCATTTCAAACATGATAAAAAGAATCGTGTTCTAAACAAACCTTAATCATATGAACAAAAATTCGGGCAGCACTACATGAACTTGATAATGCTCAAAAATTCATCTCAAAAAGTGTTCAAAACAAATTAAAAATGCAACGATAGAAAAAAAAATGGCTGCCCCATAATTTCTCGGTTAGATTTACACGCGAGTAACGCGGTATTATCATTAAACCGTCATTGAAACTATTCTTGAATATTATTCAAACACAAACTACAATCGAGATTAAAATGAAAACAAGATGATATCCTAATGGTTTCTTGGTTAAATCGTACGCGAATAAATGCGACATCGATATCAAACCATCGAAACCGATATGGAATCTTCGTATCAATTACTCATCATAAACCAAACCGAATACTCCAAATGTATGTGCCCATACGGTTTTCGAAACCAAATTGAATTTAAGCTTTGAAACGCAACACAATAGGAAATGAAACATATATATATATATATATATATATATATATATATATATATATATATATATATATATATATATATATATATATATATATATATATATCCTTAGTTTTCTCGGTTGTATTAGACGCGAATTAAACCGAACATTTTTTCACAAAATTTTCAATATAGCAATCCATAAGTGAAAATGGAAAAATCATCAGAGTTTGTTTAACAACACGATAATTCAAACAACCTAAAGAAATTGAAGATTTACCGAAACTGCCGACATTAAACTGTTGCTTGCAGAAGTTCAGTGTTGCTGAGATTGAAGGAAACCAAATGGAAGGCTGAAGGAAATAGCAACAACGTATGTTTGTTCCGATTGAGTTAAGAAGCGAGAGCTGGCAGTTCAGTGGCGCTGGAGGAAAGGAGCGGCAGAGCGGCATCGGGTGTTTCCGTTTGACAGAGGGACTGACTTTTGGTCAATTTAAACACGACGTAAATGATGCATATGCAATGCATAAATGACTGATTTTTTAAATATAAATACAATGCAAGTAGAAAAATAGCAGGGTAAAATTTGGGGTGCAACAGTTGCCCCTATTTAAATATCTTCAACCAGATGATATGAAGATGATCAGACTTCATATCATCGCAGTTGGAGATAGTTAAATATCAAAAACCCAAAATTTTGCCCTGAGATGCAATAGGTATGCTGTGAATAAAATACAATGAGAAAGCGCTGAATGCAATGTAATATATATATATATATATATATATATATATATATATATATATATATATTGACATATTTTTTAATGATGTATGATACGAGACAGACTCTGCAAAAATTGTTGGAAGACTCAAAATTAGAAATTTGTGGTAGACTAACTGATACAACATGGAAGACATGCTGGAACAACAAGATATTTCTGGACATCTGTCAGAGTGACAAAGAGTAACCAGTAATACTTGAAAAAAGTGGTAAAACCTGAGAAGTCCAGTAGTGACATCCAAGAATGAATCAGATGGAAAAGGAATTGACATCTAAAGACGCCTTTGGATAAAGAGAGAAAGACATAACACCCAACAATGGATTTGGATGAAAAAAGACACGACATCTAACAATGGCA
Source organism: Vicia sativa (assembly GCA_021764765.1). Taxonomy (NCBI): domain Eukaryota; kingdom Viridiplantae; phylum Streptophyta; class Magnoliopsida; order Fabales; family Fabaceae; genus Vicia; species Vicia sativa. Next base: position 256,201,376 of record CM038796.1, on the reverse strand, counting down.
TTAGATGACAGGAAGAGCTTTCTGGAAAAGACAATCAGATCTAAACAGATCTGAAGCTACATCAGAGAAACTTTATGGAAAAGACAATCAGATACATTCAAATCTGAAGCTACATCAGAGAAACATTATGGAAAAGACAATCAGATTTTAAACAGATCTGAAGCTACATCAGAGAAACATTCTGGAAAAGACAATCAGATTTTAAACAAACCTAAAGCTACATCGGAGAAACATTCTGGAAAAGACAATCAGATTTTAAATAGATCTGAAGCTACATCAGAGAAATATTCTGGAAAAGACAATCAGATTTTAAACAGATCTGAAGCTACATCAGAGAAACATTCTGGAAAAGACAATCAGATTTTAAGCAGATCTGAAGCTACATCAGAGAAACATTCTGGAAAAGATAATCAAAATTTAAACAGATCTGAAGCTACATTAGAGAAACATTCTGGAAAAGACAATCAGATTTTAAACAGATCTGAAGCAACATCAGAGAAACATTCTGGAAAAGACAATCAGATTTTAAACAGATCTGAAGCTACATCAGAGTCATCCAGGAATGGCACTGGACGGAAAGGAAACTATAACATCCAATAATATGCTTTAAATGAAGGGTGAAACAAGGCATCCAGAAATAGCACTGGTGAAGACAAAGAGACAGACATCCAGGAATGACACTGTAGTGAAAATAGACAAACATCCGGGAATGGCACTGGAGTGGTGATAAATGTTGCACTGGGGAATGTGACATCCAATGGTGTTGAATAAAATTGAGGTTTAAAATAACAATGAAATAGTATTTGACGAAAAGAGATACAAACTGACAAACATCTGTTTTGGTAGGTACCAAGTAAGTTGGATTTTGACTGCAAGGTAAGACATTGACTGCAACAAGACCTCGGGAAATGCAAATGAGGATAAAACACTCTTTCTATGCATGATATATGAATTTTGTGATGAATGATATATTAATGATCTATGCATGTAGTGTGTAATGCAGACGTTCATGACAACAGAGATTGACTCTTTTGTGGAGGTAAGATGAGAACTCTTATTCCTCAACACGGAGAACACTACCAACTCTAGTTGGAGAGAAAATGTCTTGAGAAAAGCTTCTAACACACTTGTGAATTGTATTGAAATAATGATCCTTGGAGGAAGGACTGAAGCGCTGCTTGGGGATTTCCCCTGATTAGCTGATTGTTGAAGATAAACCGATCATTGCTTCAGTTCTTGAAAATAACTGAGGGAAAGGAGTGCCCCAATATAAGTCTTGAAAGTGATCTTCTGATTAAAACAATTCTTATAATAACTTGCACTGAGCAACAAATCTTGAACTGATTCACAATAGGATCTGAAAGATACTTTCCCCTGATTAGGATCACTGACCAAGTTTCCTAATAGTTTGGAATTCCTTGATGAGGAAAGCTTGTTTGCGAGCAAAAATTGCTTATTCAAACATGGCAAAGTTCATGCAAAATTTTTGAAATAAAATCATTTTGAGATGATGTAATTGGTGTATAAAAAATGAATCACTGGTTAAAACTCAACGGTTTGAAAATTTAAAAGTGAAAGAGAAACAACGGTATGGATATACCAAGTGTTAGCTGGAAATTTGTAAAGAAAGTTAAGGGCGTGATTTAGAGGAAAGAATCCTTAAGGTATAAGAGTCAGCTAGAGAAGATGTAGTTTCTGAAGATGGTCAGCAGAGTCAAAGTCAAAAGTTCCAGAATGAATGTTTGTTTATGATAGAACTTTGGCTTAGAAGACCAAAATGTGTCGAACAAAAGCGAAATGACGTTAAAGTACTTATGTCGACACATTGCGTAGCGGAAGTTTCGACAGAGGCCCAAAAGAAGAACTCGGTCGAAGTGATGCCGCTGTCGAAGTGGTTCATTGTGGACTTAGAGAAATTTTAGTAAAGAAGTATTCAGAAATTGAAGGCAGTTGCCTTTGAATACACGATGCGGGAAAGAGTCATACAAATAGATCGTGGGTGGTTACTCCAGAAGTTCGTGGGACAAGAGTTCCAAGCAGAGACTGAAACGTGGTCAGAAGTTACTTCCAAGAGATCAAATCTCAGCCGTTAATCGCTTGTAGCATTTTTTCTGTAAATTACTATAAATAAGTTAGAATTTGTAGAATTAGGTGTTTTCACTTGTACTTCCAAATTACTTGCTAAAACTCGGCTCAATTCTGCGCTAAAGGAAGAAAGAGTACGCAATCTTTGATGTACGTGAATCACCAAACTTTTATTTCAATGCAACCTTTTTACATTTAACTCTATTTTTAGTCATTGTTTTTACTTTACTTCTGTTCGTTGCTTGTCGGTCATGAGTCACCACTAGCATTAGTTACCAAAGCATCTCTTACGTAAACTGTTGATCACGAGTCATCAATAGTCGATTTTTCTTTGTGTGGAAAGCCATTGCATTATTTCTCTAGGTTCTGGAAGCCGTTTCTGGGCCAAGGGAAGTTATTTCCCGAAATAGTGCAATTCACCAAAAATCTTAGCACAAGTCTTGAGATCAACTGGTCGATCTCGCTAGTAACCCAAAGTTTTAGGACTCTGGGAGGACCAGCGATTGTTTACTATTTTCCACAGTTAACACCAAGATAGTTGATTTGCAAAAGATCTTAGGAGTCATATTACGCAACCTTGTTGTAGTATGCTTTCAAAAGAAACCTGACTTCAATTAGGTCTTTTGAGGGTTGTAGCGTGGTCTGGTTCACGGTTTAAGAAACAAAGGATAAAGGCTCAAAATTTATTTGTATCCAACCCAATCTTCGTGATGTTCTTCATCCCTACGCTCAATTAACTCAGATTGTGCATTTAGGATCCAATGGAATTTGAAATTGTACACTGATAGTGATAATGGCTCAAAAGTTGATAGATTCTTGAGATAGCAGTCACTTCTTTTTTTTTGTGCAACATTTTGTTGTTTGAGGACTTTTGTCAACTCTAGTTTGAATTTGTCATCCCTAACTTTTGCCTGAACCGTTTCATTTAAGATTACGGTCAGCAGGATGCCCCAATTTTTTTCTCCTAAGTTTCCTTTTAGTTTTAACTTAGCGGCTTTTCCTTTTTGATATATTTTTTTTTAAAATATAGCGATTGCTTGACTTTCATGATCACGGAGAAACACCATCGCCATTCTTTGACCTATATGACATCTTCGACACATATTTGATGTGTGTGAAGGAAAGCTGATTGAATACAACCTTTATTGAAAGGCGTCTTGAATAAATGCACAAACGACTTAAACTGAGAATTACCCTGCCCCAAGTTAAAATTGCGGGTTTTTCGTATAGAAAGAAACTCCAACTTCTAGGCTCGAAGGGGTTGACGAGGGATTAACTTCCTTATTTCTCCAGTGTTTAGGAATTGAAACAATTCCTATACATCATCAGTAAAGCTTTATTCGAAAGCATACCAACAACGATTATGGGTATCTTGTTTTCATCATCCTCCCTCCAATCTTTGCAAAAACCAAAGTTCGGTACAGAAATTAAACAGGGAAAATATATATATGAAAGCGATAAATGAAAATGATTTGAATCAAAACAGTGCAATGCTCATTTCATTAAAATTAACATGAAATTACAAACAAGATTTGAAAGCGACATTTTAACATAAACAAGAAAAAATGCAAACAGAAAGGAAACATGGCTTAGTGACTAATCAGTTACAAGGATGAGATGTCCTGTCTGAAACACTGTCTTTACGAGATAGCTTGAGATGTTCTGACCCATCAGCTGGTTGATCTCATCTCTTAATAACTCTTGGTCTCGTTGAAGTTCTTCCATAGTTTTCTGAACCATGCTTCAAATCCAAAGTGTTGAGGAATCAGTTTGACGATAAACAACCAACGAAAGATGGAGACAGACGAAATGACTGCTTGACAACTTGAATGTATGCATGAAATATGCAGATGGATGCAATGAAATGTAATGTCATCAATGAAAAAGATGTGATGAAATGCAATGTCACATATATAAATGGAACGCGACATAATGATAGTAACATGTTCACAAAGATGTAAAACAGGAATGATACAAGTAATCAGAACAACTTATTTATGTGGGCTCCTACGATAGGATGGCTCTAAGCTTTCTACCCAATAATAATTCCCCATGGGACGGTTCTAAGGTTTTTGCTAAGTGTTCCTCAGAGTTTCAGATTCCCTTTTAACAAAAACTATCATCACGCGAGAAGCCTACATGGTGATAGCATTTGGAAAAGTATACCCCAAGAAACGGCTCTTAACGGGATACTCAAAATCTTTTGAGCGATTTGGATATCATAAACAAACTTAGATTTATAGATCATTTTTCCAGAAATTGATGTCCTACACTATCATGTGGGGCAACAACCTCCTTGAAACAACCAACTCTAAGCCGGAGTCTTTGCTTCGGTCCACAAGACATTGGAGTCAGGGGGACCTAGGCTACGCAAATCCTCTATCCTAAATGTTACGTAGAAGCTGGGTAGTGGACTTATCTATGTATCCAAAATCCCATCTAGAATTCCCACACAATGGATATATAAACAAGATAATAAATAAAGCATAGAAAAATAAATAACTGAAACATAAATATAAGACAAAGTACAAAGAAGAAAGTAAAATAAAATGATAAACACACAACCACACAATAAACTAAACTAGGGTTAACTTGCTTGAGAAAACTTCCCCAGTGAAGTCGCCAAACTGTCGAAGGCCTATAAAAAAAATCGATAATATATCGACACAAAAATGAAGTCGCCACCGAGATTTATTTATTCCAAGAAGGGAAGGGGAAATATCCAAAAAAAACCCAAAAGAGAAAAGAATAAGACGGTCTACGGGATTAAGACATGCAGGTTCGGGAGTCGGTTATGCAAGGGCGAGGTATTAGCACCCCTCACATCCATCGTACTTGATGGTACCCATTTAGTTCAAAGTGTGTTCGTGTGTTAGTGTGAAAGTTTTACGATCTTCTAAGGTTTGAAAGGAGAAAGAAAGGAGAAGAAATGTTTTTATTATTTTTTCTCGCCTTTGGTCGTAAGACTTAGTGCCTACGTACTCCCTCGTGCAATGGGAAAGTCAGAGCGTCGTAGTTCGGCTAGAAAATGATTGTTTATTGATTGGTTTTAAATGAAAAAACAAGTCGTCATTTTTTAAAGTAGTAGACTCGTCTAACGCCCACAAGGTGTGATAAAGAATAAAGGACTACACACCAACATGAGGGAGGATTTGAGAACACCTCTAGTTCTCAAGTGGAGAAGTCAAAAACCTTGGGGATAGAGGAAGAAACATCTCAATTATAAATGAATCATGGCTAATCTTGAAAAGGGTTTAAAGGTAAAGGTGCTCAAACGCACAAAATATATTGAATGTGTTAAAGTTGATTTTTTGTTGGGGATGACAAGTTTCGAAACATTAGGCTATCATCTAACGATTTGAATACTAGAAATTGGCGAGTGAGCTCAACAAATCATCTCTCATCCCAAAAAATTTATTATGAAATAAGTGTTTTGAGTGAGATAAAAAATTTTAAATTATTGGGCTATCATCCAACAATCTAAAGACTTTAAATTCAATTAAGCCGTCGGGCTATCATCCAACAACTTAAACGAATGTCACTCCACTATTTTAATGCGGATAGAAGTATTTAGCCTATTGGGCTATCATCCAGCAACCTAAAGACTTTCAATTCGATTAAACCTTCGGGCTATCATCCAACAATTTAAACGAATACTGCTCTAGCTTTTTGACATGGATAGAAGTTTTATCTTATTGGGCTATCATCCAACAATCCAAAGACTTCAAATTTGTTTAAACCATTAGGCTACCATCTAACAATTTAAACAAACCTCATCCAAGTTTATTATGAAAACATTTTTGAAACAACTCGACGTTGCATCGAGGTTTGAGAAGAAGACTCGACGTTGGATCGAGTTTTATTGAAAGTGTTTTAAATGCTTGGTGAATGGAGAAAGAAACAATCAGGTTATGATCAAGCAAGCCAAAAGACTTGATCAATCTCGAGAGAATTGCCAAGCCTATTCCCTACTATGGAACCCTTATGGAAACTAGAAGCTTGGTATGTGGACCAAGGCGCGAGAGATGGAGGAGAAATGAATAATTGCGAATCATAATAACATAACAAATAAAATCGATAAATCCCATACAAGGTGGCCCACATAAGCATAAAGAGATTAAATTACATGTGTACTAGCAAAGCGTGCTAGTTTACTAAGACGACCAATCAGAACAACTGATCGAAATAGGCTCACTGTAAGAAGGCCCAGGATCAAGCGTACATGTGTGCATGTGTGGTCACCACGACACTTCTAAGCTTTGTCGACTTACAGGTTTAAAATGATTCACAATTATTAGTTTAAAAATGATTTTTTTGGTTTTGTGTAAGTGGCAATAAAAATAAAATAAATGTGAACTAAATAATTATTAGAAGATTTGTTTTTTTGGGAGAGGGATACATCAATTACAAATATAACTTAATCACCATGATTAAGATTATGGTTTGTTTTTAATTAGTTTCTTTTGTATTTTTTAGGTGTGTATAAATAAGTACTCGTATTTTCATTAAATAATCAAATCAATCCTTATTTTATACTCTTTCTATTTTCATCGTTATTCTCTTCTATTCTTGTGCCCAACAAAAAGCAGTTTGGTTAATCAATCAAACCAATACAACACAAACATAAAATTTACTTATTTATAATTTGGTGTGACAGAAAAATAAACATTTATTTATAATTTACTTATTTATAATTTGGTGTGACAGAAAAATAAACATTTATTTATATATATAAACTTGATTACAAACCTCATCTCAAGTATTTTTTTTTATACTCATAACAAATATATATCACCATACTCTTGAGTCTTGAGATTGAAATGCTTAGTAGCAAAGTACAAACAGCTTGAAAACTATACGAGTAGAAATATAGAATAATAGAACCATTTATTCATTATGTATAGTTCATAAGCCTCATTATAGATGGATTTCATGAATCAAGGCTGCTCACTAGGTGGTGTGTAACCAGGAGGGATATGTGGTGGCCTGAATACTCTTGGAGGTAAAACCGGGGTGGGGATTTTTGGTGGCCTGAAAATTCGTGGAGGCAAAACAGGTGTAGGTCGTGTATATCCAGTAGGGTTCACACGAGTAGCAAAGCCTTGAGGGATGAGAATCAGAGATACAAGGAACAACACCAGAAAGGACAGGGAAAAAGAAGCCATCTTAATTATTCTTTTTTAGTTTTGGTGCATGTAAGTTAAGAGTACTACTCAGGTTTTATACTGGAGTTTTAAGTGCATTATTGAGTTGTTAGTAGGCGCAGTTATTGTTGACAATATGTCAAGGCTGTTGTCATACATATGCCTACGGCTTAATTCTACACCACATAAACATAAAGCAAATTAGCAAACCAAACTTTGAAAAACTTGTGTACAAAATTTAATACAATATTAATTATTGAAATTCTCAAATAATTTTTGTTGTTTTTTATTGAAGAACAAAATAAAATAAAATGAAATAATAAATAATGAAGAATATTAATAAAAGATGATAATTCATTATAAATAAGAGAATTTATTAACTTATCTAAGCATGTGAGTGAAAACCCAAAAAAACAACTATTCTAAAAATAAAATTATAGTGTCATTTTTAGAAACAATAATGACATAGGCCACACTTAATTTAATCAACAATCAACTTGTTGCAGCTATTGGCATCCTCTCTAGTATGTTGACTAAGAGAAACTACTTCGGCCCGCATCAACTCCAGCAGCGACGGAGATGCACACCACCTAGGACGATATATGATTCTCCAACCAAACTTTGGAGGATAATATCCTTAACCTCTAACAGCGAATGAATCCATTGACAGAGGTCATGATGCGTGCCAAATGTTAGACCAATGGTGAGGATAGCAACACATGAAAAGGCTAGCAACATTGAGAAGCTTGCGTCTGGAAATCTTTGACTCCTCGCAACAATAACTCAAGAGTCATTGAGTCTCTTGTTAGGACATGGTGACTTTCAAGTGTATCGGAAGACCTACGGAGGAGCTCAAACCTCTGAACACTCATCGTAAACATATATGGTGTGATGTTCCACATACCTACTTTGATTTTGTTTATATCGTCATTGAGTCTTCCCAACAAATGGACATGTCAGTGTTGATTATCTTTTAAATTTGTTTTACGCATGTATAGATGAAATTGCCTGCTGATTATATTTTAAACTATATGCTTCAAGTCGACTATAGAGTTTTTGGATCAAAATCTACGTTTGAGAATGGTTTAATTCGTGATCTTGTTAGAATCTCAAAAGTCACTTTTAATTTTACAAAAATGATATTATTGAAGTTTGATTCAATCACACTATTATAATGACTCGAATCAGGATTATATGTAGTTCAGGGATATTTTTCATGTTTTCATGATTCAAATCATATGTTTCATGATTCAGATCACAACATTTTGAGTCAAATCACAAGACTGTCATATTTGAACCACACTGAATTGAAATTTCTACTACCACAAAAACTATTTTCTATGATAAGAATTTCATGTCACATATCAAATATCAAAGGTATAATTCCTAGACGCGCCATTTTTTCTTTAAAAAGTATACAATCTATTATGACAGTTTATAAAAAAACGAGGGGTAACATAATTCAGTATACATGCTTTGAATCCTAACATCTTCAGATTATATTTTTATTTCATTAAAATTGGCGTCTTTCTAAACCCTAACAAAGAGCTCTAAATTAGAGAGTCAACAAGAGAACCCTAAACAACTAGATCCGTAAACACGTATCATCTTCAGTATAAAAATGATATGTGATTAGGGCTCTCATTTCTTCTTTAAATATTCAAATCATTTTCTTTCACTTCTTCTTCAGAGATCTGGTACATCGCACATAACTACTCATTTTGTTATTATTAGAATCCAAAATCCTTTAGGTTTTATCTTGGTGTTGTTTATACAAACTTATGTTATACGTATGTTGATGTTGTTGTTATTGAGACTCGTTATATTGAGATCCTAAACCCTATAGGTTTAATCGTATTATTGTTGTTATTGATGTTGTTATTGTTGTTGTTGTTATTATTGTTGAGATCCAAAACCCTATATGTTTTATCTTGTTTTTGTTGTATAAACAAATTTATGTTATAAGTTTACTGATGTTGTTGCTGTTATTGAGACCCTAAATCCTAGAAGTTTAATCTTTTTGTTTTAAAAAATATATGTTATAGGTTTATTGATGATTATTTTGTAGCTTTGTTAAGTGATTATTTTTTGAGTTGTTTTTTTAATGTATGTTGTTGATTTTGGCTTGTTGATGTTATTGTTGTTGTTTCTTAGTTGTTCTACTACCCGAAGTTATGATAATCTATATGTTATAGTTTATTTGTTACTTAGTTTGAATTTTAGATTGATATTGATGTTAGTTATATGTTTTTTGAGATTCTTTTTACAACTCTCGTCTTGTTCCGTCAAGTTGAGTTTAATATATCTAATGAAGATTGTTTGTTTCACTAATCCCTCTTTGAACATATAATTGATGACTTATCGGCAAGTGTAACGACAATGTCGAAGTAATAAAAATATGGATCCTCAGGGACTTCTATTTAATAAGAAAAATATTGTGCAAAGTTAATTAAATACTAAACGGGTTTTTTTCCTGAGTTTTTATGCGAAAAATAGTAAAAGTTTGTTCTACCAATTATACGAAAGCAATTAGGTTTTGTTATAGAATCCCCTAATTCTCTACAATTAATTTAAATACATTGCATAATTAATATTATTACTATTATTCCACGGTGGATTAACAATATCGCTCTACCCAATTTGTTGATGTATAAGTCACTAATATATAATCAGAGCTTCTCATCCCTAGTCCATCAGCGTAAGCAAGATTAGGCAATTAATATAAAGTTAATTCCTAAGCCACTACCCAGTGTCTCTTATTCTTATTCAACCAACATAAGCACAATAATTGCCATAAATCCAATGCATAGACTAATGGTAAATAATCCTTATGCGTCCAAAATCAGATTAAAACAGTATCTCACATAAAAAACATTAAGCAATGGTTCGATTGATTTAAATAATAACTTCAACAAATTACTCAATATCAAATCAAACATGTGTTTCAACAATATTGAAAAAGTTTCATAAAAAATATAATATATGAGAAATTAGGTACTCATAATGTAAATTACAATAACAATTAATTATACGAGGTTTGCATAAAAGATCCCTTAAAGAACTAGTCTCCAATGGCTCAAAATGCGCTCTAAATATGCCTTATGGTGTTGTAAAATCGTACTTGTACTGTAAAATCATAGAACCCCATAGAAATGCCAAAAAACTTTTTAAAGTTGTTAGGAACGGGTTAGAACGCGTCCTAATATTCTAGAAAATAGGTACATTGTGCACACGATGTTGTCTATCACGCGCGTGATATTTCACATATTTCATCGCGCGCTATAATTCCAGGAGTTAGATATTTCTTTTAGCTTCATTCTCCAAAAAGACTCGTTGCAAAACATGTAAGTATGAAATGCACCTAAGGGGGTGAATTAGGACTATAAAATTTTTATCGGTTTTATGAATACTTGTTACAATATTTTCCTGTTTGGTGTATGAAAGTATATGAGTGATTCTTTCTTTTCTGGTTAAGGTTTTGATAAAAGCGATAAATGCGGAAAATTAAAGAACACAAGGATGTATCCTAGTTCCCCTCAAAGATTTAGAGTACTTCAGTCCCCTTTCAACACGAAAGAGATTTCACTATAGTTAGAATTATTATACAACCTACTCACACCAATGCTGATGCTTACTATCTAACATATAGGGAGACCAAAGGCTCTTAAAACCTTTAAGATCTAAAACACTAAGTGCAAGAAGAACAATCCTCTTCAATGCACACACTTGCCTTCAACAATCCTGAATAGCAAGGAAGTAATAATGTATTCTGATTTTTAACAATAGATTTTGATTTGAAACAATATATCAATCTTGGATTTATCTTCTCCTTCAAGCAAAACAATACTCAATAATGGATACAAATCTTCACAATGATAGTATGAAACTTAGAAACAATTTTTCAATGAAAAATAAGTACATAAAGTTTCACTAAAAATTATGATGTAAAACACTTGAGAAATTTGAAAGATGAAGAGTTTTTTGAATATTGAGTTGTAGATTGAAAGAGGTAATTTGAAATTTGAAAATAATAAGTTTTTTATAGTGTCTATACATCTTTTCAAAAGGGTATTAATTGTTGAAAAGAAGCCATGATTCATAGTTAAGATCCCCTGAAAAATATGTTGAGAAAATAAAAATAATTTTAGTACTGGTTCAGTGGTAACCGATTCCCATATAGGGGAACCCGGGTTCCACTAAACAAACTTTAAAAAATTCAAATTTTGCCTCGGGTAAATAATATGTGCCAAAATGTAGTTATTTTGTATATATGTTTTGTGGCACTTATTTGTTCTTGTTTGTTAATAATTGTTGAATAATCCCATTTTTTGTTGTAAATACGTTTTATAGTGTTTTGTGTACATAATATACCGTTTGATTAGTTTTAATGTATTTTTGTAGGTATTTGTGCGTTTTTGAGCATCGGGGAATAAAGTATCAGAGACACGACTCCGAAGACGCTGTTTTGATGAATAAAAGACCAATTTTTCTTAAGAGAGTTTGCTCAGCACGGTTAGGCCGCTGAGCGGGGTTTGCGGCGTGCTTCTTGTTTTGGGACTGTTGTGGCAGAGAGAAACTTAGTTTTAGAGGCCGCTAAGTAGGCCCTCGTTGCTGAGCGGCGTTTAAGTCAGTTTACGTGTTAATTTAGTGGAGGACTGTTGTGGCAGAGAGAAACTTAGTTTTAGAGGCCGCTGAGCGGGGTCGTCTGTGTTTTATTTTATAACTTTATTTTTCTTCATTTTTAGGTTATGGTTTTGGGGTGGATTTTGATCCCCATTTCCATCAACCTTTATTTTTGATAGATTAGCTTAGAAAACAATACTAGGATTTGCATATGGATGATTGGAGGTGGATTGCTCTTCAATAGGCTCTAACAAATTGATGTAAATTTGTGGTTTATCTCTTCTCCTCTCTATGTATTTCTCTTTTTTGTTGGGTATGTATGTATTTCTACTCATAACTCATGTATATTTGTTGCCCTTGGCGTTGTATAAAGTCTGCTTTACGAATCTGTGTTGGTGATTGTCTTAGGTTTTTACCTTATGTTAGGGATTTGAGCTTTGTTAGACATAGACTGCTTGGTTTCTTACCTAGGATGATTATCTGTTAGTTTCTGAATGCTAGTAATGGGTTTAGAGCTGACATTTACTTAGAGTATCTGATCTTAATGCTTCTGTATTGGTTGTTTCGAGCTAGAGATAGTTGTTACGAATGACACGGTTGACTTATGTGTTGTTAAGGTAGGCCAGACATGGCTATCGAGGTGATGCGGTTGAATTCTCAATTTGGGTTAGAAATAGGTTAGTTTGTGAGAGGTATATGATGACACGGACGAGTATCGTAGGCTGAGTATAACTGGACAGTAGATTTAAGTTTGTGACAGGTAATGTGCATTCATTCCGGACAAGCTGTCTATTCTTTATAATTTTTGTTCATTTAATTTTTGTCTTTTCTTTACAAACATTTAATCCCAAACTCATTTACTATAGAATTATTGAACGACGAATCAATAACCAATCTCTATGGACACTATAGCGGTAAAAACTGCGAGTATAAGCCATTGAATTAACTCAACTCAAAAATTAACAAAAGAGTTGCCACCGCACTTTTATTTTATCCAAAGGACTAGGAAAAAAGAGAAAATAAAATCCTTAAAAAAAATCAGAGATCTGGATCCGGGGGTTGGTTATGCAAGCGAAGGTGTTTGACACCCAAAGCATCTACGATACTCCGCATGAACCTTTTTGAAAATTTGTATATATGTGCTAAAAAAGGTTTATACAAAAATGGTTGGTGGGGAGAAAATAAGTATTTTTTATATAATTTTTGGTTTTATAGAACTTCCAATGAGTTACTGACCTACATACCAACAATGTGCAATGTTGAAATCAAAACCAAGTAGTTCGGCTAAAAAGACCAAATTTGTGTGTGGGTTGATTTTAAGAAAATGTTAGTTTAGAAAAAGCTTCAAAGAGCTCAAAAAGGGTTTGAATGAGGTTAGATGTTTTTTAGTCTTATGAAAAGAAAAGTCAAAGTATTGTTAGATTGATTGAGATTTTATTAAGAAAAGAAGTTTAAAATTTCATGGACCTAAGTCAGTTTTTTTTTAAAGCAGTTCGAGTTTTGAAAACGAGAATCCTTTGAAAAAGATGGAAGATTTTGTAAATTAAAGAATGGGGAGGAGATGAAGAGTCTAACCTAAGTGCATAAAGTAAAAGGTAAGGGTAAAGAAAGATCTAACCGGGTGAGAAGATTAGTACTTGACATCAAGAGCCAATACCACAACCCATCCTTTAGACAACCACATATACAACAAATAACCAGACCAAAAAAACCAAGCTTTGGATGAGTCAATGCTTTTAGGTGAACTCTTGTCTCAAGAAAAACGGGCAGAGTAACGATTGTATTTCAAGGAAACCCACTCTTAATCGAGTATAACAGAATAACCTGCATAAGAAGAGAATAACCAGACAAAGGCAGAATAACACCAAGAGCACAAAAATCTCCCAAGTTGAGGTAAAGGTCATAATCCTAAGTCCAAAGATCAAGCTTTAGCTACAAGGAGAGTAACCAATTCCAATTAGAAGTTTTTATGTTTAAGTTAAATTATTAGGTATTTTGGAAAAGGAAAACAAAGCTCAAGTGAGCAAATTCAAAATAACAAGAAAATAAAATGCTCAAATGAGCAAAGGAAAATGACATGAAATATAAATGCTAAAAGTAAAGTGCATAAAATAAAGAGTGGAAATAAAAAGGCATAAAATAAATGGCAATTAATAAAGGTTAGCAAGATGACCATCTTGAAACTTGTCAAGTATATCATTGAATTGTTAATTTGTTAGTCGTCAACAAGGTGACCATCTTGAAACATACGCATGAAGACTTGCTAGAAGCTTGACAGAATCAACGCGACCACACGACAAGTTTCAATTGTTTTTTTGTCAAGTATATCACCGGTTTTGGAATTATCATATCACTTGATAAAAAATGATTGAGGATTTCAGATGGTCAAAGTTAGTGGAAACTTGTCAGAAGCTTGATTAGAAATCAATGCGACCACACGACAAGCGCCACAAGTGTTAAACCAAGATCAAAGTTCAAGTCATCTTTTGGGGCTTTTGTTTGAACTTTGAAGTTCATGCCACTAATTGATCACTTTCTCCGAATCGGGACAAAAGAAAAATAAGATGGAGAAGAAAACATTTTCAAATTTATTTTGCATCAGATGAATTTTATCCGGTCTAACTTCGTCAAAATCAATCATCTTTCTTGGTGGATTTGGTCAAGAAACCTATCAACACCTAAATTCCATTGATGTTGGGGAAATTTGTGATTTCAAATTAAATTCAAAAATCAGCAAAATAAAATGAAAATAAAAGTCAAATAAAAATATTGAAATTAGGTTATTTAATTAGATTTTATTGACTAAATACATAAATAGTCAAAATAAAATTCCAATAAAATTACCCAAAGTCAATCAGAGGTCAACAAGTGAAGATATAATTTTTTAGGATTTTTCTAAGTCAAAAACTATTTTTAAAATAAAAAAGAAAAGGATGAAATAAGCCAAAAATACCAAAATATAGTAAAAGCAGAAATAAAAATAAAATAAGGTCACCAATATTTGTCAAATGACCATTGGATCCTTCCATAATTTTTCTAGAATTTTAAAATGTCAAAAAGTATTTTTAAACAATTAAAATACATCAAATAAAAGAAAAAAATCATAAAAAATATCAAATCTAAAAATAAAATTATAAAAAATGAAATTCAGAAAGATAATATTCCAAAATATTTTTGTGAATGTTTTCATAATTTTTGGACCATAAATGAATTCTATTTTTTTAAGTTTAAAACATTAAAAATATAAAACCAGAAAATAAAATAAAAGCAGAAAAAATGTGGACCATCTGATCATAGTCAAAACGCGTTAGTAAGCTAATCCAATGGATTAGACGCGATATGCTTGATATGGACCTCTTTTAAAATTACACCGGATCATCATTTAAATGAAAATTAAAAAAATAAATTCAGAATTTATTTCACACATTGGATGGAGTCTAACTCACAAAAGTGATCAGATCCAAGGGTTCTCATTACGCGTGTATGATAAAACATTTTCACCGGATCTGATTCAAAAAAATGACACAACACGCTTTCATTGGTTGAAGACAGACACGTAGGTCGTCTTCAACCTCCAGCCTCCCAGAATTGGAGTTCCTCAAATTGTAATATCAATAGCAATGGGTAGTATCCTTGAATTTCTCTCTTCAAGACGATCTCAACCACATGCTCGTAAAAAGTTTATTTACACTGAGTGAAGAGAGTTATTGAAAAAACTCAAATAATATGGAATAGGATTTTGATGGATTTCTCAGTCAATACTTGATGAAAATGTAAATGATGAAGATCACAAGGATCAGGGATATGAGGAGAGTGCAATGATGTTTTATTTTGCAAGGTTTGATGATAATTTTTACCTGAACGAAGTTCACTTTCAGAGCTCTGAAACTGGACATGGATAGCACGATTCAGGAAGCTTCAAGGCACGATTCTTGTTATGTTAGCTTCAGCGAGGTTCAAGAAAGAAGAATGAATGGTTAAATTCAAGCTGGAAGTGGTCTAAACACGAATTCAAAGTTACAGAAAAAATGGTTATGGAGGAAGTTTGGAAGAGGTTTTTTGGCTATCAAAGCTTGAGAAAATGAGTGGAATGACTTGCTTATTTATAGGAGAAGTGAATGGAATCAAAAGAGAGGGTGTATGATGCAATTTGGAGCGAAATCGTGCACACCTGCATCATGAGCAAAGTGTGACTTGCAAGTTGTTAAAACTCATCCAAATTGTGTGTTTTATCCCTATAATCAAGATTGGAAACTTTGCTAATAATGTTTTAGTCCAAAACATGCATCAATTTGATCATTAGAAGCCATATTATTGGAAACAAAATCTGACTTCAAGCACAAAATCAGTTCCACGTGGCTCTCTTTGCAACCATGGTTCTCATCACTTAAGGACCTTTATGATGCAATCTTGGGCTCTTTGGAAATCTGAGATTACAAGCTTTACAATGCACTTGGAAAGGTAGCATTTGGCCACTTGAGCTGAAAGTTGTGATCACTTGAAATCACCAAAAAACATCTGACTTTTTATACTTGGAAAAATTTCTAAGTTTGCCAAAAAATGATCTATAATGTTTTCAATCCAAACATGGTCTTCCATCCAAAATTTGCTCTTGATTTATAAAGATGAAATGAATTAGATCTTTAAAAGAAATTTTTTCAAAAAGAACCAACCAAAAACTCAAAAAAATGACCAAGTTATGGCCTTGTGAAGTTGACGAAAAATCATGAAATAACCTATAATCTTTTGATCTTTTCAAGTAACTTCCAAACACTTTCAATATTCAAATATTATATGGAGATAAATTTCACATCTTCAATAATGTTGTGCAAAATGAATGACCTCAAAATGATAAATGATGATCAAGATATGTTCATTTGAATTTGATTGTCCAAAAGTTGAGGAATTCATCAAGGACTTGTAATCTTTTGACCTCATAGGCAAACTTCCAAGCATTTTCTTTTCTCACAAATTGAACTAAGTTTTTGTAGACACCCTTAGGTTCATTGTGAAAGAAAAATGAGCTCAAGGAGGCAAGGTATGACCAAGATATCATCCTTTGAAGTCATATAAGATGGATGAAGCATCAATCTAGAGAGTGGGAAATCATAGGTCTTCAAAGAAAACTTCTCATCGCTTAAACTTCTTGAATAAAAGCATATATATATTATAAGTCCTTTAAGGATAAAATGATCTTGAATTCATACACAAACTTCACACACACATCAAGATATGGTCCTCAGAAGTCCAAAACCCTAATTTCAAGAGAGATGGCCATGGGATGGAGGAATTTTTGAATTTGATGATCTCTTTCAAGCATGAAGCACATATTCAAGATAAGAGAGCATATTTGATGATAAAATAAGTCTTCAAAGAGAGACAATACTTTAAAAATATTTGAGAATTGATGAGAGAAGGCATGGAAATAAACACATGAACCTATCAACTCTTTGAGGAACTTGTGCACCATTCACCTACAACATTTAGAGCAAAGTATACACATCATAGTTAATAAAATATCAATCATCACACACAAGAAATAATCACTTCCGCAAGGTGCTTGGTGATCTCCTAAAGGGAAAACCCTAAAGATAGAGAGAGAGAGAGAGAGAGAGAGAGAGAGAGAGAGAGAGAGAGAGAGAGAGAGAGAGAGAGAACCAATTTGTGATCTTTGTGCAATGCAATTGTATGAAGTATGAGAGAATCTTAGGGGGTAAAATTGGGGTACAGCAAGCATGATACGATATAACCTAACCGGTATATATCACCCGGTAAAAATAAATACTTTACTTTTTGCTTGCCTGCAATACCCGCACTCGAACAAAATGGCGTCGTTGCCAGGGAATTTTTGCTATACCTCACCTTTGTGTGTTCTTCATCTACCGATGAATTTATGCTAGGTGTGATTCATGATTGAGATTGTTTTGTTTTAGAATGTTTTGCATGATTTTTGTACTTAGGATTTGTTTCGTTTATATGTTATTGACGTCGGATAGTGATAAGTAGGTATTTTTGCGTGAATGTTTTCGTTTGAACCATACATTTATTTTTCGTTTAAAAAAACTTGTTGATTCATGATTCTTTGATTATCGTCTTTTGTTTCTTTATGTTTACTTAACTTTGTTTGAGTACAAACAATGTGTCAAGTTGGGGAGAGTTGATAAGTGTCAAAATGTAGTTATTTTGTATATACGTTTTGTGGAACTTATTCGTTCTTATTTGTTAATAATTGTTGAATAACCTCATTTTTTATTGTAAATACGTTTTATTGTGTTTTGTGTATATAATGTACCGTTTGATTAGTTTTAATGTATTTTTGTAGGTATTTGTGCGCGTTGGAGCATCGAGGAATAAAGTGTCGAAGACATGGTTCCGAAGACGCAATTTTGATGAATAAAAGACCAATTTTGCTCAGGAGAGGCCGCTCAGCGCGATCAGGCTGTTGAGCGGGGTTTGCAGCGCGCTTCTTATTTTGGCATTATTGCAGAAAAGAGAAACTTAGTTATAGAGGCCACTGAGCGGGCCCTCGCATCTGAGCGAAGTTTAAGTCGGTTTATGTGTTAATTAAGTGGGGGGCGCTGAGCGTGCCCTCGCTGCTGAGCACGGTCGTCTGTGTTTTGTTTTATAACCATTTTTATTCATTTTTAGGTTATGGTTTTGGGGTGGATATTTGATCCCCATTTTCATCATCCTTTATTTTTGATAGATTAGCTTAGAAAACAACATTAAGCTTTGCATACGGATGATTAGAGGTGGATTGCTCTTCGATAGGCTCTGACAAACCGGTGTAAATTTGTGGTTTATCTCTTCTCCTCTCTATGTATTTCTCTTTTTGTTGAGTATGTGTGTATTTCTACTCATAACTCATGTACATTTGTTGCCCTTGGCATTGTATAAAGTCTGCTTTACGAATCTGTGTTGGTGATTGTCTTAGGTTTTTACCTTATGTTAAGGATTTGAGCTTTGCTAGACATAGACTCCTTGAATTCTTACCTAGGATGATTATCTGTTAGTTTCTGAATGCTAGAAATGGGTTTAGAGCTAACATTTACTTAGAGTATCTGATCTTAATGCCTCTGTATTGGTTGTTTTGAGCTAGAGATATTCGTTACGAGTGACACGGTTGACTTATATGTTATTAAGGTAAGCCAGACATGGCTATCGAGGTGATGCGGTTGAATTCTCAATTTGGGTTAGAAATAGTTTGGGTTGTGAGAGGTATATGATGACACGGACGAGTATCGTAGGCTGAGTATAACTGGACGGCAGATTTAAGTCTGTGACGGATAGTGTGCATTCATTCTGCACAAGCTGTCTATCCTTTATAGTTTTTTCTCATTTACTTTTTGTCTTTTCTTTACAACCATTTAATCCCAAACTCATTAACGATAGAATTGTCGAACGAAGAATAAATAACCAATATATGTGGACACGATACGATATAACTTAACCGGTATATATCACGCAGTAAAAATAATACTTTACTTTTTGCTTACCCGCTATGCTTGTATTCGAACAGTAACTGGTTCCCACATAGGGGTAACCGGTTTCCCCAACTGGAACAAAAATAGAGGGTAATTAGGAATTTGGTAACCAGGTTCCCATATGGGGTAACTGGTTCCCAGAGAACATTTTCTAAAATATTAAATGCAATATGTGAACACTTGTATGCATATAGAGAGATTAAATGCAATATACCTTGACAATTCATTTTTTATTCCACAATGATTCTTCAAGACTTGATCATATAAATAATTTGATCCATTTCTTTTTGCAATTAATTTCTTCATGGTAGTTTGTCTTCATCAAAACACTTTAGGAAGCTTGATTTCACATTCTCCCCCTTTTTGATGATGACAACCCTTGCTTTAAATGTCTTATCCATTTTGTTTTCTCTAACATTTGAGGCTCCCCCTAAATCAAAGTTCCCCATTGATTTATGAATTTGAGACCACTTGAAAATAATGAAAGTGCTACAAAATGTTGTTAGAGAAAAAACACAAGCATATGCATACATATAATCCTTCTCCCCCTTTGTCATAAGCAAAAAGGAATGGACAAAAATAGAAGTGCATAATACACAACACAACATAATGAACACACAAGTAAGCACAATACGAAACCATTATGGTTTTAAGCACATTACAACATAAATTAAAAACATAACGAGCATCAAGGAAACATTGTCTTAAATGAAAATACATATAATGACAACATAAACTAATACATAACATGATTCAAAACATAAACTAATAATCATGATTCAACATATATAGAAATTAGCACAAAGCATAAGAGAAACTTATTCTTCCATATTCTCATCATTGTCCTCCTCTTGGTCATCTCCATCACCAACTACTTCTTCATTTCCATAAACATCAAAAACTTGGTTTCTTTGAGCTTGGAGAATTTCCTCATTTGACGCTTAAGCAAAGCGTGTTCAAATTGATTTTCTCGATGGTTACTAGCAATGGTATTTTCCATAGATCACATTTTGTTGAATAAAAGTTCCATGGTATAACCACCTTTCGAAACCGGAGGAGGAGCACCGGGTACGGGATCTTCCTTATACATAAATTTTTCTTCAAGGTCCAAGAAGATACCGGTGTTCTTAGAAGCGAATTTTTTATTGATTTCACATTCCTTTGTCGTCATCCTAATCCTAGGTTCTCGTTGCAAGACAACACCAGCATCTTCAAGAATTTTGGTAATAGGCCTAGCATAGGGTAATCCTCCATTCAAGTTTACTAAGTGTTTCATATGGTTCATAAAAGTGAGTGCCAAATTGATCAGAATCTCTTGCTTTAGAGCATGAAGTACCTACGATTCTAACTCATTGATTCGAGAGTGATTTGAGTTCTTAGGAAGCAAAACATAGGCAATGAGATAGTGAAGCATCCTATCACTGACAGATAAATTAGAACCAAACATAATAAGATTTGAAGCATTTTGCTGCTTAACACTTCCACGTTGTGATTCTCGACACATATTCAGAAGAAAAAAACTCAATTTTACTTAGGATTCCCATGCATCTGGGACAAAACCTTGTACTAGCACAAATCCATCATACGGAATCCCTAAACATTTTCCAAAAGATTCAACATCTAAACAAATATCCTTATTTTTAACAGAGAATGACAGATTTTGATAAAATTCTTTAACCAGATCAGAATAAATAAACCCATGGTCACTAACAAAACCATCCAAATTTACTAACAAAATGAATGATGAAAGTAAGTCTCCTACTCTTGAGAGATGGTTGATTCGGTGGAACATAATCTTGTTGGTCACAACTTGTTTCACTAACTTTGAGTTTTCCTTTTGATGCCTTAGTTGCTCTTGAGGATGTAGCCATGGATGAGAATGGAGTTTGGGAAAGTTAGGGTTATGGAAAGTGATTTTCATATTTGGATGAGATGAGGATTTTGTGATATGAGTAAGAAGATGAGAAAGCTTTATAAAGAGTATATGAGTTAGTGGGTTTTAATTGTTGAGTTGAGAAAATGAGAGAGTGGGTTTTAATGGAGGAGGGTTGAAGGTTGAAGAAGATGGAGGAGGAAAGAGTTCCAAGAGGATGAATGAGGAATTGAAATTGACTTAAAATAAAAAGCACTTAAATGACAAAACATAAGTTATAATAAAGAAGAATTAAAGGAAAATGAAAATAAATTTTAAAAAAAACTGAACGAAAAAGTGGTCTGCGCGCAAGGTAATCGGTTACCAGATGGGGGTAACTGGTTATCGGTTCTTAAACTTGTAAACTGGGAGCAAAAAATGTGTGAGGGAACCGGTTCCCATATATGGGTAACTGGGTTACCCAGACCAAAATGCAGATTTTGTTTATTATAATGAAATTGAAAGGAGTTTTTAAGCACTTATAAATAATATTAAGTTTGTAATGAAAATAATGCAAATTTTTAGGCAATATTAATTTTAAGAGAGGTGTACCTTTGATTCATAAAAATGTTAATGAACAAAAGTTGGAATAATCAAACATCACATTCATCTAAAATTTCAAGCTCTCTTCGAATTTTGTAGAAAGGTTCTTTTGCAAGAGGCTTTGTGAAGATATCTGCTAATTGATTGTGAGTATCTACAAATGTGACTTCGACATCTCCTTGAAGTACATGATCACAAAGACAATGATG
The DNA here is from genome assembly GCA_021764765.1 of Vicia sativa. NCBI lineage: Eukaryota > Viridiplantae > Streptophyta > Magnoliopsida > Fabales > Fabaceae > Vicia > Vicia sativa. Next base: position 256,179,376 of record CM038796.1, on the reverse strand, counting down.
TCGTATGTCGATGTGCTTGGTTCTTGAGTGCATGACTGGATTATTTGTAATATTGATTGCACTTGTGTTGTCGCATCGAAGAGGAATGCATCCAATATCAAGTTTGTTATCACGAAGTTGTTTCTTAAGCCAAAGAATTTGTGCACAACAACTACCTGCTGTTATGTACTCTGCTTCGGTCGTGCTAAGAGCAACACATGATTGTTTTTTACAAGCCCATGAAACTAGTTAATTTCTAAGAATGTGACAAGTACCACTTGTGCTTTTGCTATCAGTTTTATAACCTGCATAATCAGCGTCAGAATAACCAATTAAATTGCAAACACTACCTTTTGGATACCATAAGCCGACATTGGTTGTTCCTTTTAGATACTTCATGATCCTTTTTACCGCCATGAGATGTGATTCCTTTGGATTTGATTGAAAGAGAGCACAAGGACAAACAATAAATATTATGTCAGGACGACTTGCCATCAAATATAGTAAGGAACCAATTATACCTTGATACTTTGTAATATCAATTGGACTACCTGATTCATCTTGATCAACATATCTACCGGAGCCCATTGGAGTATTCATTACATTGCAACTATCCATACCAAATCTTTTTAATAACTCTTTGCAATATTTGGATTGGTTGATGAAGATTCCATCTTTAGTTGCTTAATTTGTAGTTCAATAAAATAGTTCATCTTACCCATCATGGACATATCAAATTCTCCTTGCATCATCAATGAAAATTCTTCACACATTTCTTTGTTAGTTGATAAAAAAATTATATTATCAACATAGACTTGAACCAATAAAGTGTTACTTTTGATTTTCTTAATGAACAAAGTTTTATCAACTTTACCTTTTTCAAAATCTGTTTCACACCAAAAATTGCTAAGTCTATCATACCATGCTCTTGGTGCTTGCTTTAAGCCATAAATAGCCTTTCTCAACTTAAATACATGTGAAGGATTTTTGAAGACTTCAAATCTCGGGGGTTTTTTGACATAGACTTCTTCATTGATGTATCCATTTGTAACACGGTGGGAGAACTGACTTGTTTTGTTATATCCTAGCATATTCGTAGAGACAATCATCACTTTTCGTAGGCAACAACCGAGGGACGAGATCATGTTTTCGTAGGCAACATTGAGGGACTATGATCTTTTAAGCCTTTTAAGTTGAAGGGACTATGAAGATGTGTTTGTAGGCAACCGTGCTAAGACATCCCCACGTTCGATGGACTTAACCATTGTTCGTAAGGCGACGAGAGAGGATACCCTAAAGGGGGTGCATGTGTGAAGAGAGTGTGTTACACTCATATATTTATCTTATGATTAGTGATCTGTGTTGATTTTTATCTTGCCATATGTCGCACCCCAAAATTTACCCTCCTAAGCTCAGGGTTTTAACTTCCGGAAATAACTTGTGAGTTTGTGTTTATAAGGAGTGATCATGAGACATCCCTTATTCAAGGAATGCACTCTTTTGAAAGTGCACAAGATCAATACTTTATTCCCTTGTATTTCTCATAAGATCATTGCATCACTACGCTTGTATCAGACGGATCGTGCGTGCACTCCTAAAGTCAAAATTGGGATTTTATTAAAAAGAAATCATTTGTTCAAGAAATAATCAATTAGGGTTTGAGTCTCCACTTACCTAAAATGATCTATATTAATCAATCATCGACATTTGTTCTTCAAAATTCCCAACTTTTTCTCATGATCTACCTTGAATCGACCAATTAGGGTTTTGATCGAAGATAGTGAATCATTGACTTTCTGCTCAATGGATGACCTATTTGCTTGAAGATTGGTCTTAACATCTTCAATGAAACATCTTGACCTAATTTCTTGATTCAAAACATTGCAAAATCCATGTTTCTTCATCACACAAATTCTGAACCATCTGATGAAAATTCATCTGCTCAAAAAGTCAAACTTTGACTTTTGGTAAACTTTTTCAAAACCAAATTTTTTCAATCATAAAAACATTTCAAATAATCCATCATGATCATAAAAAATCAGAAAATATGAAAAAGTCAACAAAAAGTCAAGATTTGAATTTTTTCTAACACTTAGAAATTTTTTCAAGTGTTAAAAAACATGGTTTTTCCTCACTTTCATGGCCATTTTTCACCTAGATCTATTTTGATTCAAGAAAAACTCAAAACATGAAAGTTGTAGGTTTTGTTACAAGCTTTCTAAAAAGTCCAAGAACTTGCAAAAACACTTCTTCTAGCTAGGGTTTTGATTTTGAAACATAGAGCTCCAAAACCATGGATTTCCAAAATCATGCATCAAAATTACAAGTTGTTTTGCAACTTTCTCCCTTCTAGAAGCCTTGTCACTACATGAGATAGAATTTAAGAGAAAAAATCTTATGTAAATTGCTAGGAAAGAATAAAAAAACACTTGAATTTTTTAAGTAATGATTAAAAAGATTCCATTTGCATTTAATGAAGGAATATTCTTTCTTAAGCCTTAAGCTTCCAAATTGCTCTTTTAATCTTATTTTACCTTGACATTTTCATAATCCTTTGCCTATAAATAGAGGTTCCTACTTCATTCAAAAAGACACCAAAACAATTCCAAACTTGTTTTCTCATTTCTCTCTTATTTTGCAAGTTTTCTAAGTTTTCAAAGAGGTTAGAATCCCAAATTGCAAATTCTTGCAAGTTCCAACCAATGGTGTCATTCTAACATGTTCTAAATATCATTTAGAATTTTTTTGGAACTTCAAACCCTCAAAAAACAGACCAAAACAATTCCAAACTTGTTTTCTCATCTCTTTCTTATTTTGCAAGTTTTCTAAGTTTTTTCAAAGAGGTTAGAATCCCAAATTGCAATTCTTGCAAGTTCCAACCAATGGTGTCATTCTAACATGTTCTAAATATCATTTAGAAATTTTTTAACTTCAAAACCTCAAAAAACAAGCCAAAATTAGTTTGCTCCATAAATCATTTCCAAAACTCATAAAATGCAAATTTAAGCCATAACTTTCAAACTCTTAATTCACTCGTGCTTGTTATAATTTTTCACTTCAAACACCTTCTATACATCATATAGAAGTAATCCAAATCATCATTCCATCACTGTAAAATTGATCCTCACTTCAAGTAACTGAAATTGGACTTGGTCAGAATAATCCAGACCATTTCAAACCAAGGTAAGCATACTAATACCTATTTTATGATTATGTCAAAAAAATCCAAAAAAATATTTTCTTTTTGATTATATTTTTATTAAGTAAAAAAATGAGACATTTTAAGTATTCTTAATACTTTTCAAAAGATGTTTTCTTTCCAATTTTCAAACTTAAATTTTTTTTTTTCAAAACTTTTTGTGAATATCCTTTACTTTTCAAAACCATTTTCAAAACCTCCTAAAAAACACTTTCATAATTAAATTTCTAAACCTCGATCCAACGTCGAGTTTCTTTTCAAAACATTTTCATAAATAAATATTCTACTTCTCTCTCTCCTCCCAAACATATGGTAGTCAGTCCTGTATCGACCATCGACTGTATGTTCGGTTTCTTCTTAAATGAATCTAATCATTGTGAACCTTGTTTCACCTCACCTTTTCTCAACAAACTTTTTGGGTCGAAAAAGATGATTAGGATGTTTCTATCCACTCATCCGAGTATTTGGGGTATTAGTTGTTGAACGCTTATGGTCCAATACTCGTCTCCCACATAAAAATAACTCAACTCACTCAAACTCTTTTCTTACAAAGAGTGTGCAATAGCCATTTCAAACACGAACAAAGACTTAAGCTTTTCAAACAAACAAAACAAGTCCAAGTTCAAGCATTTGAAATGTTTAATGCACGATTTTTCTTATAAAATCAATACAACCAATTAAAACATTTTTAAGAGGAACTACAGAGTTTTGACTTTCCCATTGCACAAGGGAATATGTAGGCACACGGTTCCAAAACCGTGCCAAACTCAAAATAATAATAATCAAATTTCTTTTTTCTTTATAACTTAAAGATTAGCGAATAGACACACACACTTAGAACTAAACGGGTCCCATCGAGTACGATGGATGTAAGGGGTGCTAACACCTTCCTCTTACATAACCGACTCCCGATTCCAATTTTTGGTCGCGTAGACCGCTTTATCCGCTTCTTTGGGGTTTTATCTATATTTCCCCGTTCCTTTTGGAATGAATAAAATTAGGTGGAGATTTCACTGTTTTCGAGAATTTGAAAAGATTTTTGAAAATCGAGTTGCTTCACCATACACGCCTAGTTACTAGCAGTTAATAGGTGAAGAAAATAAATTGCGGAAATATAAAGTTCCTACGCTATTCCATGGCTTTGGGGCAGATACATAATAGGACGTGCAGAAAGTAAAGGCGGAAATGTAAATCTACACTATTACATGAAAATAAACTTGCAACCTATACATCCTTTCTAGAATTTAAATGCAAAAAAAAATAGCAAAAGAGAAACTACATCCCAGTATTTTTGGTGTTTTGAAAGTTAGTGTTTATGTGAGAAAAACCTAATTCTAATTGATTTTAATTAATTAAAAAAATTAATAAACATTAACCTAAATTAAACTAATTAAGTTAATTAAAAAGCCTGGAAAAAATTATTTGTGAAATTACCTAATTAAACTAATTATTTAACCTAATTACTAATTAAATTAATTAATCAATTAAAAGGGAAATAAGAAAAAGCAGAAAATAAATAAAAAAACCCAAAAATAAAGAGAGCTTCTGAAGAAGCTGCCTCAGAAGTCAGGCCTTCTGTGAGTGGTGCGCCGTGGGATCTAGAAACTGGAGTTTCGTGGAAACTCTAACGGTTCCGTGGGGCTGGAGATTCGTTACGCCCGGCGGAGCTTCGGGAATCGCCTGGAAGGGTCCGTGTCGGGCTTGGAGACTCGGTGAAGGGGTCGAAGCTAGAGCTTTTGGACGTGACGTCTCCTATGGGGATCCAGAAGCTGGAGCTTCTAGACGTGTTGTCTCCTCTGGGGGGTCCAGAAGTTGGAACTTCTGGAGTTGGAACCAAAACGCGCCAAGGGTTGTCTTCTTCATTTGAATTTCCAAACCTATGCCAACGAATTTGCTGCATCCTTTGCCTACGAATTATGGTTCGTAGCTATAGTACCTGTAAATCAAAACTTGACAAATACCAAAGATAAATTATATATGAGACCATGGATCGATTGGAATTGATCCACTGAACACGACCATGCCCTTAGTTTGGTCTAATTTTGACTAAAACGAAAAACCCCAAATGAAAGCTTCAAACTCTAACAATGGTAGATCTTGGTTCCTGCATCTAAACTTGAATCAAACTATCCAGAAAGCATCGAAACATCAATTCAAACACAAATATATAGTCAAATTCAATTAAATAAGCATGTATGTATGAAATCAAAAATTGAAAATATGCATTGAAACCGAAACTGTGATTTTACGTTTCAGGAGCTTTTACGTGCTTGCAAGGGTCTGGAACGATTCAAAGGAGCATTAGGAAGTTGTTTGAATGCTTGGAATGGCCTGGATCGAAGCAAAACTTTGGCTGCAAGTTGCTTGAAACACACGGTTTTGTGAAGTTGCAAAAAAATTCATTCTCTGGCATCTAGAATCAGTGTGTATATATACTAGGATGGATTAGGTCTTGAATCATGAAGAAATTATATGCCAATCAATGAGAAAATATTTGATTTGTGATGAAACCAAATATTGCTTTTTTTGAATCAATTTCAATCAATTCTATTGCCAATCTTGATAATTTCGAAAAATGACAGCTTGTGTGGCTTGCTTGGACCTCAAGAATGAGAGAAAATAAATCTTGCATTTAAAATTTGATTTTATATCTTTTATTTTAATTAAATTGGTTTTAAATGAATAAAAATCCAAAATAAATAAAAATAAAAGATAAAAAACGTGGCCTTGGGCTTGGAGTTTCTATTTCAGATAAGGAAGAAGTTTGAATTAAAAAAGGTTAAGCCTATTTGGAAAAAAATTTACTTTCTCAAGTATTTCTCTTTATGCACCTCCTCAAAAATGCTCAATTTGCACAACTTGTATCTTGCTGAATTTTTAACATTTTTGGGTGTTCTTGGACTTTTTAGAAAGCTCAAGATGTCTTCTAAACAGCTCTTTTGGTTTCACCTTCATTGAAGTTTCCATGCTCAAGAACACCTCTTTGCAAAAAGATGACTTTTTGTTGACTTTTTAAAAGGACCTGTAATGTTTTGATCCATAACTTTCAAATGAAGCATTTTCAGCCCAAGCATGTAAGACATGAAGTTGTAGAGAATTGAATTCTCTTTAAAATGAGATTTGGTGGAAAAAATTCTGATAGAGTATGTGAAAGTTATGCTTGGTCAAAGTTCTGTTGACTTTTGTCTAAAAAGCTCTAATTTAGAAACTTTGACTCTTGATCAAATCTTGACTTTTCTTGAGGAATCATGGTCAACCCTTGATCAAATGATGAATATTACTTCAAAATATTGATGTTGACCAAAATTATGAAGTTTGACTGTATGTTGACCACAGTTATTTCCAATACAACTGATTTCCAGCTATTTGAGCAATTAGATGAGCAATTTTGACTTGTAAGGCTTGAAACTTGATATGGTGATGATCCCTTGAAGCATATGATGAGATATGATGACCACTTAATGTACTGGAGATCCATCTTAACTTGAGATATGCAAAATCCTAGTTTAGATTGATTGCTTAGGAGGGGGTTTGTCTAGTCAACCCCTTGTGAAATTTTTGAATATGGAGTTATGGATTGTCTTGAGAAGTAGGAGGGAAAATTTTGGGGTATAACACCATTCAAGAATTCACTTTTGATATCCATTTGATAAAGCTGAAAATTTAATAAACAAGCATAAGCAAGTAAAGGACGAATAACTTCTAACCTTGCAACCGGAGCAAATGTTTCTTCAAAGTCGATTCCTTCTTCTTGATTATAACCTTAAGCCACCAACCATGCTTTGTTTCGAACAATTATACCATTCTCATCAAGTTTGTTTTTAAACACCCATCGTATACCTATGACGTGTTTACCACTTGGCCTAGGAACAAGTTCCCAAACTTGATTTCTCTCGAATTGATTTAATTCTTCTTGCATAGCAATTATCCATTGATCGTCTTCTAAGGCTTCATCAACTTTGGAGGGTTCAATTTGAGAAACAAACGCCATGTTTAAGCAAGCATCTTTGAGATTTAACCTTGTTGTAACTCCTTGACTAATATCACCAATGACTTTATCAATAGGATGTTCTCTATGAGTTCTCCATTATTTGGGTAGATCATTGATGTTTGTATCTTGTTGTCAAACTTCTTGTTGATGTTCCGGTGGATTCACATTTTGATCATTTGAAAGTTTTTTCGAGGGTAAATCTATAATATAATCATCATCACAAACAACTATTTCCTCCTTAGAGGTGTTAGTTTCATCAAAATAAACATGCATAGATTCTTCAATTGTTAAAGTTATTTTATTATAAATTCTATAAGCTTTACTAGAAAGAGAATAAGCAAGAAATATAACTTCATCGGATTTCTCGTCAAACTTACCGAGATTGTCTTTGTCATTGTTGACAACAAGCACTTGCATCCAAATATATGAAAATGATCAATGTTTGGCTTTCTTCCTTTGAAGAGTTCATATGGAGTCTTTTTCAAGATAGGTCTAATGATAAATCGATTTCCAACATAACATGTCGTACTAACCGCATCCGCCCAAAAATATTTTGGTAGATTTGCATCACTAAGCATTGTTCTTACAAGTTCCACTAGAAACCTATTCTTTCTTTCAACTACACCATTTTGTTGTGGAGTTCTTGGTGCTGAAACATTATGAGAGATACCATGTTCTTCACAAAATTCTTCAAATGATGCATTTTGGAATTCTCCACCGTGGTCACTTCTTATGGATAAAATATTTAGTGATTTTTCATTTTGGATTTGCTTTGCATACTTCTTGAAAGCATCACTTTTCGGCACAAGAAACAAAGTCCGAGAATATGTAGAAAAATCATCAACAATAACTAAAGCGTATACATTACCTCCGAAGCTTCTTGTTATTGATGGACCAAATAAATTCTTATGCAAGAATTGTAGTGGCCTTGTAGTGGACACCACATTCTTAGATTTTAAAGTTGATTTGGTTTGTTTTCCCTTTTGACAAGCATCACATAATTTATCTTTGACAAACTTTATCTTTGGTAAGCCAACAACAAGATCATGTTTGGTTAATTTATTTAAGTGATCCATATGAATATGGGCTTCCCTTTTATGACATAACCATGATTCATTATTGTTTACCATAATACATTTTACGTTCAAAGATAAATCATATAAAGAAATCATAAAAATATTATTAATTCTTTTACCTTTGAGTTTTACCTCATTGGTGACTTCATCAATAATCAAGCATTCATCTTTAGTAAACTTGATCTTGAAGCCTTTGTCACAAAGTTGGCTAATACTAAGAATATTGTGCTTTAGTCCTTCAACGTAAAGAACATATTCAATGGATGTGAAAGGTGGTGCACCAACTTTGCCTTTTCCAAAAATTCTTCCCTTATTATTATCTCCATAAGTGACATAACCCTTGGCCTTTAAGACTATATTTGAAAATTGGTTTATGTCTCTCGTCATATGCTTGGAACAACCAATATCAAGATACCATATATTTGAAGTGGTTTTCAAGCAAACCTACAAAATAAATTAAGTTTTGTTTGGTAACCAAATTGCTTTGGGTCCTTCATAATTAGCACCTTTCTTTACCCACATATAATGCCAACTTTCCACACTAAAGTTTCTTACATAGCAAGCATAGGTATATGGAGTTTAATACCACAATAAAAAAAAGTAGGTTCAAAATTACTTCTATATCTAGGAGGATAATATTTATTCTTAACAAATCTTTTCTTTTTAGGATAATGATTAACTACTTTACGCTTGTTCACTTCCTCTTGGATTGGTTGTGTTGATTATCTATTTTTAGGATTGGCTTTATGTTTGGTAAAAATAATTTAGTAGCAATAGGTTAAATAGGATTTATAACTTTTAAGGAGAAAGCAGTTGAAGTTCCATTTAATGGAGAAACATGTTGTGTTGAAATGTTTCAACATCTGGAACAACATATCGAAGAAGATGTCACGACATCGTGTTTGAGCTGACAGATTGGATTTTATTATGAAGCTGAATATTCCTAAGGAGAATCTTTTGCAGAATTGTAAAAACTCACTTGGTGTTACTTGGAGCCCAAATTATGGAAATATATTAGGGAGACTTTATAGAAGAATCTGTTGCAGATTTGTTGATTCTTTATTTGTTGTTATAACAATATGGAGATATTTGTGGAGTATATCTTGGAGCAGTTTTAGCAAGTTGTTTTGGATAATATTGTGGAGCAGTTTTAGCAGCAGTTTGTTATGTCATTTTGTTATGTTTTGAAGGCTCAATTCAAGTTGAGTAATAGGTTATAAATAGAAGCTTTGTAACCTAAGTTTTTTTACCAGCCGAATTTAATAATGATGTAGTTTTTAGGGATGAGTCTGTAATAACTCTGTAGGAGAGTTGGTTTGTAGGTGAACCACCCGGGTTGTGGGAAGGTCACTGATTTGTACCTCGAAGCCTGTAGGCAAGAGGATTATTTTACTCACTCATAAGTTGTGAAGCAATGAGTGTAGTTGTGTCCTTGGAAGAAGCTGTGAAGTAATTCCAAGTTTTGTTTGTGTCACATCTGTGACTGTTTTGTATTGTGTTTGAAGTGTGATATCTTAAAACTATTTTAGTTTTGTTTAGAGTGAGGTATCTCCAAGTTGATTGTGTTAGAAGCCAAACATTTTATGCAGTTACTAGCGTGATAGTGATTGATAGACATCACCGAGGTGATTGAAAGTGAGTGGAGGTTCTCATATCTAAGTGTGGTATCTTAGGTAGAAGGGTCATTGGGTAGTCTGATTAAGTGAGGAATGTAAACATGGAGGTTTCCCTCTGGATTAATACTGCTAATAGTGAACTTCATTCCTTGCTTGGTATGCCACCAGATGGAGGTTGGTTAGAACCGAACTGGGATAGCATGCATGAATCATTATGTGAACACTTGTATGCATATAGAGAGATTGAATGCAATATACCTTGACAATTCATTTTTGATTCCACAATGATTCTTCAAGACTTGACCATATAAATAATTTGAGTCATTTCTTTTTGCAATCAATTTCTTCACGGTAGTTTGTCTTCATTGAAACACTTTAGGAGCTTGATTTCACAAAACGAGTTACGGTTCTCCATATATGATTAATTTACTAGACAGACGTGAAGATGTAAATTGTGCTATAAATTGCTAATTTATTCACAACTTCTTCCTAATTTCCTGGCTTTGCTTTGTTTCCCAATCTCTTCATTTTCATCATAATTATTTATATTTAACTCATCTTTAACTTAAATTCCATCTAACTCATTGCAAGTACTCATAAAAATCATGTAATGATAAACTATCATCACAACGCCAAACTTAATATATTGCTTGTCCTTAAGTAACTCACCTTCAACTGCACATTTCAAACAGAAAAACGAATTGCAATAATAACAAATGAACATCACCAATTCGGTTACGTGATCATTATTCCAGCTCCCGACTTCAATCGAGCAAATTTGATAAAAGTTCTTCTAACACAACAAGTACTCAACCTGTCTCCTAGTTCACTAATTTTTCACTTGAATTAACAAGGTAATCACACAATTAACGTATACAAGTATTTTACCACAAGTTTGTAAAATTTCTAATAAAATAAATCAAAGTCATCTAGACACACACTTTTGGAGGTCTTTAGCGTTAGAAACCTAATTTTCCTTATTTTATCATATTATTTTTCATATCAACTCTTACTTAATTAATTGGTACTATAGATTAACATTGTTCCTTATTGTGGCTGTGTCACCGAAAGAAAAGGGCTTAGGCTCAAAGTAGTTAGCAAAGGATATTGTTGTAAACAAGTGTTTCTCAATTTCCAATAACCTTAGATAACTCTAAAGGCTTCAAAAACCTTTGTCTTTCTAAGGTTTTCCTTGAGAATAGCCAAAATTATATTTTATGCCTTAAAACCCTTGATCTCCGTTGTTGTTGTAAGCTCTAAGATTGTCACACTATAATAACATAAGAGATACAAATTTATAATAGCCAAAATCCAATAAATCCATAACAAATCTCAAAACATATCTCCTTCATTATTTGAATAAAATATATTATTATAATCTTAAAATATCTCTGAAATATTATAAATATCTTATATTATCTCTTAAACTATTATAAATATATCTTATAATATCTTTTAGAATATTATAGATATATTATAATATATTTTTATATTAATTTGCTCGGATAAGATTTTTTTTTAATTTCTGAATTTTGTCAATCTTGAAATGTGTTTTCTTTCTATTCATCAATAAAGTTTTTAAGGAACATTCACAAAAATCTTCACCTTGACTTTAAACCATGTTGATACCAATTTAACAATCTACAACATTGCCTCTCTCTACCAGGTTGAAACTCTAATCAATAGCCTTAATCAAATTCAAGCAACCCTTGAATCTTTATCTCTCCACTTGCATCCACTTGTTTCCAATTATCTTTTTCAGCCTAGGTAATTTAACAAGCCTACACGTATGATTTTTCAACCACCCTTGACTCCACATATTTTCAAATGCCTTCATGAAGGTTTTTCTTCTTTTATTCTGCAGTCATTCAGCCACATGAAAAACATATTATCCAAGTCTATCATAACTTTGTTTTTGAGATGCTACAATAACCCACCATACCTTATCATGAGTCAAATGATAAATATCAGAGACCTCTTTAATTGTTCCCTCACTACTACTAGTATCTATAGTAGGAATTTTCACCTCAAATTGAGTTTTCTCCATTATAGTTTCTCCCTTGGTTTTCACTATTCACTCTCTAAAGAAATTCTTTACCAACCAAGTAAGTTGTGAAGGAAAATTGCGATATAAAAACGCAGCGGAAATTCAATTTTTCTTTAGTGATCCTTACGAATGATCATGGTCAGTGATAGAATATTATACCTGTCGCACCCCAAAATTTACCCTCCTTTCCATAATCTCTTTTTGGAATATTTGTTCATGTTCCTTTCTCTTGTATCCATCCAAATTATTTGAAACGAATGAGTTGTCAAAATTCGTGGTTCTGGATTTCTTGAAGTTTTTGATTTATCGGTCAATTATTCCATTTTTTGGGATTTCTTTTTAAGTTTGTGGTCTATGCAAGTGTTTGAGTTTTTAGACCAATCTTGTACATCCAAGTTTGTACCAATTGCAAGATACAAGAATTGTGGTTGGTGCAAATCCATCTGAATTCCAGTTCACAATTGCAAGTTCCTAAAGCCCAAAGGAAGTTCAATTTCTCGAGCCAATTGGAATGTTGGTTTTTGTTTTTGCAAGTTGATCACGAGTTGGAGTTCAAAGGAAATTTTGAATTCTATTTGTAAAACAAGGCAAAATAGAATTATCGGATTTTTACAGCAACTCAAATGTTCAAGATCATAAGTTCGAATTCTAAAGTCCTAAGCTTGCACTATCATTGGCAAGTTGAGTTATGAAACACCGTTCAAATGCGGATCTTGTTCAAGTATTCTAAAGCGCGTTACGAGTCCATTCAAAGATTTACAAGTTTTGGAAATTTTCGCCAAGATTTGTTTCGTTTAGAGATTAATGCAAGGACCATTTCATCAACATTTCAAAGGATGGTCAAAGTGGAAATGATGACATTTTGCAATTCAAGAATCAAAAGAAATATTCAAACCAATTTGCTTTTATTCAAATTACCAAACTTTTGATACAAGAATATTACAATTTTGGAAGTTTACAAGTTCCTAAAAATGTGGAAGCTTCTTACAATTTTATTCTAATATTAAGTTACAGTTCGAATTTTCCTAAGAAATAATGCCTAACTACAAAGAGATCGCTTTGAGCGCTCCATCTTCAAGCTTCCTATGGCCCCCCCTTTTGCAAGCATCTTTATCTCCATGCTGTGCCATCCAAGTATGCTGATTCGCAACATGAAACAAGAAACAGAATACAAGTTAGAAGTAACAAAACATAAATGAATTACAAAGCGCGAGAAATTATCAGAAGATTGTTTCTTTTGTCAAAACATCATCATGAGGCGTTGGCGGGAATCAGGTTTTAAACGACAAGCCTCATAATCTTGAAGATTAATCATCGGCGAAGAACACTTTCTCGCAAATCACGGGCTAGCCCGGTTCACGAACAAGTAAATCGAAGCGACAATTTTAATCCGGGCTGCAAGGAAAAGAAGCGACGGATTCAAGCATAACGGGCTGCAAGCATACATATCAGTTCGTGATTTAATTCCCAAGAGGCAACAGAAAAGTCAAGAAAGCAAGCATATGCGTATCAATTCACATTTTTATTCCGGACAGCCAACATACAAAGGCAATATCAAGCATATATCCAACAGGTAGCAGGGACAGGTCGAAAAATTAGAGGAAAAGAAGAAGTAACAGGGCAATTGAGAAAGTAAGAAGAAAAAGAAGCAATATAAATTCCAGCAAGCACTTAGCAGCCACAAGTTTGTGTATCAATTAATCATGATAAGGCATCATCACAACATTGAGCCCAGCAATTTAAACCCCAAAAGCCATACAAGTACAAATGATCATCACAATATTCCAAGTAACCAGCATTGAGCAGTTCAAAATAAGCCACAAAGTTAAGTCAGAGTAGAGCAGACAGAAGAAATAAGCCACAAAGTAAGATCAGAGCAGAGCAGAGCAGGGAATTCAGAAACAAAAGGCAAAAGAACTCAGAAATTCATCATGACCAAGACATAGACAGATGGGAAGGGACAAGCCAAGATCAAAAAAGATAATATTTGTTCAAGATTACAAAAGGGGGTCAGAAGTTCAAGAGCATATAAAAAAAACACCTATCGAAAACCAAAAGGATCATCTGTTCTTATCATTTTGACAAAGCCAACACAAAAGTTAATATCTATTCTCTAACCCAGAAAACCAAAACGAGCCTCTGTTCTTATCAGTTTCACAAAGCCAACATAAAAGAAAAAGATCAACGAGCGGAGAGAAAGAGAGAGTTCAGGTCCTTCAACCAAACACAACAAATCAGTTTCAAACAAGCCCAGAAATAGAAAACGCAAGCAACATAATAGCAGAACATCATCATTTTCACACCGACGCCTTCAGTTTAGTCATTTTCTCAGAAATCTATTCTGAAAAATAGAAAAAGAAGAAGAAGAAAAGAATCGGAACGAACTCACCCAGGCAAGCATGCACTGACACGTCTCCAAGACCACTCGCCGGAATCGGTCAGGGTAGGGTTTCAAAACCCTTTTCCATCTATCCAACAATCGTTCCCAACAAACCTGTACCAAGCAGAAAGACAAGTCACAAATCAGAACAAACATATCAAACATGCAAACATTTTGATCGGTGAGAAAGAGAACAGCGGCCGGAAGTGATTTCCGGAGAGCAAGAGAGAACGCGGCCCTTTCAGGTCGCAGCAAGAGCGAGAGAGACAGATGAGAGACCGTGAGATCGACAGAGATGAGGTCTCCGTTTGCTGCATGATTGCGTTTTGAGAGAGAAGAATTTGGGGTTGGGGTTTTCTGGGTTTTTCATCGTGGAGAAGAGAGGAGAGAGTGTTCTTTCCATTTCCTTTTTCTTCTTTCTCATTCCTTATTATTATAAATTATTATTATTATTACTAAATATTATTATTATTATTACTAACATTATTATTATTACATTATTATTATTATACTATTAGTATTATCATATTATTATTATTACTAATATCTTTTATTTAATAATATTATTATTATTATCATTTTTTATTATCACTCACCATTAATATTATCATTTATTACTTTCATTACTAATAAGTATTATTATTATTTATTTTTTTAGTAACTATTATTACTATTACTAATTTCATTATTGCTACTAATCATTTCTATTATTACTAATTTATTATTGTTACTAATTTAGTATTATTACTTATTTTTAACCATCAACAACTATTATTGTTATTTACTATTATTATTAAACAACAAATATTATTATAGTTTTTTTAACTAAGTAAAAATGTGTAGATATACTCAAAAATGCAAAAAATAGTAATAGTAGGATAGTTAGACATTTTATTAGGAATTTTTTTAGCACTTTCTTTCCTTTTTATGTATATATCCCCATTTGTAAATTTGTACCCCCATTCCCATTTGTTGTAATAGTTAGTAAATAATTTTATTGCTTTATTATTTAATTATTTCTTCACAAAGCACAAACCGAAAACATTTTTAACTAATACTCGTGCGAGCCATTTTTTACTACCATGAGTTGACAAAGCTTTGAAGCGTCACAACGGCCACACGTTTGTGCACACACCACGCTTACTCTTGGGCTTACAATGAAACCTTAATTGATTGGTTAAACATTATTTAATTATCTAATTAGGTTATTTAAAATTAATTAGTTTACCTAATGAATTTTATTAAACTAATTACTTGATTAAGTTTCATTTAATTAGTCGATTGAATTTATTTCGTGCATGCACCTACACGATAAATTGTTTAAGCCACCTTGTATGGGCTTTTAATTTATTTACTCGCTTTATTTAATGCTTGTATACAATTGTTTGTTCTTTTCCATTATCGCACCTTAGGACTATATGTTCAATTAACCATAACGCGTATCAGAATACTTTCGCAATTAAGGTTCCAAACCTCGATCCAACGTCGAGTGCATTTTCTAAATTCTTTCATAAAGAAAACTCAAGTGTTTAAGCCGTTGGATGCAAGACTAATTGTTTAAACACTTGCAAAAAACGAACTTCTAATCTTTAAGTCATTGGATGCTAGACTAATTACTAAAAGATCCTTAATAACGTGAACCTTGTTTCACTTCACTCTTTCATAAAAGAAAAAAAAACTTTTGGGATGATAGACGACTCGTTGAGCATTGAGTTCAGCTTGTTTCTAGTATTTGAATCATAGGATGCTAGACTTATGGTTCGGTACTTTTCATCCACCTAAAAACAACTCAACTCACTCAAATTCTTTTCTCGCTCATACGCGATCATCAAACTCTTTTCGGATAAAGAGTGCGCAATAGTCGTTTCAAATACGAGCAAGGACTTAAGCTTTTCAAACAAACAAAACAAGTCCTAGCTCAAAGCATTTGAAACTGAAATTCCTGGCAGCAGATACTTGATGTCACAGAGAATGTTATGACACAGTATCTGACACTATGCTAACAGTTCACACAGTAAATACAGAAAGCAGTAAAGGACACAGTAAGTTGTTCACCCAGTTCGGTTCAACAAACCTACATCTGGGGCTACCAAGCCAGGGATAAAGTTCACTATTAGTAGTATCAATTCAAAGACTCTACAGCCAACACACCTGTTGACAGCCTTCTCACTTAATCACTACCCAATGACCCTTTTACCTAAGTCCTACTTAGATATGAGTTCCTACTCACTCCCCCTCAATCACAGCAGTGATATCAACCTATTGACTAATTGAATTGTGAAGACACACTTCAATAAAATATCTTGATCTTGCTTCAAAGCTTTAATCAAGAGACAAACACTCGTGCTTTAAAGCTTTGAGTGATAAACTACCCTTACAACAAATCCTAGTCCAATGCACTTATCAATTGATAGTTGCTTGGCTCACAAGAGAAACTAGAATTACACAATACCAACTGTTACTAACCTTAACAGTACACAAACACAAGCTGCTCTCTCTTCAATACATTCAAAAGAGTTGCAGCAGTTATAAGGGTTCTTTTCCTTTTATAGAAGCAGTCCTGAAACTTCAGTTTTGGGCTTCCATAAAGATAGCTAGGGTTCACTTAATTTACTCCTAAAAACATGGTCTTTTCAACAACCAATTTAGGTTTAATTAAGTGTAACCTAGCAGCCACGTGAGCATGCTTTCTAATAACAGAAAAACAATATTTAGCAGCTCAACAAACTTCCTGAAAAATCTCAGGCACAAACAGATTCTGCAGAACAGAATGTCACACTGAATGTCATAACATCTGTTATGACATCAGTCTGTTTTCTGCAGAATTTCCAGCACAGCTTTAGCTTCCCAATTCTGAGTTGTACTTTTACCATCCTTGTCCAGTAGGATTTATCTTCAATCTCTGAATGTCATGACATCTATCAAGACATTTCTGAAGCCTAGTTTTACCAAAATTGATGCCAACTTAAAACACTAACAAACTCCCCCTTTGGCACATTTTTGGCTAAAACTACTTGACCTATCAGAGTACAAATGCAGCAGAAGACTAACAAACTAGTTCTAAGTTTTCCTAAACTTTCCTAAGCTTCAAGTAACTAGAACTAAGAGAAGATAAATTCTACCCATACAAAAATCCCACAATTGCCCCATATTTAAAAACAGAATCAGGCCATAAAATTTCAGGCCATACAATCCCCAATACAGTTTCCCAAACATTCATACTTCCCACAGTATTTCTTCTCCCCCTTTTTAGCCATAAAGGACCAAAGGAAACCATACAATTTTCCCAAACTTTCAATCATAAAGAACCAGCAAATAAAGTTATACCTCACTTAAGGATTACAAGTCTGTCAACACAAATGATTACAATCATTCAAAACAAAATACAGGACAAGAAAACAAGAACAAATTGACAGAATACAAAACAGATAAATGGAAGTAACACAACAACTTAATCAGTTTCTCTCCTCTACTGAAGAGGCATCTTCATTGTGAGCAGCAGCATCAGCACCATTACCAGCAGCTTGTTCAGTCTGAATCTTGAAGTCAGAAGCCTGATCAGACCTTGCAGGACCAGGAACTTTCCTTTTCTTGGCCATTGGTGTTCTCTTGCATTTTGAGCAACCAGCAAATTTGGCTCTATACTTCTTTGAAGAATTTCTAGTTTTGGTTATTTTCTCATCTTGAGAACCAGAAATACCACCCTTTGCTTTGGCAGGGGAATGAACAAGAGAATCAGGGTCCACATGAGTTGCCTGGACATGATCATCAGATGTCATGACATTCTTTGTGACATCTGGATCTTCTGCTAAACTAGGGCTAGCAGGTCTTTGACTAAGGGGAACAGAAATTCCAGGAACAGTGTGATTTTCATCTAGGATTCTGGTGACTATCCTAGCAATGACTTCTTCTACATACTTGGTTCCTTCCCTATTTCTTATCTCAGGAGGAACAGATGAGGATGAGGCAGAAATCTTACCAGTGGAAACTGCTGAGTCTTGAAAATGTCGTGCATGCTGATTCTGAGAGTCATTTGCCATTGAACGTTGAGGGGAGACCTTCACAGGTTCAACCTTCCAGGTTGCAGCGATTGCCCTGATCTCAGCCATGGTGGGAGATGAACAGTCAGAGTCTTGGGATGAAGAGGATGAAGAAGACATATTTCTCTGGGATATATTGAGGAACTGACAGAGGATTTGAAGGTATCTTGTGGGTGGAGAGGAAATGATACTTTCAACAAGAGAGGTTATTATATGGAGGTGTCTCTTGATATTCTTGAAACCTTTAAAAATAAGAGAGAAATAATGAAATGACCCACTCATATTTATTTGAAACATAAGGTTTCTTCTCCTCTTTGTATGCAATTTTAATTGCTACAATTCCTCATATTGACAAATGCCCTGTTTGCTCCTCAAATTCTCAAATTGACTAGCATCAAGAGCTTTAGTAAAAATGTCAGCCAGTTGCAATTCAGTAACTACATGGTCCAGTTTAATCACTTTCTCCTCCACAAGGTCTCTGATGAAGTGATGTCTTATGTCAATATGCTTAGTCCCTTGTGTTGTATAGGATTCTTTGAAATATTAATAGCACTAAGATTGTCACAGACAATGTCATGACATCTGTGTGACATTGTACTCGCACAACATCGCTTCATCCGGACCATTTGAGAACAAGCGCTACCGCTATGTATTCAACTTGATGAGTGGACAAGGACACAGTTTGTTTCTTCTGAACCAAGAAACAAGATTGTTTCCCAAGAAGAAGCATCCTCCAGAGGTACTTTTTCTGTCATCAGCACTACCAGCCCAGTCAGCATCACAATAACCAGACAAAATGGGTTCACATCCATGGGAATACAGGATACCATAACTGCAGGTTCCATTCACATACTTCAGAATTCTTTTCACCTGGTTGATGTGACTCACTTTAGGTTCAGCTTGGTATCTTGCACAGACCCCAACAGCAAATGCAATGTCAGGTCTGTTGGTGTTAGATACAACAAGCTCCCTATCATACTTCTATACAGACTTTGGTCTACCTTTTCACCATTTGTGTCCTTGGACAACTTCACATGTGTGGGAGCAGGAGTCCTTTTATGGCTGGCATTCTCCATTCCAAACTTTTTGACAATATTCCTTGCATATTTGCTCTGTGAGAGGAATGTTGAGTCTTCCATCTGTGTGACTTGCAGACCAAGAAAGTAGGTCAACTCTCCCATAAGACTCATTTCAAACTCAGCTTGCATTTGATTGGCAAAGTGTTTCACCATTGAGTCTGACATTCCACCAAATACTATGTCATCCACATAAATTTGAGCAACCATTATCTTTCCTCCTTCATTCTTGACAAAGAGAGTTTTATCAATCCTCCTTTTCAGCCTTTATGCGTAAGGAACTTGGTTAGCCTTTCATACGGGCCCTAGGAGCTTGCTTTAGTCCATATAGGGCTTTCCTTAGTTTGTAGACATGATCAGGGAAACTTGGATCCACAAATCCTTTAGGCTGTTCTACATATACTTCCTCATTCAAGTAGCCATTTAGGAAGGCACTTTTCACATCCATCTGAAATAATTTGAATTTCAGAATGCAAGCAACCCCTAGTAGAAGCCTGATTGATTCCAGTCTAGCCACTGGTGCAAAGGTCTCATCAAAGTCAATCCCCTCTACTTGAGTGTAACCCTGAGCAACAAGTCTTGCTTTATTCCTGGTGACAATCCCTTCTGCATCAAACTTATTCTTGTAGATCCACTTTGTACCAATGATATTTGTTCCTTCTGGTCTAGGAACTAATTCCTATACTTCATGTTGCTTGAACTGGTTCAATTCATCTTGCATTGCTCAATCCGAATTCACATAGAGCTTCTTTAACATTTTTTGGCTCTATCTTTGACACGAAGCAAGAGTTTGAAACAGTTTCTCTGGACCTTGTAACAACACCCTTGGTTGGATCTCCAATGATGAGATCCTTTGGATGATCTTTCTGAATTCTGATGGAAGGATCTTTGTTTGCTTCCTCTGGTTCAGAATTTGGTGGAGTAGGAATAGGTACATCTTCCTTGTCAGGTATTTGAGGTGATGTCTCAAACCATGTCTCAACATCATATGGGACATTGTGTTCCTGATGATGATCATCAACAATGACATTAATAGACTCCATCATAACTTGGGTTCTAGAGTTGAATACCCTATATGCTCTGCTGTTAGTAGAGTATCCCAAAAAAATGCCTTCATCACTTTTAGAGTCCATTTTTCTCCTTTGATCACGATCTGTCAGAATATAGCATTTGCTACCAAACACA
The DNA here is from genome assembly GCA_021764765.1 of Vicia sativa. NCBI lineage: Eukaryota > Viridiplantae > Streptophyta > Magnoliopsida > Fabales > Fabaceae > Vicia > Vicia sativa. Next base: position 256,158,787 of record CM038796.1, on the reverse strand, counting down.
TGGAAGTATTTCACAGTTGGTTTTCTTCCCTTCCATAATTCTTATAGGGTGGAATAAGTTCCCTTTCTTAAGGTGACCCTGTTATGAACATAGCAAGCTGTATTCATAGCTTCAGCCCAAAAGTGAATAGGAAGTTTCTTAGCATGAATCATTGCTCTGGCAGATTCCTGTATAGTCCTATTCTTTCTTTCTACAACCCCATTTTGTTGAGGTGTTATAGGAGAAGAAAACTCATGATTGATCCCCTCTGAGGAACAGAATTCATCAAACTTGCTGTTCTCAAATTCCTTTCCATGGTCACTTCTTATTCTGACAATACAGCTTTCCTTCTCTCTTTGAAGTCTTTTGCATAACTCTTTAAAGACATCAAACACATCAGATTTTTCTTTGATGAAGTTTATCCATGTAAATCTGGAGAAGTCATCCACAACAACATAGGCATATCTTTTTCCACTTTCAACCTCATAGGCCCCATCAAATCCATATGAAGCGGTTCTAGTACTGCAGGTGGTCGGGATGTCTGACATTGGGTGTGACATTTTGGTTTGCTTTCCAACTTGACATTCACCACAGCACTCTTCCTTCATCAATATGGAGTTTTGGTATCCCTCCGACCCTCCATAGTGATGATCTTTTCATCCTCCGAGATGCATGTCCAAATTTTTGATGCCATAGCTTTACCTCCTTTTCATCCTTGTCCGTGAGCACAGAGGTTGGTGTTCTCGATTCCCACATGTAGCAGCTTGTCTTTGATCCTCCTCTCATAACAACTTCTTGTTTACCATTGATTACAAGGCATTCTGGACTGGGAAGTTGACTTTAAATCCCATATCACATAGCTGACTTATGCTTATGAGATTAGCGATCAAGCCTTTACCAAGAACACTCCATTTAGATTGGGAACCTGGAGAGTCCGTGTTTCCAACACCCTTGATTTCTCCTTTAGCTCCATCTCCAAAAGTAACAAAGTGATAGGAGTGAGTTTGACATTATTCTAAGATTTTTTATGCCATGCTTGGAACATCCACTGTCAAAGTACCAATCTCCTTGCGGACACTCGAGAGAGTGTGCTATCATCACTGCATCCTCTTCTTCCACTTTTGAGTGTAGGGTACCTTGATGTTCTTAATGAACATAGGAGTCGATTAGGTATCCATGTAATATAGCAGGAAGGGTTTTATGTGTCCAAACCTTCCACAATGATGACATCTCCATCTTTGAAACTTCTTCTTCATGTTTCTCTGATCCCGATGTTGACCCCAATGTTGTGACATCCGCTTTGACATTGACTTATCGTGTCCGTTTTCTTCGTTATCAAGAAATTTCTTTGCGCACATATCCTGCTTTATGTCGTGACATCCGCTGACCGTTTTTCATGTCTCTTCTTTTTCTTGTCACTAACAGTTCCTTTTCACCACATATCCTAGACCATGCTTATTTCCATTTTGTCCAAGTCAAGGATTTCTTCCAACTTATCGGTCCAAAGGGTTGGCATTTTGACAGATTTAGTCATCTGCTCGAGCTTGGAATTTAACACTACAATTTCACGTTGAGATGACTTATAGTGACAGATTCTCCTTCTTCTCTCGCCCATTCACATTTTCTGCCTCCAACTTCTCAATGAGCTCTTTTCTTTTTTTTCATTGGCGACATACTTCACCACTTCCGACATACGTTTCTTGTAAGTATCAACAAGTTCTTCAAAGGTCACTTCCTCATCACTAGAGTCATTATCCGAATTACATCTTCCAGAAGATGCAGTGACAAGATTAGCTGCTTCTTCCTCAGATTCACTTCCTGACTCACCATCAGACCAAGTGACTGTCACCCCTTTCCTTTGTTTCTTTAAAAAAGGTGGGACATTCAGCCCTAACATGACCATATCCTTCACATTCATGACATTTGACTCCTCTGCTGATTTTTTCCTCCGACTTGGATCTTCTCATTGAATCATAAGTTCTCTGATGTCGATGCGGTCCTTGACATGTGACCTTGACTTTGGATCAATTCTCCGATCGGCTTGTTGAACTGTCTTCCAAGCATGGCTATAGCTTGAGATATCTTCTCCTCATCTTCCTCCTTGCATCCTCTTCGAAATGGATACAAGTGCTATGCTCTTGTTCTTCTTGTCAACAGCTTTCATCGATTCCCATCTCAAAGTCATAAGAGATCCTATCGGTTCTTCAACCTTCAAGGTGCTGATGTCCAGCCTCCTCTATTGCGTTGACTTTCATTGCAAACTTAGGCAAGGATCTAGAATCTTCTCACCGCTTTCTTCCGACATCTTTTCACCAAGTGCTCCCGAGGCATTGGCAATTTCCAAAATATTCATGTGAAATTCATGAATATGCTCATCTTCCTTCATCTTCAAATTCTCAAATTTGAGCATCCAAGTCTTGACATCTTCACCTTGGATGTTCCCTCATGAGTAGTTCGAGAGTGTCCCAAACATCCTTGGCTTCACATTGATGAACCAATCAAGATATTCTGTCAATACCATTGAACAGCATTCAATGCTTTAGAGTTCCCTAGAGCTAGCTTCTTCTTCCTCTTTGCTCCATTCCTCCTCGGGTTTCAAGATAGTAGTCCCATCTTTCCCAAGCTTGGTGGGATGTTTCCATCCTTTATCAGCAGCTCTCCAAGCTTTAATATCCACTGATCTTAAGAAGGCAACCATACGAGGCTTCCAGTACTCATAATTAGACCCATCCAGAATAGGTGGTCTTCCTCCAAATCCTCCTTCCTTATCCATGACGCCGTAAACTATTATCCCTAGATCTCACCAGAATAACAAGGTGGTGCCCGCCCGATGCCAATTGAAATTCTCGGCGCAGATACTTGATGTCAAGAGAATGTTATGACACAAAGATTCGACACTATGCTAACATTCACACAGAGAAATCGTAAAGCAAGAAAGGACACAATAGTTGTTCACCCGCCTGGTTCAACAAACCTACATCCGGGGATACCAAGCCGTGATAAAGTTCACTATTAGTAGTATCAATTCAAAGACTCTACAGCCAACACACCTGTTGACAGCCTTCTCACTTAATCACTACCCAATGACCCTTTTACCTAAGTCCTACTTAGATATTAGTTCCTACTCACTCCTCCTCAATCACAGCAGTGATATCAACCTATTGACTAATTGAATTGTGAAGACACACTTTAATAAAATATCTTGATCTTGCTTCAAAGCTTTAATCAAGAGACAAACACTCGTGCTTTAAAGCTTTGAGTGATAAACTACCCTTACAACAAATCCTAGTCCAATGCACTTATCAATTGATAGTTGCTTGGCTCACAAGAGAAACTAGAATTACACAATACCAACTATTACTAACCTTAACAGTACACAAACACAAGCTGCTCTCTCTTCAATACATTCAAAAGAGTTGCAGCAGTTATAAGGGTTATTTTCCTTTTATAGCGAAAACGAAACTTCGCTTTGCTTCCATAAAGATAGCTAGGTTCACTTAATTTACTCCTAAAAACATGGTCTTTTCAACAACCAATTTAGGTTTAATTAAGTTTAACCTAGCAGCCACGCGAGCATGCTTTCTAATAACGTAAAAACAATATTTAGCACTCAACAAACTTCTCGAAAATCTCGTGCACAAATGACCGCAGAATAATGTCACATCAATGTCATAACATCCGCTATGACATCACTGCTTTTCTCGCAGAATTTGACATACCTTAGCTTCCCAATTCGAAATGATTTTACCATCCTCGTTCAAAGAGGATTTATCTTCAATCTCGAATGTCATGACATCTATCAAGACATTTCTCAAGCCTAGTTTACCAAAATTGATGCCAACTTAAAACACTAACAGAACGCTTAAACGCACGATTTTCGAGATAAAATCTTACCAACCACCAAAGCCTTTTTAAGAGGAACTACAGTAGTTTGACTTTCCCATTGCACGAGGGAATATGTGGAGCTGTCATCAGATTCCTCGAAACCGTGTCAAACTCAAAATAATAAGAAACAAAATTTGTTTTCTTTATCATCCATAATTTAGTACACACACACATAAACGCCAGAGAATTAAAGGGTCCC